>CM046876.1:498131351-498612252 GCA_025667525.1 Glebionis coronaria
ATCTGGGTTACATTTTAGAGAGAGTATTTTTGATAAAGAAAACACACACACAAAACCCAGATTGGATACAAAAATGAGGAGCGTCCATCTTTATTCCCAAAAGTCAAAGTGAGACGTTGCGTCTCATGTACGCTTAGCAAAATTGCTAAGTAGTGCTCCAAGAATGCAAGTTGTCACCTTTAGACCTCCACCTCACCATGTGTCCAACAAAGCATGTCCAAAAGATAACTGATACAATCAAATGAAACATAATTAGTCCCTAAGGATAGAACTTGGTATCTGATTAGGTCCAAAACTTTAACATCCCCCCTTAATCAGATACCCAGTACAAATTACACATGCCAAGTTTTTTAACAAGGGCATTGTGCTGCAATGTATCCAGTCCTTTTGTGAGGATATCTGCTATTTGATTAGCAGAATCCACCTTACAAGCTTTAACAACACCACTCAGAATTTTTTCCCTCACAAAATGTAAGTCACTTTCTAAGTGCTTGGTTCTTTCATGGAATACTGGATTAGCAGCTATCTTAATAGCTGAGTTAGTGTCACAGTACAAGGTAACAGGCAAAAGATTTTCACATTTTAAGTCTTTCAAAATCTTTAAAATCCATATGACTTCACTGGTTACTGAAGCTAGAGCTCTATACTCAGCTTCAGTAGAGGATTTGGAGAGAGTGTTTTGCTTTTTACTCTTCCAAGAAACAAGATTGTTATTAACAAAAACACAATAACCAGTAACAGAGTTCCTGGTGACAACACACTTGGCCCAATCAGCATCAGAATAAGCATTTAAAAACATACCAGAAGTCTTCTTAATGTGAATGCCCAAACCTGGAGAACCCTTAAGATACCTTAATATCTTAAAGGCAGTTTTGAGATGAGATCTCAAAGGAGAATGCATGAATTGACTCAAGCAATGAACTGCATAAGATATGTCAGGCCTGGTATTGGTTAAGTAAATGAGCTTACCCATCAGTTTTTGAAAATCAACAATATTGTCAAGTAAGGGGTCATCAATAGTAGCCTCATTAGAAACAACAAGTTTAGTAACCAAAGGAGTGCTAGCAGGTTTGCAAGCCAACATACCATACTCAGAAAGAAGGTCTAGGACATACTTCCTTTGGTTTAAGCAAATGCCACAATTAGTATCAATGACCTCAATACCCAAGAAATATTTCAACTTGCCTAAGTCCTTAATCATAAACTTAGTTTTCAGAAACATCTTAAATTTATCAATCTCAACAACATTGCTCCCAGTAATAATAATATCATCAACATACACAAGCAAGGCAAGAAAAACATCACCAAGAGACTTAGTGTACAAAGAATAATCAGATTTACTTTGAACAAAACCATTTTCACTCAACACAGCTGTAAGCTTAGCATTCCATTGTCTAGGAGCTTGTTTAAGCCCATACAATGAATTTTTTAGCCTACAAACCATGTTATCACCACCAACAAGATACCCTTGAGGTGGTTTCATGTAAACAGTCTCATCAAGATCACCATAAAGAAAGGCATTATTAATATCAAGTTGGAAAACAGGCCAAGAATGCACAATAGCAATGTTAAGTAAGCATCTAACAGTAACCATCTTAACAACAGGAGCAAAAGTTTCATCAAAATCAATTCCTTCTTTTTGACCAAAACCTTGGGCAACAACCCTAGCCTTGTATCTTTCAATTTCACCACTAGATTTAAACTTAAGTTTCCAAACCCACTTACTACCTAAGGCCTTTCTACCTTTGGGTAACTCAACAATGTCCCAAGTATCATTCTCAAGAAGGGCTGCAAGTTCAGTGTTCATAGCATTGACCCAATCAGGATTTTGAGAAGCTTCAAAAAAACTCTTTGGCTCACTGTTTTTGTTAAGTTGGGTGACAAAGCAGAAGTTCTCATGATTAAGTTTAGAATACCCAACAAATTTTTCAAGACCATATTTAACCTTGGAATTAACAACAAAATCATTATAGTTTTTTGGAAAAACAGAAGGTCTGGTAGACCTTCTAACACCCTGAGTAGAAGCACTTGGATTTTGATTCAAGTGACCTTCAGACTCATTATTTTCATCAAGTGTTGCAGCCTCCTCTCCCAACCTAGCTTCAATATCCTCACTGTTATGAGCATCATCTCCAATATTTGGAGAATCAACAGTGTCCATATTGTTCCCAAGGTTAGAAGAGTGGCTACCCTCACTTTGTGACTCATGGTCACTATTATGACTACCTGTTACTCTCTCATCATCATTAGGTAGCTCAGGGTTATCTAAATCAAAGAAGTTTAACAAATTTTTATCTTGACCAAGACTAAGGACATTAGACTCATTATGTTTGTCTTTTGAGACAGAATCCTTAAAGGGAAAAACAGACTCAAAAAAACTCACATCTCTAGAGACAATAAACTGATTCCTATCAAGACTAAAAAGCCTGTAACCCTTCTGAGAATTAGAATAACCCATCATAACACATTTTTCAGACCTATTAGACAATTTATCATGACTATTTAAAATAGTAGCAAAACATAAACAGCCAAACATTCTGATAAGAGAGAGATTAGGACAAGTATTGTAAATCATTTCGTAAGGGGACTTTCCATTTAACACAGAGGAGGGTAATCTGTTAATGAGAAAGGTAGCAGTTAGAATGCATTCAGACCAAAATTTCAAAGGAATTCCCCCCTGAAACATAAGACACCTAGCCACATTTAAGAGGTGTCTATGTTTCCTTTCAGCCACCCCATTTTTGCTGTGGGGTATAGGCACAAGAAGTTTGATGAAGTATGCCATTGTTATTACAAAACACATTGAAATTTTGGTTAACAAATTCAGTACCATTATCACTTCTAAAGATCTTAATGTTTCTTTTAAACTGATTTTTAATCATTTTATAAAACACATCAATAAAAGTGACAACTTCATCTTTGGACTTAATGAGATATACCCAAACAGATCTAGTAAAGTCATCAACAATGGTCAGAAAGTATCTATGGCCAGTATGACTAGTCACCTTATAAGGTCCCCATAAATCAAGGTGAACAATGTCCCCCAAACACTTGGTATTATGGTCACTTAAAGGAAAAGGTTTTCTGGATTGCTTAGCCCTTTGACAAACTTCACAATAGTCATACTTATCATGTTTATCAAGTTTCAAAGTGGTTTTTAAGATATCTAAAGCAGGGTCACCAGGATGGCCAAGTCTACAATGCCAATCATAATAAGATAGAGAACAAATAGGAACAGTTTGACTAGCATTACACTTAATACCTTTAGTATCTAAGTAGTATAAACCACCACACTGATTACCAATCCCTAGAATGTTTTTCAGATTCAAATCCTGATTCAAAAAAAGGCATTTATTTTCATCAAAAACCACAAATATCTTGTTATCCTTGGCTAATTTATGCACAGATATTAAAGTAACACAATACTCAGGAATAACCAACATATCAAACAGGACAAGACCATTAGCCAGTTTCAGATTTCCAATTTTAGATATGAAAGCTTCAGTCCCATTGGGATGACTAACTTTAATTTTTAAGTGAGAAATATCAAACACATTGTCCAGTTCTTTTTCATCATTGGTCATATGTTGGTTAGCCCCAGAGTCAACCACTTTCCCATGTTGAGTAACTTTAGAATGAATATTAGAACAAAAAAAGTTACTAAAATTATCATTGAAAGCTTTACTGGAATTTAGGTAAGTACCTGCCATATTGGCATGCACACCCTTCTCACTCCCATTGTTTTCTTTGATAAGAGAGAGTAAAGCAGAGAGTTGTTCATCAGAAAAGACAGAATTGGGATTAGTCCCCACAGAATTGTTAGAAACATTTCTTCCTTTAGAGTTTTGGCCAGGTCTCTTTTTTCCAAAATCAGCAGGGTACCCAATAAGTCTAAAACATCTATCAATAGTATGCCCATTGTACCCACAATTCTCACAAATTACTTCAGAATTCCCATTGGTATTCCCATTAGGTCTGTATGTGTTCCCATTTGGCCTATAGACATTCCCATTGGGCACATTAGGTCTTGGGTTACTATTGTAGTTGGGGGTAGGATTGAATGTAGGTCTAAAGCCACTAGAGTTATTACTCTGATTTCTTTGAACCACATTTCTGGTGGGCCCATTAGCAAAAAAGGCAGAAGTCTGATTCCTTTGAGAGGAACTGGACATATTGCAAGAGGCAACTCTGTGAGATTCCTCACTAGAAATAATAGCATAAGCCCCTTTGACATCAGGTAAAGACTCCCTAGAAAGAATAGAACTTCTAATAGTCATGTAAGAGTCATCAAGACCCATCAAGAATTGCATTAATTTCAACAGACTATTATGGTTCTTAAATTCACTAGTAGCAGAACACACACAATTAGGAAGCTCAACCATAGCATCATATTGTTTCCACAAAGCATTCAAAGTATGGTAATAATCAGACAAGTTAGATCCATTCTGTTTCAAGGTATTTATCTTATGATGCAAGTTAAATATCATAGACCCATCAACCTAATGATAGGTTTCTTTCAAATCATTCCAAACATGCTCAGCTTTCTTAGAAAAGATTTGACCAAGAAATAATTCATCAGAAATAGAATTAAGAATCCATCCCAACACAACAGCATTGACTCTGTCCCATTGCCTTCCTAACACATCATTAGTTAGAGATCTTTTACAAGATCCATTTATGAAACCAGTTTTATTTTTTCCTTCCAATGCCAAAAGCATAGCATTAGACCAGATTTGATAATTCTCAGTTCCTTTAAGTTTAATAGAAATCACAGTCAATGTGGCAGAGTCATTTGGGTGAAGATGCAAAGGGTCACTAATATCAAGCTTACTTATCAAGGTGACAACAGATTCTTCCCCAATCTGGTCATCTTGATGTTCAGTGTCTGTGTCACCATGAACACTAGTCATAGTGAAGGGACACAGAAACTAAACTCCCAAAAAAAAGAACTTAATCAAAGTCAACAAAGTTCCCAGGCTTCCAAACCACTCAAGGGTGGCAGGTCAAGGGCAAGACAGTGATTAAGGGTCCAAATAAACAAAATACCCCAACAATCAAAAACAAGATCAGCAAAAAAAGAGTATCCAAATATGAGAGAGCATAAACACAGATAGCACCCAAAGAACAAGTATGAACAAATAAATAAGCAGATATCTGAATAAACAAATAAGAAGAGAGAGCAGAGGTGTTACAATGCATAAACCAAAAGCTCAATCGATCTGTTTCTTTTAGATTCACTTAGTCTAGAGGAAACAGAACCTCCTCACCAAACCCTAATTTAAGAAAAATTAGGGAAAAGTGCAACCAGCAACAGATCTATGAAATAGATCTAATAAATAACGTCCCTGCACCACGAACAAAGTTAAAACAAATATAATATAAAAAACCCCCAAATATTTTGAAACCCTAAAATTAAAAAATCGATTTTAGGATGAATAAGAAACAATAAGAACAAAATCTTTTTAAATCTGACTATCTCAATAGCAGATCTATCCAAAAAACGTTTCAATTTAAAAAAACCCCCAAAATATTTTGAAACCCTAAAATATATTTCCAACGATTTCAGAGAACCAGGGCTCTGATACCATGAAGAAATAATGCATAAGGGCAAAGAAGAAGATTTGAACACTGAATCAAACACTTCTATTAATCAAAACGAGTACGAAACAAAAGATTAAAAGGTTACCACAGCTACACTGGTGTAACCCTATTATCTAAATGATAATAGTCTTACAAGAACAAGAACAAAAAATGAATAAACATTGATCTGGGTTACATTTTAGAGAGAGTATTTTTGATAAAGAAAACACACACACAAAACCCAGATTGGATACAAAAATGAGGAGCGTCCATCTTTATTCCCAAAAGTCAAAGTGAGACGTTGCGTCTCATGTACGCTTAGCAAAATTGCTAAGTAGTGCTCCAAGAATACAAGTTGTCACCTTTAGACCTCCACCTCACCATGTGTCCAACAAAGCATGTCCAAAAGATAACTGATACAATCAAATGAAACATAATTAGTCCCTAAGGATAGAACTTGGTATCTGATTAGGTCCAAAACTTTAACAATTTTTCATATTACCACTACAATTGTCAAAATTTACAAACTTACATTTGCCTATTGTTAAAATGAAAGTTCATTTATAACATGTTACAAAAGCAAAGCATTTGTTATTATGGACATGCCTAAAACATCAACAAAGCAACTATATGAACTAAACATTCTATCAGCATAAAAATTAATTGCTCCAAGGAGAAAGGGTGACAAAAATATTTTTTTTAAACAACAATTATTGTGCACACAAAGATAAAGATTGAGATATAAGATTTTTAAATTATTTAATTTCTCGTCAAAAGATAATTTGAAAGTTTTTATATTGTTTTGTTTCTGATAGAAGGTAATTTAGTTTTACGATGATGTACACCTTAAGAGCAAGGGGAATAATAGCTGCTATGTGAGTTGGTATACCTTTGGCATCATTTGACCTTTGGCTCACCGCTCCACCTTTGGTGTCAAACTTTTTCGCGCCAAATTTAGCAGCTGGACTGTTAGATATATATATAATTTTCTTTTGTAATAAAAGTGAGTATATGTGAGCCCATTATACCTCTTTTGGTATCACTTTCTTTGTGTCAACTACTCTTCGATAAATGTGATGCTAAAATCTCAAAATCATACGTAACGACTTTAACACTATTTTCTGATATCAACCGCTCTCAGCTAGTTGACCATTAGTGGAGACCTCCTACCCTCCAAAGCTAAGACCACATAAAAAATATAATGTAAAACTCCAGTTTTCATAGGAATCAAAGTTTATGTTCATTTTGCCATGCAAGAAAGAAAAGTGGTTTCTGAAAAATCTATGGATATATATATCTAACAATTCGACAATACACCAATAAGCATTTACATTATCACCACGACCACATTACATCAATATACATGTTGTTCTAGTTATTATTTCCTACAACGATCATTATTTTTTCACTTATGAAATTAATGTTATGGAGACATAGACATAAATGCCAAGGTTGGCAAAACGTACTACATAGTAGTATGTACGCAATTACACATCAATGCCATCGATGCTGCAAAGTAATATTTCTTTATACTTGACTGTTAATAATGATAAAGGAGGACAATTATTCATACACGGGTCATTGTAGGTATGAATCATTCCATGAAATAAGTTGATCTAATATTCTCATGTTTCTTAGTAGCATTTTATTAATCGAATACGGCATGTACATATCACGACATGGAAATATATACGTAAAATCCAACCTTGATTCAAGGAATCAAGACCCACAAAATTATTTGGCCTGAGACCGGACTACGTAAGGACTACATTTTGCTTTAGTGTCATAGCCGAGTTAATAAAGGCCATGTGCGAAATTTTATATGGGGTTATGTTATACACTATTAGAAATAAAAAAACATAATATTGTTCGGGTGCTATCAACATACAAGAGAAAAGAGTTGTCCACAAAATGGATGCAACCCAACAATACAAAAGAATAACAACCTAAATCTACTAATACTACTAACTATTAGACGAGCTATTAGCCCAAGCCCGTTTGTAGGCTTGAGGTCATTAGGTTTAGGGTTTTATGATGGCTTATTATCCAAGCTATGTATTTAGTATAAATACATATGCATGTCTTGTAATGTTCATTCAATCAATAAACAGTATTGTGTTATTTTTACATGGTATCAAGAGCAGGTTAGATCCACTAACGACATTTGTTATCCTCCGGTCATCGGTCGACATGCCGATGATCCGGAGGAATCCTCGTTATTTTTTACTTTCTTGTTTTTTGGGATTTTGTTTCTTGCTTCCAATTCATAACCCTAAACCCTAGCCGTTAAAAATAATAATTATGTTGAGTCATTTTTTTTCTCTCTTCATCATCTATTGTGTTCGCTGTCGAAGATAATTGTTGTTGACAACAAAAGTTGATAATAAAATTGTCGCTGCCTTCTAAAGGCAAAGCAAGCCACGCAAATGAGGATGCCGCAAGCAATAAGCAACTACGCCGCCAAAAACAATCTGCATCAGGATGTTTGCTTCGGACTCCATTTACGGCATATGTGACAAGACTAGACTCCTTCACCGGTGAATCAAGATCGGCAAGGCGGTCTGCTTTTGATCTTATTTGCTAGAAGAAATCAGTTATAGATAGATTTCTTATTGCCATGTTGTGGATTTCATTGTCCAATTGGGTCACACGAGCATCTTTGTTGTTGTGGAAAAGGTCCTTTAACCGCTTCCAAACACCATAAGCAGTGGTGTCATCATCAACAACCATCTCCACGAGTTTGGGAGAGATGGTCGAATACATCCACATGACAACTAAGGAGTCGTTAGAGTCATGTAGAGGATCAGTGAAGGATGTCAATGTGGTGGGAGGGGCAGCGAGATGGTGATGTACCTTGTACGTGCGACAAAACCATTTAAACAAGGAACTCCATGATTGTAGTTGAGTTTATCAAGATCAAGGGGGTGGGGATGCACGCCTTGATGATTGCGATTGAATATGCTTTATCAATTGGCTGTTTGGGTGGTGTTGGTGGGGGCGTAGCTCCCGTCATGTGGCTATGACGGTTGTTAGAGAGCAGCAATCAAAAAATAATGCAGGCAGCAAAGCAAACCAACTGGAGCAGCAGCAGAAAAGAAAGGAAAAAAACTAGGGTTTAAGAAGGATCGGTTGAAGAGGCTGTGATACCATATTATTAAAGTTTATTCCCCATATCTTTCATTACAGCAATATCACGATATAAATACACACTGAGAGTCGATTTACATAATGGGCCATGGGCCTAAACTAATATCACCGCTAATACTAACATAAACAAACGTTTGAATGTTTACATCTTTTTGGTTTAGTGAGAGAGAAAAGAAAGAAGAACGACAAATGATGTATGTGTTATCCAACCCTAGCAGCTGAAATGCGATGAATAAATACTCCACCAACAATGTAGGTTTGGCACAAACAACCCTTGGAAACCTGCACAATTGACAAACAAAGAAATGTAGCTAAAAAGTTACAAAAGTAACACTTCAACTATTAGAAAGTTTGCATAATATATTCAACACCCCTCCTCAAACTTTTTCCCCAAACAGATTGCTCAGTTTTAAAAGATGAAACAACTTGTTATGCTGAAAAGAACCTAAACCTTTGGTCAATATGTCAATTTGATTTTCAGAATCAACTTTGACAGTTTTAATTAAGCCTGAGGCAACCTTTTCTTTGATAAGGTGAACATCAAAATCAAAGTGTTTGGTTTTCTCATGCATAACAGGATTAACAACAATCTGTATGGCAGAGCTGTTATCACAAAACAAGGAAACATGAATAACATTCTCAACCTTAAGATCCTTCAGGATCTTAACAAGCCACATTATCTCACAAGTAACAGATGTCATAGCCCTGTATTCTGCTTCAGCAGAAGATCTGGACAAGGTACTCCGTTTCTTACTTTTCCAGGAGACCATATTACCACACATAAAAACACAATAACCTGTAACAGACCTTCTTGTGAGCTTACACTTAGCCCAATTAGAATCAGCATAAGCTTTAACAAAGTTAGTGTTAGTCTTGGTAAAAGCAAGACCAGCACAAGGAGCACCTTTCAAGTACTTGAGCACTCTAAGAGTAGCCTCAAGATGAGATTGTAAAGGGGCATGCATATGCTGACTCAAACAATGCACAGAATAGGAAATATCATGCCTGGTATTACATAGGTAAATCAGTTTTCCAACAAGCTTTTGATAAGCAGTGATATTCTTAAGGTATCTATCATCAACAGTTTCTTATGGTTAAGAATAGCATTTTCAGGCATAGGAGTAGCAACAGGCTTGCAAGCAAGGAACCCATACTCATACAACAGTTCAATGCAGTATTTCATTTGATTAATACTTAAACCATTTTGAACATTCAATACCTCAATACCAAGAAAATACTTTAGTTCACCAAGATCTTTGATTTTAAATTTATCATTTAGAAGGGCTTTAACTTTAGAAATCTCATGCAAGTTGTCACCAGTCAAAACAATATCATCAACATACACAAGTAAATCAATAAAAGTATTGTCATTACTTTTAACAAACAAAGAATAATCATTTTGACTCTGAGTAAAACCAGCTTCACATAAAACTTCAACAAGCTTCTTATTCCACTGTCTAGGAGCTTGTTTCAAACCATAGGGGGATTTGGTTACCTTGCAGACCCTTTTTCATTTTTATCAAAAAAACCTGGAGGAGGAATCATATAGACATCCTCATCAAGTTAACCAAACAAGAAGGCATTGTTGACATCTAATTGAAAAAGTTTCCAACCCTTTTGAAAAGTTAGATTAATAAGACATCTAACAGTTCCCATTGTAACAGTTGGGCTAAAAATTTCATCATAGTCAATGCCCTCTTTCTGGACACAACCCTTGGCAACAAGACTGGTCTTGTATCTCTCAATCTCACCATCAGATTTATACTTAATCTTATAGACCCACTTGCTAGCAATAGCCTTTCTATGTAGGGGAAAGAAAATGAGAGTCCAAGTATCATTAAGGTAAATGGCTTCCATTTCATTGTTCATGGCTTGAACCCAATTAATATCTTTAACAACCTCACTAAAACAACTAGGTTCATAAGTCTTGTTAAAATTGGAAATAAAGCAAGCATTATAAGCAACCAACCTAGTATGATTAGCAAATCTGTTCAACCCATATTTAACTTTGTTATCAAGCACAAACTCATTCAATTTAGCAGGTAACTTAGAAGTCCTATTAGACCATCTAATAGAGGGTTCAACATCCTCATTATCTGTCCCATGGCTGGTATCAAAGATAGGAATAGGAACCTGATTTTGAGGAAGGTTGTTGCCCTCAGAACAAGATGTATCACCTATTGATGAAGCAGTATGGATACCATTAGATGGTTGCTCCTCTGTAGTATCATCTGAGTGTTCCATAATCACCTCCCCTGCTTCATCAGGTGACCCCCTTCCATCATCATATGGACTTTGGTCATTTTGATTGTCAGACTCATAAAAATTTAAAAAGTTTTTATTTTCAAAATCATTTTTATCAAAAACAGAAAGAGGATGATGAACAACTTTTATTTTATAAGGAAAAATAGATTCATAAAATTTAACATCTCTGGAAAAAGAATAACTTTTATTACTTAAACTTAATAGCTTATAAGCTTTCTTGGAAGAGGAATAACCTACTAAAACATATTTTCAGACCTAGAAGACAATTTATCACTATTTTTTAAAATTGTAGAAAAACAAAGACATCCAAAAGACCTTAAGTGGGAAAGGGAAGGTTCTCTATCATAAAGCATACAAAAAGGAGATTTACCAGCCAGAACAGAAGATGGGAGCCTGTTAATGAGGTAAGCAGCAGTAAGCACACAATCAGACCAAAAACATAAAGGAAGACCCCCTTGAAACAATAGACTTCTAACCACATTAAGAAGATGCATGTGCCTTCTCTCAGCAATCCCATTTTGCTGAGGAGTGTAAGCACAAGAGGTTTGATGTATAATGCCCTTTTCCTTTAAAAACAGATTCATGTTTTGATTAATGAACTTAGTCCTATTGCCAGATCTTATGATCTTGATTCTTTTGAGAAATTGATTAGAAATAAGATTAATATTCAACCACATAATCAAAGACTTCATCTTTGGTTTTGATCAAGTAAATCCACACAGCTCTGTTGTAATCATCAACTATAGTTAGAAGATACCTGAAACCTTCCCTTGTAGTGACTTTGTAAGGACCCCACAGGTCTAGGTGAATGAGGTCACCTAGGCTTGTGGAAACATGATCACTCAAAAGGAAAGGTTCTCTGGTCTGTTTAGAAAAATGACAAACATTACAAGGTTCATTATGGCCAGGCTTGGTAATTTTCAAGGAGTGTTTTAGAATACTTAGGACTTGGTCAGATGGGTGACCAAGTCAATTATGCTAAGCACTCCTAGACACATGACAACACATAATAGAATAATCACTCTTAGACTTAGGAGTCTTACAATCAGTGTCAAACAAGTACAAACCACCACATTCTCTACTAGTCCCCATGATGTTCTCTTTTTTCAAATCCTGAATGATACAGTCATATTCATTAAAGCCAACATGTAATTTACTATCTTTAATCATTTTGTTAACAGATAGGAGACTGACAGTGTATTCTGGTATAACCAACTCATCAAACAAAACAATATTACTGGTTAATCTCAAAGTTTCAACATATCTTATTTTGGCAATAGTACCATTAGGGTGACCAACATTTATGTTTAAATCAGAAATATCAACCAAATCAGTCAAATTTTTAGTATTAGAAGTGATGTGTTGATTAGCATCAGAATCAATAATCCATCCAAAATTAAACACAAAATCCCCAATTTTTACTTTAGCATTAAAGCATTTGTAGAAATTGTTGTTAAAAAACACATTAGCATTAAAAAGGTATAACTAATACCTGCCATGTTGGACTGCACACCAGAACAACTAGAAGAACTCTTTTCACCAATTAGATTCATAAGTTTCGCAATTTGGTCATTGGAAAATGAAGTAAAGGCATTGTTAGCAGACCCATTAGGACTGTTAACATTTTGAACATCAACATTGTTACTAGTAAAACTCTTTTTGTTTCCTTTGTTGTTGGAAAAACCTTTGTTTTTAGAATTCCTTTTATAGCCAACAGGATAACCAATCAGCTCAAAACACCTATCTATGGTATGACCCTTCATACCACAGTTATCACATTTCAAAGAGTAATAAGAAGGCTTGTTAAAAGAGTTCCCATTAAAAGAGGCATTACTACCAGAGGTGTTGTTATTTCTATTAGTTCAACTTCCATAACTTGTGTTATTGGTAGAATACCATAACTAAAGTTATTAGAACTATAATTTCTATAACGAGTAGCACCTCTAGATTCAACAGCTTTGGCAGCAAAGGAACTAACCTGTGGTTTGGGAGCCACAAAATTAGTACCCAAACCCCTATGAGACTCCTCACGACACACAATCACAAAAGCATCTTTAACATCAGGCAATTCAGTTTGAGTAAGAAGAGTGCTTCTAATAGGTTGATAAAATTCATCTAAGCCCATTAAAAATTGCATAAGTTTCATCAGTTGATTATGTTTACCTAACTCAGATCTAGCAAGACAAGTACAAGGAGTCAATAGGGTCAACATATCAAACTCTCTCCATAAAGAATTGAGTTTGTGATAGTACTCAGATATAGACAAGCCATTTTGTTTGAAGTTGTTAATCTTTTGAACCAAATTAAACAGAATAGACCCATCAAGTTTATCATAAGTTTATTTTAGTTCATTCCATACTTCAGCAACATTATCAGCATAAACAAGACTCAAATAAAGATCCTCATATATGCTATTAAGAAGCCAAGACAACAAAACAACATTACATCTATCCCACTGAGAAGTGAGAGGACCACTAGACTCATAAGAATCTCTTAAACAAGTACCATCAACAAAACTCATTTTATTTCTAGCATGAAGAGCAATTTTCATGGCATTAGCCCAAACCCTATAGTTTTCACAGCCAGAAAATTTAAAACTAATCAAATAACCACTGTTACTATCATTGGTCTGTAAATGAAGTGGATTACTAGCATCAAGACCATTAATAATATTAGTAACATTGTTACCACCACCACCACTAGTCTCAGTAACTTCAGGAGCCATAACCACAACACAAACACAAAGATAATAAACAAGAAACAGCAAATAAAGAACCTTAAGTGTTCAATCAAGAACTCTAGTATAAGATCCTACACCACTTAGTTCACAGGTTTCCAAACCACTCAAGGTGGTAGGTCAAGAGCAAGTGTAGGACGGTGAACGAACAAAAATATAAAGAGAAGAGTGTAAGAGGTGTTACTCAACCAATCAGCAAAACAGCGGAAGAGAAAGCCCAAAATCAATCTAGATTAAAGTCTAGAAGTGACCAAGAGCAAACAACGCCAACAGACAAGGTCAATCTAGATTCAAGTCTAGAAGTAACCTTGGAAAATCACCAACAAATCAATCAATCAAACAATACTAGCTTCCAATCAGGTACCTGCAGGGTTAGAATCAACAAATAAACGCTTGAAAAGCAAAACCCCCACATTTTTGAAAAAATTAGGGTTTTCAAAAAAACTTTGTATTTTTCAAAAATAGAAGAATCCAAGTAACAGGAAAACTTTTAAACCAAAAATAATTTTGATAAATGACGATTTAGAACAAAAAACTTTGAAAAACCCAAAAAAGTTTTTCTTTCAAGAAAAAATTTATAGAATAATAAGATGAGATAAAAAAAAATTATAAAACCCCCAAAAATTATTTTGCCAGAAATTTTTTTAGGTCAAAGATCCAAACTGGAGCTCTGATACCATGTAAAAATAAGTAACACCACAAAGTATTTGCACTCAACCAACCTCCCTACATGCTATATAAACTTATAATCCAAATCAGATAGTTCCCAATCGAGTGCTATCAACATACAAGAGAAAAGAGTTGTCCCCAAAATGGATGCAACCCAACAATACAAGAGAATAACAACCTAAATCTACTAATACTACTAACAGAAACAAACATTTGAATGTTTACATCTTTTTGGTTTAGTGAGAGAGAAAAGAAATAAGAATGGCAAATGATGTATGTGTTATCCAACCCTAGCAGCTGAGATGCGATGAATAAATACTCCACCAACAATGTAGATTTGGCACAAACAACCCTTAGAAACCTGCACAATTGACAAACAAAGAAATGTAGCTAAAAAGTTACAAAAGTAACCCTTCAACTATTATAAAGTTTGCACAATATATTCAACAGCTCAGTTACAACATATATTTATGTGGGCTTTACAATTTTTTTTTGTTGAAACTAAATTTTGACTTTTAAAGAGGAAATACTATAATCACATAAAATTTATATACAAATTTTTACATAATAATGTGGTAAGTAAATTAGACCAATTGCTATCTTCTTCCTCAAATAACTTCTTATTTCATGAAAATCGTTTTATTACACATTACTGTGTGCATGATTCTATGTAAAAATTATGTGATTATAGCATTCTCCTTTAAGAATATGAGACTTCGTAAAGTAACACATTTGCACACCCTCATATACGACTTTGTTTCGTTTCATATACTAGGTAAAAGATATTTTATATCGTTAATTATCATCAAGACAACATACTTAAACCAAAATTGAGCTTCAACGTTAAACAATACTTGAACAAAATTAGTTTTGAAAACGAGTACCAAATGACATTATACACTTTAATATACACTATGGTTTCTAGTATGAAGATGAAGGTTATTAAACATTGTTCCTATTAGACTTAACCTTGTAACACACAATGTGACAGTCTGTATTTTTAAGATTCACTTTTAACTTCAAGGTATAACTATGTTTCGTTAAATTACCAAAATCGCCATTAATTCCCAATAAGAGGTTATCTTATGCATAACAAGAAATATTGTCACCTACGATATGTGAAATAGACTATTGAAATTCTATATGATGCGGAAACGTTGTTATAATTCCATTTTAGTTCTAAGGAGTATTTTAGAACCTTTTACCGTTATGATGATATTTTACTCATTATTTAGGTCTAAAACATCATTTTATGTCCTTGTGATCTTGACACATAAACTAAACTCTAAACTATACTATTTTCAACATTCTACTCATGAAATATTCATGTAAACTTCTATTTCACACATATATTTATTTAATCACTATTCACTTTGTTTAGTCTTGAAAATATTTTTAAACCCGTTTAACTTGTAGTAAACCCAACACATGATATCTAAAACTCAAGTAACTCATGTTTACCCATTATACTTACAAATTTGGTGGGATTAAACCCACAACACCCTACGGCTGAATTTACATAACATGTATTTACCAACAACCTTATTTCTACCACCATCCCCTTCTACCTTACCGTACTATTATCGATCCTACTCTACATATGTAAAACCCGCATATAAATGTCATGAACAGTACACTACGTAAAAATACAACCAATTTAAAACTTTCCTTTTATGTCATGAACATGTGTCACGAATATTAAATTCAGAAACTACGTACGTGTTAATGCACGATAATTATTAAGTACGTGATAATACACGACAATTATTAAGTATAATAATTATAATCATGAACATTTGATCACGAACATTTACGAACATGATAATTATTAGGTATAATAGTTATACACGACTATTAGAACACGATATATGTACGTAGTATTTATAACACAAACATTTAAACACGAACTAGAACAAATAATAAACACAAACGAACATGAGTATAATTTAAACATGAAAACTCTACGGGTTTGTCCTTTGGGCCAATCGTAGCCGCGGACAAGAGCAAGGAGGGGGGGGGGGGGGGGCAGCCCAACTTTAATTTAACTAAAAAGGGAAAAGGAAAATACAAAGTTTATCACTCACAGAATTTTTACAAAAAATTAAAACCCTAACCTTCTTTTCTCTCTCCCTTGCAGCCGGCTATACAAGACACCAAAGAGGTGTTTGGTTGATTTTGATTGTTGATTTTGGGGTTGATTATGTTCGTGTTCTTAGTTCTTTTCCAAGCACGTGTTCGGTATCATCAAAAACCTTCATCTTTTATTTTTATTTTTAATTATGTTCATGTGACTAATGATAATAACATTATTAAAAACATGTAAAACAAATCCAAGAAACATGAATAAGTGGGGTTTTTGGTGGGGTTTGTTCGATCGACACATTAACCGAGAGCACCAAGCTCTCGGCTTGGTTGTTTCGCACCAACAGCCGAGACCTCATGGTCTCGGTGTGGTTTGGTTGCTCGACCACAGGGAACAAGGGAACCCCAACTCGCGTCGGGGTGATGTTTTGGCTTGGTGTGAGTCTAGGCGCAGCAACAGCAGCACCACCGGCCTCAGCCGGTGACTGTTTTGTTCAACCAGTGGGAAACGCAACCCAAACAGGGGGAAACCACCGGCTACAGCTGGTGGTTTACTCGGTTCAGCAGTGGCTAGGCAAGCCACGACAGTGGCAACCGGATAGACCGGGTTAGCCACTGTCGGGCTGTTTTGGTTTGGGTTATGTTTTGGCTTATATGTAAACACGGGTTCGGTCACGGGATTATTTTACAAGGTATATTTTTACAAGGAAAATTAAATTAATTGAACATGACTAAAAATTAATTTAATTTAATCATGACTTAGGTTATATTTATTTTTAGTAAATAATACATGTTTTAACCTAAGTATTTTATCATTTAAATTAAACTATAGTTATTAATTAATTAATAAAATATGACTTAGGTTATATTTATTAAATATAATAATTCATGATTAACCTAAGTATTTTATTTAGACTAATTTAAGTAAATCATGCCTTTATTTAATTAAATCATATAACCTATAGTTTATTAAATCAACATGACATTTAATTGATAAACTATACCATTAATTACATGACTTATGACTTTTAACCAGTAAACTTTAGTTTATATTATTAGCTTATTATCCAGCTTATTTCTAAATATGGAAACTTTCTATTTTAGGAAACCTACTATTTTTGAAAACTTTCTATTTTTGGAAACTTTCTATTTTAAGAAACCTGTTATTTTTAGAAAGTTACTTATTATTACCCAACAAGTATAATAATACAAGAATACAAGATAATATTTAATTAGAATACATGAAATATATGATTAATACTTATATCAGTTAAAACAGTAAAACTAGACAAGAACATATAAAACAAGCTAAGAACATGCTATAACCAGTAACGTACTCAGTAATCAGACAACTTATACATGTCCCTTATTATGTAGCATTAGTGGGGTCGGAGTAGGACTATCCATCCTTTCATCTTTCCTCGTTCACTGGACACAAAGTACGGATTTTCCGTTCTTCAGTATGGACATTCTTTCCTTATTAGGATTCCCCGTTTGCAGCCAACTATTTTTCCCATGTATATGTTTTATAGGTTTGATTACTTATGTTAGTTTTAAATGCCTAAGCCATATACATGCATGACTAGTGTCACCTAGTTATGGAGGTACCATAACCATAACACTGGAGGCATCAGTGTTATGACTTCCCTATGGTAGAGTGATTGCTCGTGGCGTCCCTTTTCATTTTTGGCCATATATATATATATATATATTATATTATCATGTGGGCGTATGGGTGCATACTAGTTACATGTTTTATAGGGTTTTCATGGTGAATGCGATGTGTGCCTTGCATCCTTCACACGGAGTTAATCCCTCCTACCCAGACTAATTAATTAGAGGCAACCCTTCTAATTGCATGATGAGGTCTCCCCTCCAAGTATTCATGCATGGTGGAACCTCATGACGTATATGGGCTATTGGCTAATTTATACAGTTTTTAATATAAAAATATAAGTCTTTTCAAACTATAAAACCAGTTTTATGAACATGTTCCAGGTTATCTAGAGCTTATACATTTCCATTGCTATTAGTCTTTTATGCTTATGTCATGTCATGCTATACTTGTATATCCGTTCACTGGGCGTTATGCTCAGCCGTTTTCCTTTCATGTTCCCAAACGACAGGTACTCAAGGACGCCCGTAGACTATAAGAGTATGTGCATACGGATTGGAAGCTATCTAACCTTCATTACTTTATGCATTTCCATACATTACGCTACTTTATTTCTTTGGACATTGTTTAGTCCTTTTTCATTTCAGTACTTATATTCATGTGTGTTGAGCTTATACTTGGACTACCGATGTTTGTTACCGGTATTTCCATTCATGGTCATTTAATGTTTTTGAACATTTTACCTTGCTTGCTTTGATGACACGCCATATTACCTGTGATATTTCATTTACCAAAATGGGGTGTTACAATTATTGTATCAGAGCTAAGGCTTCGACGTGTAAGCTCTTAAAACATAACCTGTGATTAGTGGGTAATCACCATGGTCTTCCTAGAACTGACAGTTGTTTTCATGCATTTATTCATGTATCATTGTGCAAGAATTTTGACTACTTAATGGTTGCTACAGGACTGGCCATATTTAGTCGCATGTGCTTTTAATTGAATCATTTTGTTTTGATGAACCGACCCATAGGCGTTCATCCTCGTCATGTCTTTTTGTTTAGGTGAACCGACCCGTAGGCGTTCACCCAAAACCATGTATTTCATTATCATGCATTCATACACTGTTTTCATACATAAAATTTTTCATGTTTATATGCATAATTTTTTTCATGTATATATATTATGTTTAAATCAGTTTAATAATGCATTATGTTTTATACTGTCAGATGGTTCTCACACATGAACAAGAACAACTGAATGCAGCAGTTCAAGGTGCTATGCAGGCCATGCTTCCTCAACTAAGGAATGAGATTCGGGCAGAGTTGCAAGCTGCCAACAATCAGCACCAGAACCAGCATCCGAATCCTCCTCCTCCACCTCCAGATACACTGATCACATGGCTCGAGTGATTCAATAAACAACTTCCGTGATCCTTCGAGAAGACCGACAACCCCGATGAGGCTGAGAGCTGGTTAGCTCACATTGAGAATATCTTTGACGCGATGGGATGCGACCCTATCTTTAAAGCAAGGTTAGCCTGTTACAATATTGAAGGGAACATGCTTGCATGGTGGAAGGCAGTGAAACTGTCGGAAAGAGGCGACGATTGGGTGGCTGGCTTGACTTGGGCACAGTTAAGGGAGTTGGTTATTATCAGTTCTTCCCGAAAGCTGAGCAAGATAAGATCAAGAGGGAGTATCATGGGATTAGGCAGAGAGCTGGGGAAAACAACAATGAGTTCATGCAGAGGTTTCTTCGTTTGGCTGGATTCCTTGGCGTAGCAGCTGGGACTGCAGAGGAGCAAGCTTATCACTTTCACTAGGCTCTTCGCACATTTGTCGCCAATAACTTGTTGTGTGCTACTTTCAATACTGAGGCACAAGTAGAAGATGCAGCCCGTAAGGTGGAGATGCTGCAAGAGAGGGATGAGTTTGGAGAGGTAGAAAGACCCGACAAGAGGTTTTCGTCGTTCAGCGGTGATCATTTCATTTCATTCAGTACTATCCAAATATTTATCTTTCTCTATACAATTGAATCTTTCAGGCAGAAGACTGGTGACCGGTCTCAACCGGCCACTCAGCAGCAGAGTCAGCACAAGGGTAAAGGTCAGACCCAAGACCGTTCTGCTTCGGATAGGCGTGGCAGTAATGACAACTATCGTAACAACGCTAACAACTCTAACATTCGTAGGTCCCTAAACTTACTCATTTCTTATGTTACATGCTTTATGATTCATAATTTTGACACTTCAGCATCTACTACCAGGAATAATGGCAATGGAAGGGAGCAGGACCGAAGAAGTTCACAGCCCAACCGTGCAACTACATCTGGTATTACGTCTTACGATTTTTCTGCATTGTCCCGTTTGTACCCATCAATCATGTCTCACGTATACTTTTCTGAATAGGCTCCCAGCCAGCAAGGGTATACTCACCCTCTCTGCACTACGTGCAACCGCAGATACCTAGGGTCGTGTCGCCGTGATAGCGATGCTTGCTTCAAGTGCGGTCAGCCAGCCCATCACATGAAGGACTGCCGTAAGGGTGAGATCAAGGGCACTTCTTGACATGTCGACTCCAAGCCACCTCCTACTACTGGACGAATGTATACGACCTCGCGTGATCAGGCCTACAAGTCAACAGGTACCATCACCGGAATCTTGTATATGTATGGTCAAGCTGCATGCGTATTATTTGACACGGGTGCTACTCATTCGGTCATATCTGTTGTTTATGCCAAGAGTGTTAGGATATCCCCTATGCCATTATAAAATGTCTTAAACATTTCCACGCCCTTAAGAGACTCTGTACGCATAGCACATGGGTACAAGGGTCTTCCCCTCGAGTTTGACGACAAAATTCGTCTAGTTGACTCACTTCCTTTGGACATGTGCGATTTTGACATGATATTAGGCATGGATGACTATCCAAACATCACGCCACCATTGTCTGCCATTCATATCGGGTCATCTTCGGTGATGTAAACGCACCAGAGTACATTCATAACGGTTTTATACCCGGAAGGTCTTTACAAATAATTTCAACCTTACCAGCACGTGCATTACTGTCACATGGTTGCGAGGGCTACTTAGCTACTGTACATGATATGGAGGCTGAATCTTCATCTATCCAGAATCAGCCAATCGTGTCAGAATTTCCCGACGTGTTTCCAGAAGAACTTCCGGACATACCACCTACTCGTGAGGTAGAGTTTAACATTGAGCTCATCCTAGGAGCTGAGCCAATTTCCAAGGCTCCTTATCGCATGGCTTTGATAGAGCTTAAGGAGTTAAAGGAACAACTGCATGAACTTTTGGAACGAGGTTTCATTCGACCTAGTGCATCTCCATGGGGTCGGTTTTATTCATGCAGAAGAAGGGCGTCAGTATGCGTCTCTACATTGATTATCGTGAGCTTAATAAGATCACCATCAGGAATCGATATCCTTTGCCACACATTGATGATCTGTTTGACCAACTCCAATGGGCCAAACATTTCTCCAAGATTGATTTGAGGTCGGGCTATCATCAATTATGGGTGAAAGAGCAGGTAATCGCCAAGACTGCTTTCTGTACACGTTATCGACACTATGAATTTGTAGTCATGCCATTTGGCCTTACCAAGGCTCCAACAGTTTTCATGGACTTGATGAACTGTATCTTCCATGAGTTTTTGGACAAGTTCGTCATTGTTTTCATTGACGATATCCTGATTTTCTCAAAGTCAAAGGAGGAACACGAAGACCATCTTCGTACAGTATTACAGATACTTCGCCAAAAGCAGCTGTATGCAAAGTTCTCCAAATGCGAATTTTGGTTGAGTAAAGTGGCGTTCCTAGGCAACATAGTATCCGCAGAGGGAATAACCATGGATCCTGCTAAGGTTGAGGCTATTAACAAGTGGCCAAGACCGACATCAGCGACTGAGGTTCACAGCTTTCTAAGCTTAGCTGGTTACTACCATAGGTTCGTAGAGAACTTTTCCCGATTAGCACTGCCATTGACTAAACTGATGCGGAAAGGGGAGAAATTTGTCTGGACTGAAGAAAGAGAGAAGAGCTTTGAAGACCTAAAGCAGAGGCTGGTATCTGCACCGATTCTTACTCTCCCATCAGGTACAGGTGGATTTTAGATCTATAGTGATGCTTCAGGGAAGGGACTTAGCTGTGTTCTCATGCAACATGGAATAGTGATTGCATACGCATCATGGCAGCTTAAACCTTATGAGGAGAACTACCCTACGCATGACTTGGAACTTGTAACAGTCGTGTTTGCACTGGCACTACATGTATGGCGAATCATGTGATATCTTCACAGATCACAAGTGCCTGACATACATCTTCACTCAGCGTGAACTGAACATGAGGCAGAGAAGGTGGTTAGAGCTGTTGAAGGATTATGACATTAATCTGCAGTATCATCCCGGCAAGGCGAATGTAGTGGCAGATGCGCTTTGTAAAAAGTCGGGTATGATGAACGGCATTAAGATAGAGGAAGAGATTATAAGAGACTTGGAGCGACTGGATGTTGAGATCATGGTACGTGGACAGTATGGCTACTGGGCTAATCTTAGAGTGGATCTTGGCTTACTCTCTAGGATCAAAAAATCTCAGAAGGATGATGGTAAAATCTGGGCAATCATTCAGAACTTAGAGCAGCAGACGGAGTTTCGGTTAGATGACGACAATATCTTATGGCAGGGCACTAGACTTTGTGTTCCTGATGATCTTACACTTAGGGAGGCGTTATTGGCTGAAGCTCATAGCTCCCCATTCTCCATTCATCCTGGTTCAACCAAGATGTACCACGACATCAAGTAGTATTTCTGGTGGAGTGGTATGAAGCAGGATGTTGCTACCAATGTCTCCAAATGTCTTACCTACTAGCAGGTTAAGATCGAGCATCAACGGTCTAGTGGTCTACTACAACCATTAGACATTCCAGAGTGGAAGTGGGACAATAGCATCATGGATTTTTTCACCGGACTTCCATAGACCAAGAGGAAGCATGATGCAATTTGGGTTATCGTTGATCGACTTACCAAGTCAGCTCATTTCTTACCTTACCGGAAAGATAATCCAGTTAGCAAACTGGCTGACACATATAAGAAGGAGATCACGAGACTTCATGGTGCTCCATCCAGTATCATCTTGGACAGAGATCCTCGGTTTACTTCGCGATTTTTGAGGAGTTTGCAGAAAGCTTGGGGTACCAAACTTAAGCTTAGCACGACTTTTCATCCTCAAACAGATGGACAGTCAGAGCGAACCATTCAGACATTAGAAGACATGCTTCGAGCATGTGCTTTAGAATGGACATGATATTGGGACGATTATATCTGCTTGGTAGAGTTTGCATACAACAACAGTTGGCACGCTAGCATCAAGTGTGCACCGTTTGAGATGTTGTTTGGCAGGAAGTGTCGTGCCCCAATCTGCTTGGACCAGGTTGGTGAGCGAACACTTGAAGGTCCGAAGATGATAGAGTTGACCAACGAGAAAGTCGCTGTAACTAAGGCGAAACTGCAAGAAGCTCGTGCACGTCAAAAGAGTTATACCGACAAGCATCGTAGGGATTTGCATTTTAACGTGGGAGATCATGTTTTCTTAAGGTATCACCGACACGTGGTGTTAGACGTTTTGGAATCAAAGGAAAACTCAGTCCTCGATTCATCGGACCGTTTGATATCATCGAGCGAGTCGGTGAAGTATCGTATCGTTTAGCGTTACCTCCGCAACTTTCTCACGTTCATGACGTTTTCCATGTGTCCTTACTCAGAGGATACAAGTATCATCCCCTTCACATGGTTCAGTATCCACTTGAACAGATTAGTGAAGTTCTTACATTCATTGAGGAACCCGAACGAGTTCTTGATAGGCATGAACGAGTCATGAGGAAAAAGACGATTCCATTCGTCAAAATCCTTTGGAGGGATCATACCGAGCGGGAAGACACTTGGGAAACAGAGGAGTCTATCCGGACTTCTTACTCTTATTTCAAGTTTTGATTCGGGTATGTTCCTCTTTCAGTTTACGTTATCTATAATTCAGGGACGATTTATTCTTTTTAGGGGGGAAGAGTTGTAAAACCCGCATATAAATGCCATGAACAATACACTACATAAACATATGAACCAATTTGAAACTTTCCTTTCATGTCATGAACATGTGTCACGAATATTAAATTCAGAAACTACATGTTAATGCACGATAATTATTAAGTACGTGATAATACACGATAATTATTAAGTATAATAATTATAATCATGAACATATGATCACGAACATTTGTGAACATGATAATTATTACGTATAATAATTATACACGACTATTAGAACACGATAGATGTACGTAATATTTATAGCACGGACATTTAAATACGAACTAGAACGAATAATAAACACGAACGAACATGAGTATAATTTAAACATGAAAAAAGTACGGGTTTGCCCTTTGGGCCTATGGTAGCCACAAACAAGAGCAAGGAGGGAGGGGGGGGGGGGGGGGGGCAACCCAACTTTAATTTTAACTAAAAAGAGACAAGGAAAATACAGAGTTTTTCATTCATAGAATTTTTACAAAAAATTAAAACCCCAGCCTTCTTCTCTCTCTCCCTTGCCGCCGGCTATACAAGAAACAAGGAAGTGTTTGGTTGATTTTGATTATTGATTTTGGGGTTGATTGTGTTCGTCTTCTTAGTTCTTTTCCAAGCACGTGTTCGGTATCATCAAAAACCTTCATATTTTATTTTTATTTTTCTTTTAATTATGTTCATGTGACTAATGATAATAACATAATTAAAAACATGTATAACAAATCCAAGAAACATGAATAAATAGTGTTTTTCGTGAGGTTTATTCGGTCGACACATGAACCGAGAGCACCAAGCTCTCGGCTTGGTTGTTTCGCACCAACAGCCGAGACCTCATGTTCTCGTTGTGGTTTAGTTTCTCGGCCGCAGGGAACAATGGAACCCCGACTCGCGTCGTGGTGATGTTTTGGCTTGGTGTGGTTCTCGGCGCAACAACAACAGCACCACCGGCCTCAGTCGGTGACTGTTTTGTTCAACCAATGGGAAACGCAGCCCAAACATGGGGAAACCACCGGCTACAACCGGTGGTGTACTCGGTTCAGCAGTGGCTAGCCAAGCCACGACAGTGGCAACCGGCTAGACCGGGTTAGCCACTGTCGGGCTATTTTGGTTCGGGCTATGTTCGGCTTATATGTAAATACGGGTTTGGTCACGGGATTATTTTACAAGGTATATTTTTACAAGGAAAATTAAATTAATTGAACATGACTAAAAATTAACTTAATTTAATCATGACTTAGGTTATATTTATTTTTAGTAAATAATACATGTTTTAACATAAGTATTTGATCATTTAAATTAGACTGTAGTTATTAATTAATTATTAAGACATGGACTATAATTAACTAATAAAACATGACTTAGGTTATAATTATTAAATATAATAATTCATGATTAGGCTAAGTATTTTATTTAGACTAATTTAGTTAAATCATGCCTTTATTTAATTAAATCATATAACCTATAGTTTATTAAATCACCATGACATTTAATTGATAAACTATACCATTATTTACATGACTTATGACTTTTAACCAGTAAACTTTAGCTTATATTATTAGCTTATTATCCAGCTTATTTCTAAATATGGAAACTTTCTATTTCAAGAAACTTACTATTTTTGGAAACTTTTTATTTTTGGAAACTTTTTATTTTTAGAAACTTTTTATTTTTGGAAACTTTCTATTTTTGGAAACTTTCTATTTCAGGAAACCTGCTATTTTCAGAAAGTTACTTATTATTACACAACAAGTATAATAATACAAGAATACAAGATAATACTTAATTAGAATACATGAAATACATTATTAATACAGTATATCAGTTAAAACAGTAAAACAAGACAAGAGCATATAAAACAAGCTAAGAACATGTTATAACCAGTAACGTACTCAGTAATCAGACAACTTATAAATGTCCCTTATTTATGTAGCATTAGTGAGGTCGGAGTAGGACTATCCATCCTTTCATCTTTCCTCGTTCACTAGACACAAGGTACGGATTTTCCATCCTTCAGTATGGACATTCTTTCCTATTAGGATTCCCCGTTTGCAACCAACTGTTTTTCCCAAGTATATGTTTTATAGGTTTGATTACTTATGTTAGTTTTAAATGCCTAATCCATATACATGCATGACTAGTGTCACCTAGTTATGGAGGTACCATAACCATAACACTAGAGGCAAGAGTGTTATGAATTCCCCACGGCAGAGTGATTGCTCGTGGCGTCCCTTTTTAGTTTTGGCCATATATATTATATTATCATGTGGGGCGTATGGGTGCATCCTAGTTACATGTTTTACAGGATTTTCATGGTGAATGCGATGTGTGCCTTGCATCCTTCACAAGGAGTTGATCCCTCCTACCTAGACTAATTAATTAGAGGCAACCCCTCTAATTGCATGATGAGGCCTCCCCTCCAAGTATTCATGCACGGTGGAACCTCATGACCTATACGGGCTATTGGTTAAGTAATACAGTTTTTCATATAAAAACATAAGTCTTTTAAACTATAAAACCAGTTTTATGAACATGTTCCAGGTTATCTAGGACTTACACATTTCCGTTGCTATTAGTATTTTATGCTTATGTCATGCCATGCTATACTTGTATATCCGTGTACTGGGTGTTATGCTCAACCGTTTTCCTTTCATGTTCCCAAACGACAGGTATTCAAGGACGCCCGTAGACAATAAGAGTATGTGCATACGGATTGGATGCTATCTAGCCTTCATTACTTTATGCATTTCCATACATTACGCTACTTTATTTCTTTGGATATTGTTTAGTCCTTTTCCATTTCAATAATTATATTCATGTGTGTTGAGCTTACACTTGGACTATCGATGTTTGTTTTCGGTATTTCCATTCATGGTCATTTAATGTTTTTGAACATTTTACCTTGCATGTTTTGATGACATGTCATATTACGTGTGATATTCCATTTACCAAAATGGGGCGTTACAACATAATCTAAATACAAAAACGTAAAACCATTCTATCCATAAAAATCATCTTAGGCTCATGCCTTTCCTGCCCTAGCACTATTCGAGCCTAACAACCTCACTATTCGGCTATTATGCCACAACTCTTGAAGACCAACCTTAAATATGAATTAATAAGTCTCTCATGCACTTTCCTTGGCTTTATAAGGATATCATTACTCAGAAAAAACGCATCATGAACACACATAAAAATAATTCGGCTCTTTTTTCTCTCGACCACCCGAACACACACAAACACTTAACAACCATTGTTAAGTCAAGAAAATCCAAGCAAGAACAAGTAATCACGCTTATACACCATGAAAACCTAAACACTAAACCCTACCATTGTGAAACACTAGTTTTTGTTTTATATAAACACTCATATTCAAAACCCTAATCACGAAACCCTAATCTACACGAAATTTTAGTTTCTTCTTTCTTGGTTCCTTGATTTATCGTGTGTTGCCTAATACTCTTAAGCTATTAACAACACTTTTAATTCAGTTTTGGTAACCACAAGACAAGAGTTTAACAATATTGTAGAGTTTGGTTTTGGCTTTGGACGAAACATAGGAAAACTAAGGCTTTCTTAGTCGAATAGTTCTTGAAATCGTTGCTACCTTTGTGAGTTAAATTATCCTTGTTCAATAAGCTTAAACATATGAATTAGTCTTTGGTGCTTGAAGTGAAAAAATATAACTCATGAGGAGTATTAATTTAAAACGTACACGTTTGGTTTATATATGAATGGAAACCCTATAATTCTAAGGTTTTGTTCAAGCTTAATATTTGAAATGAACTTGTTAATATTATGATGATGATATGAACTAATGACACATGACTTAAAAATAGTAGCTTATACTTTGATTTTTATTGGATGAAGCTTAACTAAAACCTTGTGTAACACCCCATTTTGATAAGTGGACCGTTACTTGTATTTATGGCGTGTCATCAAAGCATGCGAGGTAATATGTACTAAAACATATGTGAACAAAAGGGAAATACCAGAATCAAACATCGGTAGTCCAACATAAGCTCACACACATGAAATAAAGTAAATAAAATAAGGAGGACAAAACAAGTGTCCAAATAAGCATAAGTATATGGAGGCAAAAGGAGAAGAAATCTAAGGCAGCTTCCATCCTATGCACGTCCTCCAATGCTCAAGTCTGTCCTTGGGTACTTGCCGTTTTGGGACATGGAAAGAAAAGTAACGGCTGAGAAATACGCTCAGTGAACAGATATATAACATAGTATGAATGACATGAACATGATAAAGACTAATAGCAGCGGAAATGTATAAGTCTTAGAAAACATGGTACATGTTTATAAAATTGGTTTTATAGTTTGAAAAGACTTATGTTTTTATATGAAAACTGTATTTTGGTTAGCTAAGAGCCCATATATGTCATGAGGTATCACCGTGCATGAATACATAGAGGGGTGACCTCATCATGTAATTAGAGGGGTTACCTCTAATTATACTGTTCTGGGTAGGAGGGATCAACTCCTTGTGAAGGATGCAAGGCACACACCACATTCACCATGAAAATCCTGACTGAAAACATGTAACTAGGATCACCAATACGCCCCACATGATAATATAAATAAATGGCCAAAACTGAAAGGGACGCCACGAGCAATCACTCCGTCTTGGGGAAGTCATAACACTAGTGCCTCTAATGTTATGGTTATGGTACCTCCATAACTAGATGACTGGCATGCATGTATATAGCTCAGGCATTTAAAATATAACATAAGCATTCAAAACATATAAAATAACTAGGGGAAAACAGATGGCTGCAAACAGGGAATCCTAATCAAACATACGAAGGAATGTCCATACTGAAGGACAGAATATCCGTACCTTATGTCCAGTAGTGAAGCTAGAAGGAAAGCTGAACGATCTACTTTGACTTCGAGGATACTACATAAATAAGGGATGTGTATGAGTTGTCTGATTACTGAGTGTGTTACTGGTTCTGTGCATTCTTAACTTATTTTATATGTTTTTGTCATGTTTTAAATGTTATCTTGTATTTATTCATGTATTATGATTATGTATTTCATGTGTTATTGTATTACTATACTTGTAGTGTAATAATAAATAACTTTCTAAAAATAGCAGGTTTCCAAGAATAGAAAGTTTCCAAAAATAGAAAGTTTCTAAAAATAGAAAGTTTTCAAAAAGAGTAAGTTTCCTGAAATAGAGAGTTTCCATAAATATAAATAAGCTGGATTAATAAGTCTAAAAATATAAGTTTGTGCTTATTAATCATAAATTGTAAGTCATGATAGCTTATTAGTAAAGTTTATTAATTTAATACTTAGGCTAAAGTGATTATTAATTAATAATGATGAAGCATGGTTTATTAATTAATAAAATGTCATGGTTAAATAAATAAACTTTACCTTATACAATTAACTAAATTTAGTCATGGTTTTTAATTTAATTAAACTAAATAAATGCTTAGGTTAATTTTCATGCTTTATTAAATTAAATAAATAACCTAAGTCATGAATTAATTAAATTAAATCATACTTGGAGGGAATTAATTTAATTAATTAATTTATAACATTAACTTGGCCAAATAACTTGCACCCGAGCCCCAACCCGAGACCAAAACCAAACCGGACCAAACACCACCCAGCCGACGGCTGGTGGTTTGGCCGACGGCTAAGCAGCCTGTGGCTGCAGCCGTTGGTTGCCACTAGCTGGCCGTGGCTCACACAGACTCTAGCCGGTTCCCACTGGTGAGTCAAAGTTCCCACCGGATTGAAGTCGTTCCCATTGTTTCTGCCTAAAGACCCACCGAGACCCTACATGGTCTCGGTTGCCACTGAACCAAGCACACACCCACTGTTTTTTATAGTTGGGTTGCGGCTGGTGAACCAAAACACACTCCGCCCCTTGAAGGGTTGTGACTGTGTGACCAAAACACCACCGAGACCCTGCATGGTCTCGGTTTACGTGCGGCTTAACCAAAACGAAACCAAACCTGAACCCCTTTCTTGTTTTAAATACTTTATAAAATGTTTTCATCAATTGGTTTCACGATTCATGAATTAGTACTCATAATTAAAATAAAAGGTTAAAAAAGTGAAGGTTTGATTATTACCAATTACGTGAATGAATAAAGGATGGAATCATGAACATGAACACGTAGTTATTCAAGATCAAAATCCAAAATCTTTCTCCCTTGCTCCTTGATAAAACCGGCGGCCACTTTGGTGTGCTAGGGTTTGATTTGTTTTACTTGAACAACTATTTTGTTAATTCCCTGGAGTTAGATTAGTTACTACTTGGATTAGTAATGGGCTAGGCCAAAAGGCCCTATCCCTTTTCTTTGTTTTATGCCGCGACCACAAGGAAGCCTAAAACCAAATACATAGTTTTTCGTGACTTAATATTTTTCGTGTATTTTCGTGTTTAAGTGTCGTGAATTAATTATTAGAGGGAAATGCATAAATGCTCCCTGTGGTTTGCCCAAAATGCAGGCGACCTCCCCGACTTTTGGAAAGTGCAAGCAAGTTCCCCAACGTTTAAGATAAGTCGGCAGGCAGCCTCCCCAGTGTTAAACACTGTTAAGTTTGACCCGTTATATGAGGGCAAGACCGTCTTTTTACCTATTAAAAATGATAAACACTTTCCCATCACTCCTATAAATAAAATGGATCGAGCATTTGTTTTTCCAGTAATCCCTTAAATCACAACCAATGGCAAATACTAAACCACAAGACTACGTGGCATCATATAAATGGACAAACATGTGATAAGGTTATATCCTATGTTTTGGTCGTATTCATTTACTATTCCACTATTAGCGCTTAATGTTTGTGATCTTAAGAACAACATTATTAATGGAAGCTTTCAATCACTAATAAATCACAGTCTCTTGTCTTGTACGTTAAATAAGATGGTATATATCTTCTTCTTCTTCAACTGGGTATACTCCCACGCTCACGCATCTCACCAAACAGCTTCATCACATCATGAACCAACCCGTCACTACACAAACCATGAAGCATCGATACCGCATTCGGAATCAAACCCGTTTCCTTCATTTTCCTAAATATCTCATCCGCGTCCTTCGCTGGCGCTTGCATTTCTTCTCGCTCTCGCTCTAGTCTTATCTCATTACCCTTATTAGAATTCTTATCATCTTTTTCTTGGTCGTATCCGAGCTTAAACCTATCTAGAAACCCATCAACATCCTTACCTCTATTCTCATTCGCTTTTCGCGCATTTTGAAACTCGCGTTTTCACTCATTTTCGTTATCATCAAAAGGGGTAAAAGATTGAGTTCTATCGGGTTTTCTTAACTCTCTATCATTAACTCTATATCTAGTATTATCATTACTAAAACTTGGGTTTCTAGTGGAGTTAAAACTAGGTCGACTACTACCTCTGTTTCTGGGTTCATAGTCATCGTCGATGTAGCCGGAGAGACGAGAAGAAGACGACAGTGGTGGGCGGCGTGACGGTGGTCGACCACCGTCGTTTGATCTGCTGCTGTATGATGAGAATGATCGTGATATTATTAATTCTAGTGTTTTGTGATTTGAAATGGTGGAGGAAATGAGGGATGAGAGCTTAAACCCTTTGATGGGTGTCTTTATTTTCTTTTTTTAGAGTTTGTGAGAGAAGGGGATTACTGGAAAAACAAAGGCTTGATCCATTTTATTTATAGGAGTGATAAGAAAAGTGTTTATCATTTTTTAATAGGTAAAAAGACGGTCTTGCCCTCATATAACGGGTCAAACTTAATAGTGTTAAACACTGGGGAGGCTGCCTGCCGACTTATCCTAAACGTTGGGGAACTTGCTTGCACTTTCCAAAAGTCAGGGAGGTCGCCTGCATTTTGGGCAAACCACAGGGAGCATTTATGCATTTCCCTCTAATTTATGTAAATGTTTATCGTGTATTTATAATATACATAATAATTGTAATTAAACGTTCGTGCCACGTGTCGTATATTATAAATAGAAAGTTTTAAATTGGTCGTATTTTCATGTATTTACTGTTCGTGGTATTTTATGCGGGTTTTACAACTCTTCCCCTCTGAAAAGAATAATTCTTCCCTGAATTATAGATAAGATAATCTGGGGAGGATATGGACGTAACATAAATGTAAGGAACCCGGAACGTGACGTGACTAAAAAGGACATATCTGACTTATGGAAGGAAAAAGGATGAGAAGTCCGGATGGACTCCTCCGTTCCAAGTGGCGTCCCACCCGGAACGGTTCCTCTACATGATCTTGACAAAGCAACAAATCCTGATTTTCATGATCCCGACTTGACGGTACATAAAAGTTTCCGGTTCATCAACATAAGATAGATCCGCATGAATCTGATCAAGTGGATTAGAATTAACGTGAAAGGGTAAATGAAACGTTATGATGTAAAATAACTCGAAATAACTTACATTAATAACAACTTAGCAATGATGTGTGAGACATACTGAAACGTAGTACGTGAACAATTGTGAACGTGATACGTGAAAAATTGTGAATGTGATACGTGAACAATTGTGAACATGATACGTGGAGATATGATGAGTGTAATATGGGAAACATATGGTGGACGATGATACGTACAATATATCGTGAATATGATATGAGGAACGTGGAATGAACATGATACGTGTAACATATCGTGAACATGAGATAACTGAGGAGTTACGCCAAACGTGTAACACCTGGTAATTTTCCCTACTTTGTAAAATGACTATTTTACCCTTTGACTTTTTATTTAGTCAACTATGTGATTTAACTCTGTTGGAACCGGGAAGTTATCCCACGTTTTCTGAAAAACTGTTTGATGACGAGTAATGACTTGACACTGTGCTCAGTCACTATTCTGAACACTTTCTGTGAACCTGACCAAAGTGATGAGACGGTCAATGAATTGACGATAATCCATGAGATTATTCGTTATCTGTGAATTATGTGCTTAACTGTTTAGTTTTTAACAGCGTGATCGTATTTTCATGAGCAGCGTATTTAAATATTTTTGTATATGTTTATATGTGCCTGTATTTTAGTATTTTTGCTATTTATAGTAATAAATCGTATTTACTGTGAATATTTAATTAACGTATCGCGTTTTCGTATTTTACGTCGTTTTTACGTCTAACCGTCGTTAGCATGCGTAAAATACTTTATAAATTATAAAATATCAGTTTTCGTCGGAAAATCGTAAATTTAATATATTTCGTCAAATTTTTAAGTTTTACGTAATTTTAAACTTAACTATATACTTTTCGACATTCACCTAAAACTAACTAACCTTTTTACCTTAAACCTTCTAACTAGTTACCATAGTAAATTTTTTGAATTATTTACCTTGTGGGACCCCCCCATAACCGGCAAAAAACTCACCCACATGCAAGATACACCAAATTTTCTTCATTTGCCATTTTGAGCTTAACTTACACTTTCCTACACATTTTAACTTATTAACCATTTAACCTCAAAATCACTTCACATTATTCACTCATACACTTCACTAAAAAAACACACATATCTCTCTTTCTCTCTCTAAAATACACGGCACAAACACAACACCATTTCCACCATTGTTGATTTTCTTGAAGCTTCATTTTAAGAAGATTTGATACAAAACAAATACATCCTAAGGTTTATACAAGCATAAAGAAGAATGAGTTTTCTTGGTTTGTTGATTTAAGAAGTTTTTGGTTGAAGTTTATAGAAGTTGGGTTTTGTTGATTTTTAGTTGATTAGAGCGTAGATCGGGTTATCGTGGTTACGTAGAATCGTTACTCAAGGTTACTTCTTAAACCTTTTTCATCTTTTTCTTTTTCATGCATAATCTTTGTAGATCTATGCATGCATGTTACTCATCAACTATTTCTTGAAATAAAATGATAAAAATTATTTTTGGTCATGAAATATTTTAGATCTATGAAAATCATGTGTGGATCTATTAGATCCATGCATGAAAATGATTTAATTGAAAGACTTGTAAAATATAAAAATGTATATTTTTAGATTTGTGGACTTGAAGATAAATCTTTGATTTTGAGTGTGTTTATGAATAATTGGAGGGAACTAGTAGTGTTACTACTAGTGGGTACGCTTGAAAATGGTCGAAAACGAGTTTTTACGAAAAGTATACTATCTGTCCGATTTTTATAAGAGGCATAGAGGGTCGTAAAAATTGTTTTGACACTAGTTTACTACGATCTTGGTTTAAAAATGCGCGCATCATTGCGCAAATTGCACGCATCAATGCGTTGCATTCAAAATTTCGCATCAAGGTGCCTAATGCAATGCCATCCCAAAATGCGTTCGCATTAAACCGCGATTTGTCGCATTTGTGTAATGCTAGCAACGGTAGCAATTGTCGCAATCTAGTACTTAGGTCATTTTTGTCCAATTTTAAACTTTTAAAAGTGACCTATATATTTTAATAGCTTTTTAAAGATAACAAATGTTAGACAAACATCTAAAGAAACACAATAACAAAAATATAGTATTTTGTATTTTGCTAAGTTTTTATTGTCAAGCTTTACTTTCAATTTATTTGTTTTACAAAGGATTATAAGCCTAATTTAAATGTGCTAGTAACTTATTTTGTAACTTTATTGCATTTATTTTATACTTATATAATTTTTGCACTTTGTTTATACTAAACGCATCGCGTCTAAATTGCGCTCGCAATCGCATCACGCATCACGCAATATCTTTTGAGACCTTTAGCGCAATGGATCGCAAAACGCATTTTTAAACCAAGACTACGATATTATGAAAATATAAGTTAATACCTTCGTTTCGATATATTATGGGCTAAAAACGGAGCTAAAATGAGTAAGATATGGTCGTTTAAATTTCGTTGTCGGAAAACTTAATTTTTGTGAAAAAGACTATAATGTACTTGCTGTCTAGATTTTTAAAGTGGTCGAAACGACGTTTTCGAGTTAAACGGAGTTGTTTTAAGTGTCGAAATGGGTACTAAATGGTATGTATAAATGTTGGACTCGTTTTGTAAAAGGATATACGCGCAAAATGTGAATACTTGGTTCATTGTTAAAAGTTTGAGTGTTAAAAGTGGAAATTGATACTACTGCGGGAAAATGACTTGTTGAAATAATTGTGATTGAGAAGTGTTGAAATTAGGGATTTTAGGTCGAGATTTGGGAACTTACTAAAAATGGCAAGTTTTAAAGTGACGCCGAAAGGCTGCCGAATTTTCTATAGAAATCGTGTTGGAAAATTTATTAAGATAAATTTGGGTAAATTAAAATTTACGCCGAAAGGCTGTCGAAATTTCGCCGAGTCAAAAATAAATATTTTTGCCTAAGTATATATATACTATAATGCTTATAACGATATGATATTCACAAGTCACGGTTTTAACAGCAAAATATATATATGATTGATGAGTAACGTACGTGACGAACTATTGTGATTTATTTGCTAGCGCTTAAACCATAGTATTATATTTAGGGTGTTGCTAGAGTTGCTCGCTACTATTTGATCATACTTGTGCGGTTTGAATCGTTGCTTGAGGTGAGTTTATAGATCCCTATTAAACTGCTTTCTATGTTTAATGTTTTGGGATGTGATAAATGCTTTGATGCTTGCTTCTGGACGCAAGTAAAACTATTTTTCTGTGAACGCTTTGTGAACACTGTTTATGAGATAGCTTAAGTTGCTTTAGCCATAGTCCCCACTATCGTGAATCGTTAGTTACTCTGCTGGAGTAAGCTCCTATGTTACGGATAGATCTATTGAGGGTTGACAACCTCCACTCGGGCATTCTGACGCCGGACGAGTGTGTACCTGATACACAGCTTTTTCCCGTATAAAAAATATTAAAGTTCGTTGTGTTGGTCTAATCGAATTGATAACTGGTTAACTATGCGACTCAGTTGTCTTTGGTGAAACAAATAGTTGTGTCGTTGTAGTAAAATTAAAAAATGGTGCAAAACAATTAAAATAAAGAGCAGGTAAAATAAATCTAAATCTAATTTAAAATAAATGACGGGAATTTAAAACGTGACAAGAATTAAAAGGCACTAAAAGTAAATAACGCAAACTTAAAACTGTCTAAGGCAAACTTAAAACGCAACTAAAACTTAAACTAAGGCAAAGCTAAAATAAATCTAAGGCAAGTAAACTTAAAGTGCAACTAAGGAAAAAGGCGGGAAAAGTAAAGCTTGAAAATTAAAAATTAAAACTTAAAAACAGTAACTTAAAATAACCTGAAAATACCTCACTTGGAATAATTACTCGTTCGGAATGTCACCTTCACCCGGAATAATTCTTCTTCGTTCGGAATAATCAACATAAAACACTCATTCGGAATATTTGAACAAAACCTTCATCCGGAATAAATCCTTTATCCGGAATATGTCACTTATCCGGAATAAAGTCTTGATTCGGAATATTGCCTTGATTCGGAATATATTCCGAATGAATACCTTGATCCGGAACAATAGATGTTCCGAATGAACAATCCCCAAATCCTTCGTTCGGAATATTCCGAATGAAACAGACACTGAACCGGAATATCTTGTATTCCGAATGAACAGCCACTTGATCCGGAATATCTTCTTGGTTCGGAATATATAATGTTCCGAATGAGCAGCCTTTTCGGAATGTCTTCTTGGTTCGGAATGTTCCGAATGAACAAACACTGATCCGGAATACTTTCCTTGATTCGAAATGTTTTCTTCACTCGGAATATTGTTGCTGATCTGGAATATCAAACTGATCCGGAATATGTCACTTATTCCGAATGAAAGCCCTTTATTTGGAATATTCGACAACTACCTTGATTCGGAACACAAGCTTTGATTCGGAATACCTGGGGAAGAACAGTAACAGAAAGCGAAGAACAAGGAAAAACAAAATAACACGAATCTAACCAAAAATAATCAAATTAAGCCAAAAGATTAAACAAGACTAATCAATAAACATCTACTAATCATAAACAAACAATCCAAAACAATCAAACTAACAATACTAATCAAAATAATCAAAGCTCACTTTAATCAAATCAATAAATCATCAAAAACATAAACATGAACAATAAAGCACAAAGATTAAACATAAACCAAGAAAGGTAGATAAGAGATTGACAATAAAAGTAAAGATTGACAATAATTAAAAGGAAACTTACTTGAAATTAAATGTATTTAAGGTGCAAGACAATTAATTAAATGACATGTAATTAAAGAACAAGTAATTAAAAGGTGGAAGACTAATTGTCACACTTAGCCAACAAGAACAAATGAAAGGAAATGAAAACTATTTATAGGAGGATTAGGGAGGTGCTTAGGAAGCTTCCTCCCCTCTTTCTTCTTTCTTTAATTGCATCATTAAGTCTTTAATCTTTTTAGTTCTTCGACTTTAATGACTTTGTCTCGGGATTTCTTTAAACTCGTCTTGTAATTATTCAATAAATTAGACTTGAGTTCTTCGGCTTTAAGTAAACTTCCGTCTTTTGACTTTTTCGTCGATAAATCTTCAGAATTGGTCTTGGACTTCCGTTCTTTTTGCACTCTTGATTTCTTGACTTCATCTTTTGTCTTTTTCTTCAATAAAAGCCCGTGAATGCCCGTGTTTTCTCCCCTTTTCACAATTTCGTCCTAAATCACAACAAAAACACAAACCACACATAATTCCGACATTTACGACATAAAATACACGTTTTGGCTCGGCTATTATTGTAGTTAAGTGGTAAAAAGGATGGGTGTTTACACACCTATCAAATCCCCTACACTTGACCATTGCAATGTCCTCATGCAATGCATTAGTTACAAAGCACGATTACATTTTCCATCATAATCAATCCATGTTGGCCTTTATTAAAGAGATAGAAAATTATAAACATTCAAAGTAAAGAAATCAAAAACATACCTTCGGGTTTTGGAAATGTCATGAATGATCATCATCCTCAAGTTTTCACTTTCTCCAAACCAAGCTTAAAAACGAGATCATTGTTATTATAAGTTAGCAAACTAACACGAACTCATGTGGGCCAATTATTTACTTAGACTCCCTTATTCCTAGGTGTATCTCTTATATTTTTTTGTTGTCTTTAATGATCACGAGGATGCATTGTTGACTTATTTCGATAGTTATTAAGGCTGAAAATAAAGTGGGACGATTTAATCAATAGTTAGCTAAAGGACAAAATCTTTTAAAACTGCTTCTCGGGACCTCATAAAGTTCATATCTTGGCATAACTCGCTTCGCGATTTGAGACCTTTCTCGGACCGATATTTGGCAGCGACTTCATACTTCAAATCTTGAGAGACGTTCATGAAATAATGGTCTTCTCTTTATAATAGGAATTTCTTCACTTGAAGTTTTGAGAGATTCTTCATATTTGGACCACGACTTCTTCATTTTTCTCCAATCTTTACTTGGACTTTGATATACAACGATCCGCCTCCTTTTTGGACTTGGATCTATTTATCCTCATACCTTGTTAGGGCCTTTTTGGATAGACTTCTCCATGATCTTTACGGGAGTATTTGCTTTTCGTCGTGTGTCTCGATCCTTCATATTGATCTTTGATAAATGATTCTTCACATCACTTGGGATCTTTAGCAACAAAATGTAGCCCTCATGCCTTGTTAGGGCCTTTTCAGACTCGCCAATCTTCGCATCCCGCTTCAATAAGTTATGCCATGGCTATGAACTCTAATACATACCGATCAACTTTTAAACGATCTTAGGCTAGAAGCTAAGTAACTTTTCAAATCGTACAACCTTATTTATTACAGATAAATTTATTAGCAAGCGATGGGAGAATAGGCTTATAGTTAACTCATATAAATTCACGAAAGAATACCAAACTTATAATTGACTCTATCATCTCTCGTTCTCCACAGTTTAAAATCTCAAGGAATGAGACTCGTGGATGCTTAGCCTATTAAATCAAAGTTTTGGGTTTTCGAGTCGTCTATAGGATCTTGCAAACTCTTAGACTTTTTCAAGTTTAGAAATCGCATTTTAAAGTTCCCTTGATAAATGACTCTCTAGGATCAATTATAGGAACTTGCGAAAAGTTCTTGTTCTTAACCCGTGAGAGTTAAGACTTTCGCGTTTTAAAGCTCCCTATATAAAAGCCTAGCAAAACTTGACTTAAATACGTTAAGGATACTAGCTAGAGTAAACTTAGATAAGTAAACTCGGGTTGAGTCAAAAGATTCACAACGTTTGAAAATTAAAACCACTTTATTAAAAATTTATTCTAGCAAGGAAAGAAAATAACTATACAAAGGGAAAATATAATAGGCCAAAATAGATCAAAAATTTCGAAAAATGTAGAAAAATTGATTTTCCGGTTAAAATGAGGACAAATACAAGGAAAAGGCCACTTAACTTCGATAGAAGTCCCCCTACACTTAATATAAACATTGTCCTCAATGTTTAAGCATGTGGGAGTAAACTCCCCTACACTTAGGACATTGTGCACGTTGTTTAAATCTCGCTAAGGAAAAGACAACTAATGAGATTCCTATTTTAATATTGAAAAATATAAAATAGTGAATCGAAAAGAGTTTAGGATAGAAACGGGAAGATGGAAACACGGAATCACGGGTCGTCAAAATCATCAAGAGTAGATCTTTGAACGCTCGAATCCCTGAATAGAAGAAGAGAGAAAATAGCAAACACCAACGGGTCTCCCCTATACTTAGGATAAAGATAGCTAAAAGATAGATACATGGGTTGCCTCCCAAGAAGCGCTTGATTTTTAATTACCGAGTCGGAGCCTGACTCGACCTTGATTATTATAGGAAGAAGCATGAAACATATCCACCGGGATCAAATACATAGTTTTCGTCCATCAAGTAGCACAAGCTTAAGGCGAACAAGGCAAGCCAAAGAAGAGTAGGCAAGGTTCCCTTAAGCATAGATGGAGCACGGTGGGAGCAAGGGTGAAGAGGTGCAAGCATATCTTCAGTAATTCCAAAAATGTTTCCTTTTATTTCATCAAACGGATACTGAGGTGGCTTAAAGATTCCAATACCGGGGTCGAACACCTTTTCCTTTAGGGGTAAATAGCACGCAGGCTCAGCAGAATTTGAAGAAGATCCGCGAAGAAGATGCACAACCTCGTCCTCAGAAGGTGGACAAAGAGGTGTTAAATCATACGTGTTGCGGATGTTGGTGTCGTCCGGTTGCTTCTCCTTTGAAAAAATTTTCTTCAAATCCGAAGAAGGATCAAGACCATAATCATCAAAGTCTAAAGGAGGAGCATCACTCTCATGAGGGAAGTAAGTATTGAGAAAAGTTGAAAAGTCTTCCTCAAATGAGTAGTCATCCAAAGTAGGATTAAGCATGGTAGGCGGAGGATCTTCATCATGTTAAGAATCACTCGAAAGAGTATCGGCCTCCTCAAAATCATCATAGGTGGGCATGTCGGGATACTAGGAAGTAAAATCATCATAATCATCCGTATCTGAGCTAGAATCATCATCATAAGCATCAAAGATCGGTGGAGAATCATATATGGGTGAAGGTTCCAAATTGGAGAGAGAATCGTCCACATCATCTTGAAAAAGTGGATTATCAATGCACGAATCGGATAAAGGATTGTTGTAGATGACAAAATCATCGAGCACATTAATCATATTTGCGGATTCTCTTCCAAAGGATTTGCTTGTAAGCTTCCCCATTTCAAAAACTTGTGCATCATCCCCGACTCTTAAGATGAGCTCACATTTATCCACATCTAATTAAGCTCTATCGGTTCTCAAAAATGGGCGCCCAAGTATTAACGGAATACGAGGGTCCATTTCATAATCAACAACGACAAAGTCGACCGGAAAAGTAAATGTGCCAACTTTAATGAACACATCTTCGGCAATACCAACGGGGTAAGCGAGAGTGCGATTGGCTAGCTCAAGAGTCATTTTGGTGGGTGTAAGGTCGGGCAATGATAACTTTTTCCAAACACTTAAAGGCATCAAATTAATACTTGCCCCGAGATCGGCTAAGGTAGTAAATTTGTCGGTTTGGTTAAAAGTACAAGGTAGCACAAAACGACCGGGATCTCCAAGTTTCTCCGGAAGTTCTTTAAGAAGGACGGCTGAACAATTTTCAATTAATCGAGTATTAACAAACTCAGCCATCTTCTCCTTCTTACTAAGCAATTCCTTAAACATCTTGACAAATTGTGGCATTTGTGCAAGAGCTTCAACAAGGGTAAAGATGATTTTCATGCCGGCAATCTTTTCCAAAAAGTTAGCGACTTGAAGGTCATTCGTAGTCAAAATTCTAGCCTTGTTGAGTCGAGAAGGGTAAGGAATGCTGGGGTTGGGTGGTGGGGGTGTAGAAGGTGAAGGTGGGGTTGGTGAAGGTTGAGATGTTGAAGGGTTCTTCTTGGGTACATCATCATGACGAGGCGGAGACGGTAATGGTGTACTTATACTAGGTGTGGTAGTAGTAGGGATAAATGGTGGTGGAGGAGGTGTAAATGATGGGGGCGGGATAGGTGGTCCTACTAAATTAACTCCACTACGGGTAGTAATAGCACTCACATTCGCTCGCGGATTGGTGACGATGTTTGAAGGTAGGGAACTCGAAGTAGAGGGTTGAGTGGTTGGTAAGAAACTAGCCATCATATTCTTCAAATCATTCGTTTGATTGCTGAAGGAGGATGGTATATTATCTCGAAGCTCGGATCTAATGTCATTCCCTTGCTTGGTGATATCCCCTTTCAAATTGATAATTTGGCTCTGTAGATTCTTGATTTGCTCTCCTTGGGTTCTCATTAAGGCTTCAACATCTTGATTGATGGGTGGGTCTTGTTGAGCGGGTGGGTGTTAAGGATTAGAAGATCTAGGTGGGATTTGGTTGCTTCTAGTGTAGTTGTTGTTGGGGTTTTGGTTTTGAGGAGAAAAACCGGGTGAAAGATAGTTGTTTGACCGGTAACTCAGCAAATTTCGATCCCCTTGAGGTCGGGCTTGGTAATTGTCCGGTGAATAATTACCATAAGCCGCATACACGTTTTCCGGATTTCCTTGAGTAGAAGGACAATCAGTGTATGAGTGAGGACCGCCGCATGTCTCACAAGGATTGGCTATTGCTTTAACTTGTTGTTGGTTTGTAGCGAGAAGCAAGATATTTTTGTTCATTTCGGCCATCATGCGGGTGAATTCGGTCATGTCGGGGTTTGCTGAAGTAGAAGAAACATTGACTCTCGGGTTGTTTCTTGAAGAAGCGGAGGAATCCCAGTTTTTGTGATGAGTAGTCATGTTCTCAATAAGCTCTCTACACTCCTCGGGTCTCCTTTTCATAAATGTGCCACCGGCGGCTGCATTAATCGTATCACGATCACGAAAAGTCAAACCGTTATAGAAAGTATCAATTAAGGTCACAGGGAGCATGTTGTGGTTTGGACATCGATCGATCAAAATATTATATCTTTCCCAAGCATCAAAGAGAGATTCATCGGGTTCTTGCATGAAACCGCTGATTTGATTGCGAAGGCTCGTGACCATGGATGGTGGAAAGTAGCGCGACAAAAAGCGTTGAGTCATGTCATCTCAAGTATGAATGGAATTCTTCGGGAGACGATCAAACCATTTCTCGGCGTGGTGTGATAAAGTATGTGGGAAGAGTTGTAGGCGAAGAACATCCATTGTGGCACCGGGCAACTTCATGCTTTGAGTGATTGTAATGAATTTGTCGAGGTGTTCGTTGGCATCATCATTAGGCATTCCTCGAAAAGGATTTGTTTGCACTTGCTGGATCATATGATGCTTCAACGAAAACTCCGGAGCCGTGATTTGCATCGGCGCAATCGGTCCTCCTCGTCCAAACATGGTAGGTTGACAAAGCTCCTCCATGGTCCGAAGGTCGGGCTGTGGAAGAACATTGTTGTTGTTATTATTGAGGTGCGGTGGATTATTGTTGTTGTTCACACCTGCCATAGCTAAATCTTCAGGAGTCTCGGGCTCTTGATAATTAGAAGATCTAGTATGCATACACCTACAAAGGCAAAAGAAAACAATACCAAACACAAAGAGAATATATATACACTATAAAAATAAAATCTTTTTGGATTTTTGAAATTTTTTAGTTTTTATGGATTTTTAACAATTTTTATTTTTTTTTGGATTTTTGAAATTTTTAAGCAAGAAAATAACGCTCATAAGTGAACGGATCCCCAAAAGCAACGCGTCTCTCACGGAAAACCGTTAATCTTTACGAAAAGAGCCGGCAGCGGCGCCATTTGATACACAGCTTTTTCCCGTATAAAAAATATTAAAGTTCGTTGTGTTGGTCTAATCGAATTGATAACTGGTTAACTATGCGAATCAGTTGTCTTTGGTGAAACAAATAGTTGTGTCGTTGTAGTAAAATTAAAAGGTGCAAAACAATTAAAATAAAGAGCAGGCAAAATAAATCTAAATCTAATTTAAAATAAATGACGGGAATTTAAAACGTGACAAGAATTAAAAGGCACTAAAAGTAAATAACGCAAACTTAAAACTATCTAAGGCAAACTTAAAACGCAACTAAAACTTAAACTAAGGCAAAGCTAAAATAAATCTAAGGCAAGTAAACTTAAAGTACAACTAAGGAAAAAGGCGGGAAAAATAAAGCTTGAAAATTAAAAATTAAAACTTAAAAATAGTAACTTAAAATAACCTGAAAATACCTCACTTGGAATAATTACTCGTTCGGAATGTCACCTTCACCCGGAATAATTCTTCTTCGTTCGGAATAATCAACATAAAACACTCATTCGGAATATTTGAACAAAACCTTCATCCGGAATAAATCCTTTATCCGGAATATGTCACTTATCCGGAATAAAGTCTTGATTCGGAATATTGCCTTGATTCGGAATATATTCCGAATGAATACCTTGATCCGGAACAATAGATGTTCCGAATGAACAATCCCTAAATCCTTCGTTCGGAATATTCCGAATGAAACAGACACTGATCCGGAATATCTTGTATTCCGAATGAACAGCCACTTGATCCGGAATATCTTCTTGGTTCAGAATATGTGATGTTCCGAATGAGCAGCCTTGATTCGGAATGTCTTCTTGGTTCGGAATGTTCCGAATGAACAAACACTGATCCGGAATACTTTCCTTGATTCGGAATGTTTTCTTCACTCGGAATATTGTTGCTGATCCGGAATATCAAACTGATCCGGAATATGTCACTTATTCCGAATGAAAGCCCTTTATTCGGAATATTCAACAACTACCTTGATTCGGAACACAAGCTTTGATTCGGAATACCTGGGGAAGAACAGTAACAGAAAGCGAAGAACAAGGAAGAACAAAATAACACGAATCTAACCAAAAATAATCAAATTAATCCAAAACATTAAACAAGACTAATCAATAAACATCTACTAATCATAAACAAACAATCCAAAACAATCAAACTAACAATACTAATCAAAATAATCAAAACCCACTTTAATCAAATCAATAAATCATCAAAAACATAAACATGAACAATAAAGCACAAAGATTAAACATAAACCAAGAAAGGTAGATAGGAGATTGACAATAAAAGTAAAGATTGACAATAATTAAAAGGAAACTTACTTGAAATTAAATGTATTTAAGGTGCAAGACAATTAATTGAATTGAAGAATAGTGATAATCTTATGAATCAATAAGGTGGGTTGAAGGTTTCTAGAGAGAGAAAGTAGTGAGAGAAAGTGAGAGAGAAATATGTGTTTTCTATTAAGTGGAAATGAAACAATCAACAACCAACCCCTTTCCATTGTGGAAAGGGGTATTTATATCCAAGCCTCTAATGGGCTTGGGCCGACTGATGACAAGCCCATGGGCCGGTTTTACTTAACTAAATAAACAAAACATTAACTACGAGCTATACAACATTAATAATATCGTGGAGTGACCGATACTTCTAATATACGTTAAAAAATGTATTTCTAACAATCTCCCCCTAAGGGAGGTCACTCCACGTTACACAGTTCTAAACCTAGCATACTATACTAAGTCTTCGTTCTTCAGCTCGTAGTCTTTTCTTCTTCTTTTTTTGTTGTGAATATGTTGATTTGATCTTTTAGGCTTTGGCTTGAGAGCATTGTTCTTTTGACCAATCACGTGCGATCTTTGCCTTCTTGTGAATCTTGCCTCCTCGTGACTCCATGTTCCACACACTTATGTCTTTTGTTGAATTCTTGAAAGCTTCAGAGTTTGGTACAGCGAAAGACTTCATTTTGTACTTTCTTGAATTATGATGAACTTTGATGCAGAAAAACATAAGCATGTGGGAACGACTTTAGCTGGTACACCGCAACGCCACCGTCTTCGCAGCAACATAATAAGACACGAATGAAATGGCTTAGATCATTTCATTCTAAATCGGTAGCGTTTTACCTCCGGTCGGTGAAGACCGTTGGACGATATAAGATATCGTACCTGTGACGGATAGTTTCAATTAAGTAACTTCCTGACAGGATTTCGCGGGTAAACCCGTTCTCTTTATTCGACGATCACTAAGCTTGACTGCGAACATAAAGAGTGAATCACTTGGATAAATTATCCTTGTGATTGAAGCCGTCAATTTATGAAACCTGGAACAAGTGAACTTCAATTAAGATTTTCACCATCGTTGCTTTCCAGTTGTCACGAGCTTGATTCATATAGAATCTTGCACGTCACCTACCAAGTGCTGTTTGATGTTAACACTAGAAGGATTTCCACTCGTCACTGTGAACACTAAAGAGTGTCACTCTGAGTGTTCTAGCAAGATCATATGATAATGCGTAGAGGCCTAGAACGAGTTTAAGTTCAATTAAGAATTAAACTACTGTTTCTTTCCAGTTTTTCGAAAGATTGCTTCTTAAAGAACCGCACGTGTAACCTACCATGAGCTTGTTTGATGTTGGCTCAAGCAGGATTTCCATCTTCATTGTAATACTTACGTATCACTCGGATGTTCTGGCAATATTACAAGAATACTGCGTAGGACTCATAAAAATCTCTTACTTTTCACAGTGTGTGAGAAAGCAAGGAATAAATGGAAAGTGTCCTAATGAGACTTTTGATGATCTCGTGGCTCTAGACTCGATAGTGCGTTTTGATTTAGTGAGCGATGGCTGGAGAGGAGTGCCACCTTTTCAATATCAGTCTATTCGGAGTGAATAAACCAATAGATAACGTGTGGATCTCCGTGTGATTAAAACAAATACCTTTTGAGAGATATTTGAGTTAGCTGGGAAGGGTTGTGCATTGCATCACTGGGTCCATGATGTCTTTCTTCAATATCGAGAATCATTAACAAATGATCTCAATAGCATATGTATTGACCCGGTTTCTGCCTAAAGTTGTAAGGAAGGTTTCTTTCTTTACACCCTTTATCTTTACATTTCTTTTTCATTCTTCAACCCCTTCAATACTTACCAATACATCATCACTAGCATATTGTTGTGATTGTTCCAGTGCTAGCATCAGTAATTAGTCGGTACTCTGCTACGTTCACAATCTTTCTCCATCTTTCCTAGGACTTCTAATTCTATCTAGGGAATTGTCCTTGGGAAGATTCCATCGGCTCTGATGAATCATTGGACTAATACCTATTCCTACCACCCTTTTGTCACCACATCCGTCGTGAATTAAGCGTGTTTTGGGAAAGTATAGTCACCATGAAAAATCCTTGAAAATCACTTAAGGTACTTGTGATATTGAAATCAAGAGTTTTGTACCTTAAGTGTTTTGTTCATTAAAAACGCTCCCCCTTAACACGTGCTTTACACATATTAAGTTGGATTATCGTTAAGTTTTTTTCATCTTTTAGCCAAGTATCGTTTGAGTCTCCTTAATCCCATTTTCTCCCCTTATCCAAAATGTTAACCATTAATATTTGGGATATTGAATGGATTAACCGGTCTTTGGGTAAAAATAAAATCAATGTTTGGCCATAGAACATATTAATGCTTCCCCTTAAATTAATAAGGGTTAATTGTAGTGCTTTAGTATGACATATTTTGAAAGATTTAGAATCTCGTGAGAAATTCTTGAAAAATTATCATACCTTAACACTACATCAAGCCATAAAAGCACAATATTCACAAAATTTACATATTCACAAATAAAACCAATATAGAGTGGACCTGAGATGTACGACCCATTAGATGGATCGTTGCAGTAACTTGTAGTGCACTCCATATGGTCTGCCACCAACGAATTTTTCTAAGCTCCTCATCAATCTACGTTCCCGGAGCTTTTCATCAATCTTCTTGATAACATATGTCGCCATCTTCTGATAAGCCGGATGCCAATCCTCAATCATTTCTGGTAATGTCCCGCCAGAATTGAGATGCTCCAATTTTCCTCTGACGAATATGAGAGTCCCATCACTGTACTTATGAAGCTCACCTACCCTCACAAACTTCATGATCCAACGATTGTTCATGTAGAAAATCCCGTACATCGGAACGGTCGTGCCGGCATAGGGACATCTTTTGACATAACTTGATTCATTGGACGGGTCAAGTTAAGCTTCCTTTGGTAGCTTTCAACTCCCAATTGAAGATCTTCAACTCGTTTCTTGATAACAAAGCTTCGTGTGAACATACGAAGTGTTGTATTCAAGGCAATGATTTCTTCACGAGTAAGATGGGTAAGTTGATCACGGGTCATCATAAGCCACATGTCTTCGATATCTTCAAGGGGAATGATAGAAAAGTCTCCCTGCTGTATCTTGTATTCTCTGTCATCCTCCCTTTTTAGACGAATCTCCGTCACATGATGATAGCCGTTCTTGGGTTCAACCTTCAGTCCCAAAATACTTGTGATGCGAAGATTGGATCTGACGATACTTCCTGAATTGGCTAAGCAGCAACCTCTGTACGCCCTTCGGACTCGCTCGTCCCAATGTGATGCACCTATAACAGCATACATTTCATAATTACGGCTTACCTTTGGGACCCATAGACGGTTGACCTTTTCTTCGATATAAGGTATTGTCCCCCAATTAGCAGCTTTCAACAAGGTCAGGGAGGTCGCGTACTTGGATGAACCCTTGAGGAGATACTCAAGATCATTGGTGACAAAGAAGTCAAAAGCAATTTGATTATCTTGAGATGGATCAAGTGGAGGTGGATCTCTTTCTGACTCATGAAGGCCTGGCCTTTGAACGGTATTGAGAGCTTTTAGGACCTCTTCAGCATAATACTCGTACTCCATGCGGCTTAACCTGGTTTTGGCGTGAAGTCTCTTGTCCTTTAGCGCTCTCTTTACCAAAGACGAAGTGACCGAAGATTTGAACTCATGAGCCCAAAATGCACACAAGTCTATCGGACTACGGATACGGAGATATAGAACATCTCTATCAGCGTCTGTGATTGGATCATATTTTGCAGCTGCCGTGATCCAAGCTTGTGGCGGTGCAGTTTCATCAATCTCCAATGTATCCGCCCAGTCCCGTGTGCTTGACTCGGGAACAGTAGATTCTGGTTCTTTTTGCAGAGGAGTAGAAACATGAACACTTGCTGGTTCTGATTCAGGCATTTCGGTGGTATCATGAACAAGCGAGTGTTGTGCAGATTCAGGTTCAGTTACTGGTTCTGCAATCACAGGAGCAACAAAAGAACTAACAGGATTAGTGGTAACAGGTATAGAAACAGAAACAGATGTACCATGAATCGATGATGCAGTAGCATCATTCAAATCATGGCGCCACTTGGTTCGTCCTGACTCCGTAGATGTGGAGTTTTCCTTTCGGGCAGCATCTTTCTGAGACTTGGTACCGGACTTGGATGGTTTCTTTTTGCTGGCAGCCTTGTCCCCTGTTTCATCGTCATCGGACTGATCAGGCTGGTCACTTTTACCACTATCATCCTCATCATCATCCCCGTTGCTACCCTTATCACTCTCCTTATTTTGATCACCACCATCACCATCATCATCATCATCACCATCATCATCATCATCACCATCATCATCATCATCATCATCTTCTTCTTCTTCACCATCCTCCTCCTCTTGTTCACTATCTTCCTTTTCCTCCTCATCCAAAATGTGGTAAGGTACCACACTTCCAAACATCTTAAACAACCGATCATCCTCCAAAATAGCTTCATTGAGTGCTTTGTAGAGTGTCCGCTGAACTTTAGAGTTGTCAAAAGATCCAACTTCCTTCATGCGAGCTTTGAGGATCTTCTTTAATTCAAAATCCGTTAAGTCATATGCAATTTTGTAGGCTGACTCGGAAGGGTTGGACGACTTAATCATCAAGTTATCAGCCGCAAGTTTCTTCATCTCATCACGCAGCTTTGGCATAAGGGACTCAACAGATTCCTTCACTCTCTCTACAATAGAAGCTTCAAGTGTTTCTTTCTGCTGCTTATATTTATCCTTTATGGCTCGAAGTCTCGTAAATCGTGCTTCATTCTTATCAGCTTCAGCCTGTTTGACCTGAGCAAGTTCTTCTGCATGAGCTTTACGTGTCAACTCCATCTCTGCAGTGAACTTAGCTAGCATCTCTTCTTGGGCTTTCTTGGATGCCTCTTCACTTTGCACACGTCGAAATAGCTCTTCTCGAAGTTGATCCATCTCTTTTCTTTGACTGTCCATGTGTTTATCCAACATTTCTGCCATTACGAATGCAGCCATTGAAGATGGTACAGAGCTACTCTGGGATGGTTGAAGAGGCTCGGTTGTGATTACAGTACTGAGGATGGAAGTTGTTGGAGGTGGAAGGAATGGTAGTGGTGTTGACACCGGTCGTGTTGGTAAAGGCTGGATTGGTGCAGGTTGAGTTACGAGAGGCTGTGTAGTCACAATGATTGTTGTAGCACCGGACTCCTTCTCAACACTTGCTGTATCAGCAATGGATGTCTCCTTCGATGCTGAGTAACATTCGGGTGATCCAAACTCACTAATGTCATGTGGCTCCTCGTATTCTTCTTCAACATCCATCTGTGCACCCGAACCACTACCGCCTGTGTCTCTCCTACTCTTTTCAATAGCCTTCTTCATTAACTTTTTCTCAGTCTTGCGAGTTAGCTCGGGAGTAGGATCGTCATCAACATCTTCTTCATCGTGAAGAACAAGCTCGCCAGCCGTGCTCTTACCCTTCTTAGCCTTAGTCTTTTTCTTCTTGGTTTTGGGTTCAGATAAAGCAACTGTTTGCTTGCGTTTACCTTTACTCTTGACCGTAGTAGACGAGTCTTCTCCTGTCTGAATGCTTGCTTGTTGATTCTTGATTTCTATTAGCATGTTCTTGTAATCAGTAGAAGCGATAATCTTATCTGTCAGGAGATGACCGGGAATAGGACCAGGGATAACAACATTGGAGTGGCCTTCTTGCCTTAGGTCCACCAAATCATCAGCATCCTGTGTGTGGTGACGGCTACTTGCACGCTTATCAATAGACGCATCGTTTTCCATAAAATAATGTATGATTAGCTTTATGAACCTAGGGTACTGGTAACCTTTAGCCTTAGTCTTCGTGTTTGTGAAGAGTTGAAAAATAAACTCGTCCCACAACAATGATGCATAATCAATATTAATACCTTTGAACATACCATAGAACATCTTGATGATTGGCGGACGCACATAATCATGCCCAGTCGTTTTGGGTGTGAGACATCGGCTAAGAATACCAAAAATCGCTCTCCAAGGTTGACCCACTTTTGCTGTGGTAAAATCGGACACTATTCGTAAGTCCGCACATCCAATATCAGAGAACATCTCCATGAGCTCGTTCTTGGTCGGGTTCGCTGAGAATGTTGTACCTTTGGGTGACTCCCGAAAACCGAAGATCTTGCGGAAGTCTGACACGGTGAGAGTCTGTTGCTTGTTGTTCAGGAAGAATGTGATCTTGTTTGACGTCTTCTATTTGGTTGCCCAGAATTCGTACATGTAGTCGAAGGGCACCGAAGCACTACCCATTAGCGCATTCTTGAAGTGAGAATTGTCAAGAATGGCTGAACCTACCTTGAATCCATTGTGAGTGGAGTGAGAGACCTCCTTCAACCGGTAGTTGTTTGGAAAGAACTTGAGGGTTTTGGCCTCGGCAATGGCTGCTGCTCTAGAGTCTTGTATTTGTTGCACAGTTGGGTTAGTCATTGTTTCTGCTTAAGATAAAACATAAAAGTTGATACATACAGATATGAATATCATTATGAATTTATACCTAAGCATTATACATATGACATAATCCCTTAAGCTTTTAAAACACTCAAACATTTAACAAGTTATTAAGCAAAAACACCTTCATTCGGAATAAACATCTCATCCGGAATAAGCATCTCATCCGGAATAAACATCTCATCCGGAATAAACATCTCATCCGGAATAAACACTTCATCCGGAATAAACACTTCATCCGGAATAAACCCTTCATCCGGAATAAACCCTTCATCCGGAATAAACCCTTCATCCGGGATAAACCCTTCATCCGGAATAAACCCTTCATCCGGAATAAACCTTCCGGAATAAACCCTTCATCCGGAATAAACCCTTCATCCGGAATAATGGTTCATCCGGAATAAATGGTTTATCCGGAATAAATAGTTCATCCGGAATAAATGATTCATCCGGAATAAATGATTCATCCGGAATAAATGATTCATCCGGAATAAATGCTTCATCCGGAATAAATGCTTCATCCGGAATAAATGCTTCATCCGGAATAAATGATTCATCCGGAATAAATGATTCATCCAGAATAAATGATTCATCCGGAATAAACCTTCATCCGGAATATTTTGTTCATCCGAAATATTTTGTTCATCCGGAATATTTCGTTCATCCGAAATGTTTTTGAAAAAAAAGCTGTTCATCCGGAATAATCTTAAACTTGTCTATTCGGAATGTTCTTAAACACATTCTATCATGAATTATTCTATCATTCGTGTGTTTTAAGGCATTCTAAGGCAACAACAACTCGATCTAACCCTATTTCGAGTAAAACCCAGCTAAAACCCTAATCAATTTTGACCTAATTAAATCAAACGCCCTAACTTGATTGATTGTAACAGTTTAATTGATTGGATTAAAGGAATACTTTAGACGAATTAGATGGAGTTATGTACCTTGTTAGATGAATGACACGAATTGAAGATCAAGAAAAAAAACGCGAGTTTGAGAGTGTGTTTTAGTGTGTGATAATGGCGGTTACAGAAAGAGATAAGAAAGAAAGAAGGAGACGGGGGTTGAAGTTTGACTTAGGTCAATTTTTTACACATTTTACCCTTTTTTACTTTTAACCCCTGCACTTTTCATTCTTTGACACTTAAAGTTCCTTAACTTTTCTTTTTGTTTTCTCTTTTAGTTAAATACTCTTAGGTTAACAACCGTTAACTTAATTAACACTCGTTAGTCCTATCTCATTGTATTAACTGTTCTAGCCCTCACACAACTTAAACATCGCATCCTATTAGCAAATAACCAAGACCTAAAAACTCACAATAAATCACGAACAAGCACAAGTCGTATTCTAAAGCAAGTCCAATCATTAACCATTTAGCCAATTAATTTTCCCCGAAAACTTTTGAAGACCTTTTTGATGACGAAGACGATTCAATATTTTCTCCCCCTTAAACGATGACCCGTTTTCTATTAAAAGAGCTGTAGTCATTGTTTAAAGAGTCAAATATTGATGAAAACATTTTCCAATTAATGTCTTGAAAAGATTGATTCGTGGTGGCAATAAGATTTCTCTTATTTAGACAAATTAATGCACTGAGACGTACACTAACTCGTGTTAGACCAAGTTATAAAGTAAACTTGATCCCTTTGCATGATTTGGCTTGTAAATCATGCCCGAGAAAATTAATTCCCGTTGTGAGCCAACGTTTTCCAAGGAAATACGTGACTTTATTACGAAAAACAGGTTGCAGTCTGAAATAACTACAAGCCATAATGGGCATGTTTTAAATATGTACAACTTTTATACGGACTCTATTTATGGCGCCGTGTCAATATTGATCGACATTTCTAAAGCCGTAAATATTACCGTACTAAAAGACATGCCCGATTTAAAAAACGAAAATATTTTTGGGTTTTCTTGGTTTTATATTTTTTATGTTTTTTCTTGGTTTTATATTTTTATGGTTTTTCTTGGTTTTATATTTTTGTATTTTTCTTTTTGTGGTTTATATATATACGATAATATACATGATCACGAACAAAGGATACGCATGAATAGTTTACCACCACTATTCTGCTGATTCTTCTGCCAACTCTTTGAGAGTCGCTGGAGAGAAAGATTTCATGCAAGCTTGTCGATCAAAAACTCGATTCGTCCTCGATCTAAGGCTTTTGTGAACATATCTGCCAGCTGATACTCAGTGGTGACAAAATACAGCTCGATCACTCCGTTCTCCACCTGCTCTTTAATGAAATGGTAGCGAATGTCGATGTGCTTTGCCCGGGAGTGTTGAACGTAGTTGCAGCAAAGGGCAATGGCGCTCTTGTTGTCACAATATATCGGGATTTTGTTGAATCCAAGACCGTAGTCAGTTAGTTGTGATCTCATCCAAAGGACTTGAGCACAACAACCAGGCATGGCAATGTATTCAGCCTCCGTGCTAGAAATTGCAGCGCTTTTCTGCCTTTTTGAAGACCAACTAATCAATCTGTCTCCAAGGAGTTGCACAGACCCAGAAGTGCTACGCCTCGTGTCTTGACACCCAACATGATCGGCATCTGCATATGATATTAAAGCAATAGAGGAATCTTTCGGATACCATAGACCACGATGAAGTGTTCCTTTGAGATACCGAAAGATCCTTTTAACAACATGTAGGTGCTTTTCGGTAGGCCGAGCCTGATACCGGGCACACATGCATACGGCAAATTGCAAATCATGCCTGCTAGCAGTCAGATAGAGAAGGGTGCCGATCATCCCACAGAAGAGTTTCGGATCGACAATAATCCCATTCCTATCTTCATCTAACTTGGATTTCTCCACCATTGGAGTGTCCACGGGGTCACAATTTTCAAAGTTATATTTCTTTAATGATTCTAGAGCATATTTGGATTGATTAATAAAGATGCCTCTGGGATTTTGAGAAATTTGTAATCCTAAGAAAAATGAAAATTTTCCCATCATTGACATCTGAAAGCGTGTGGACATTATCTTCTCAAAGCGGTTTGACAATTCTATATTAGAGGCAGCAAATATTATATCATCAACATTAATTTGTACCAATATCATGTCGTTGTCCTCCTTGAGAGTGAATAGAGTGGGGTCCACCTTGTCTTTGGAGAAGCCTTCCGAAATGAGATATGTTGAAAGGAGATCATACCACGCGCGTGGAGCTTGTTTCAACCCATAAAGAGCCTTCTTAAGATTGTACACATGATTAGGAAACTCCGTGCTAACGAACCCATCCGGCTGACTAACATAGACTTCTTCCCTTAGTTCACCATTCAAAAATGCCGTCTTCACATCCATTTGATAGACGATCATGTTCATATGAGCAGCATACGCAAGGAATAGTCTAATAGCCTCCAATCTTGCAACAGGAGCAAAAGATTCTTCAAATTCGATACCCAAGGCTTGTTTGTATCCTCTAGCAACCAATCTAGCCTTATTCTTCAAGACTCCACCCATCTCATCGAGTTTAACCTTATAAACCCACAACAAAGTAAGGATGTTTACCTTTTCAGGGAGAGGAACTAATTCCCATACTTCAAGTCTTTGGAATTCATTTAGTTCCTCTTGCATGGCTTCAATCCAAGATGATTGAGTCATAGCATGTTGCCAGTTTTTAGGTTCAACTTCGGAGAGAAATGCATCAAAATAGCAATAGAGTGCACTCTCTTGTAATTGATGGCGTGTAGAGACTAGTCGATCGAGACCTCCAATAATATTCCTAATTGGGTGATCTTTTGTCCATTTGGTGCTGTGATTTTCAATCCGTGGTGGTCTGGAGTGAACGATTGTAGGAGCTTCTTCTGAGGTAGACGCGGCTGAAGGGTTTTCAGGTATCGGTATACCAAAGAATGGAAGATCTTGTAGGTGAGCATATTCCAAATCGTGATCAACAGAATCCTCTTCAACATCATTAGTGTTGGAAATACGTTTTACGTATTAAGAAGGATCGGTCACTCCAACGATAGTCCATGTAATAGCTCGTAGTTTAGTTAACTTTCTTTATTTATCAAACAAGAACAAGCCTAGCCTACAACATGTGTAGGCCGACCCAAAAGTAAGCCCAAGCCCATGACAAGGGCTTGGGTATATAAACCCTCTCCTTTGATGGAGAGGGTGGTGTGGTTTCATAATTTACACATAGTGAAAAAGTGTTTTTCTTTCACTTTCTCTCTCTAAGTGTGTGTGTTCTCACCATCTCTCTATCTCTTTCTCTCTCTAAAACATAAGCAAGATTTACAATCTTACAAATGGTATCAAGAGCCATGGGATGATTGTATTGTTCATGTGTTTGTGTTCTTGATTCATACGCCATTTTTGATCCATTTTCACACGTCCAAATTTTTTTTTGTGTTTTTGATGGTTTTTTCTTGATACAAATCTTCTACATAGTTGTGGTAGGGATTTGGTATAGTTACTTTGGCTAAAAACACAAAATTTTTGGGTGTTTTGATCATTTTTTGGCTTAAAATCACGAATTGGTTGAGTTTTGTCCGAGAAAAATGGGAATTATTCCGATTAGGTCATCGGAAAGGGGTTTATAGGACATTCCGATCAGTGTAATCGGAATAGGGTTTAGGGATTCCGATTTTGGGTACATTCCGATCAGGTATTCCGATTAGGCATTCCGATTACGTATTCCGATTAGGTGTTCAGATTTGGTATTCCGATCAAGGTATTCCGATTTGGTTTATTCCGATTAGGTACATTCCGATTGGTATTCAGATTTGGCATTCCGATCAAGGTATTTCGATAAGACATTCTGATCGAAGTATTCCGATAACTCATTCCGATCATCATTCCGATCACTATTCCGATCACTATTCCGATAATCACAAATTTTTTCCATAAAAAATTTCGAAGTGTGTAATTTTGACTTGGAATTTTTGGTTTGTTGAGAACATATTTTAGGGGATTTAAACATTGTTTCTCGACTTCAACTCACAACAACAAACACATTTACTTTCTTTCATTGATCGATCAACGTTTGTAAATCTTAACTTATTGAAATGGAGTACACATCTCTTACGGATAAGTCCATCCTCTCGGGTACGGATAATCGTCCACCAATGTTGGTGAAGACTATGTATGAGGAATGGGCTTCCCGAATGGAACTTTATATGTTGAACAAGGAGAATGGACATCTAATTTGGGCATCGGTGCTCAATGGACCATTAGATTATGGTACAGTGACGGAAGGTACGACTACTCGTCCTCGCACAACGGGTGAGTTGACTGGAGATATGAAGATTCAAGATAAATGTGATAAGTATGCTACAAACATCATTCTCCAAGCCCTTCCTCCAGATGTCTACAAACTCGTCAGTAAACACAAAGTTGCCAAAGAGTTATGGGATAGAATTCGGGTTCTAATGCAAGGCACCTCGTTAACTAAACAAGAACGAGAGTGTAAGCTCTATGATACTTTTGATAAGTTTGCCTATGTGCCAAGGGAGACTCTCAATGATTACTATCTGAGATTTATCCTATTGTTGAATGAGCTCAATATCTATGGCATGGCAATTCCTACCTTTCAATTGAACACCAAGTACTTGAACACTCTTCCTCTAGAATGGAAAAAATACGTGACGGATGTTAAATTGGCTAAGGACTTGCATAACACCAATGTGGATCAACTTCAAGCCTTTCTTCAACAACACGAATGTCATGTGATCGAGGCTCGGTTGTCTACACCTCAAGTTCATGATCCACTTGCCATGTATGCTTCTCAACAAAACATGGCTTATACTTATCAGCAACCATCATACTTGCAGCAGCCACCACACAACTATCAGCAACCACAACAACCATCTTATCAACCACTAATGATGCCACAGCAAGCATATCAACAAAGTGTTCATCAACAATCTTTTCCACAGCAACCACCATATCAGACATCACCATCACAAGCCATCACTTCTCCATTGGGCTATACTCCCCAGCAAGGATATTTTCCAATAGAAGCACAACCAGCACAAGCTTTCTACTCTAATGAACTTCCACCAATCGAAGCACCGGTCTTTACTCCAAATGATACGCCAGCTGATGTATTAAACCATCTCACCGCTTACTTGTCAAAACTTGTTGCAACTAGAGGATTTCCACCAACAAACAATCAGCTCCGCACCTCATCAAATCCTCGACAACAAGCCACTGTACAAGATGGTCAAGTGACGGTGCAACCTATTCAGGGAAGGCAAAATTCATATGGACCTCCTACAAGGACTGGGAACAATCAAGCTGTGAATTCTCAAGCTAGTGGAAATGGGAGTCCTATTAGTCCTAAGAAGGTTATGACTTGCTACAATTGCCGAGGACAAGGTCATATGGCTAGGGAATGCACTCAGCCGAAGAGGAGAAGGGATGATGCATACGTGAGAAGATGTATTTGGTTGATGCTCAGTCTAAGGGGAAGATTCTAGATTCAGAGGAGTTAGCATTTCTAGCAGACCCAGGGGCAGCAGATACTGAAGGCATTGCAGTCGTTTCTACTTCTAATGCAGCTTATCAAGCAGATGATCTTGACGCATATGATTCGGATTGTGATGACATTCACTCTGCCCAAGCTGCTCTCGTTGCTAATCTATCTCACTACGGTTCTGATGTCATTAGTGAGGTACCAACCACATCTAATAATATTGATGATAACCAACATCAAGTTGGGCATGAAAATGACAACCTCGAACAGCATTCGGGAACTAGTAATTCAAATGATGTGGTACCCAAACCTACACATTTGAGTGAACCTCAACCAAATGCTACGACGGGTATGGAATCTTATGCTCAACATGATTTGGTCATGGTGCCTAAACATATTATTGATCAAATGCATATGGCCCTCAGACAATCCGTAGATACGAATTCCACCCTAACTGCTGAGCTTGCGTTGCATAAAGAAAAGGTCAAAACTTTTGAAATGGTCCCTCAAGAAGAGAAAATAACATGTTCTGAATTTGACCAATTTCGTTTTGAAAAGATTGAACACTTGAAAGAAATAGAATTATTAAAAGCTAATCTTTCCAATGAATTAAAAGAAAAAGAGTCGGTTGTCAATGATTTTCAGAAACTTAAAATGGATTTCGAAACTCTCGAGTCTAAAAAGGTTGAATCGGAAATTAATGCTACCAAACTTCTTAAATTTAAAGAACAACAGCTTTTAAAACAATACGCTTCCACAGAAAAGGTTCATCTTTTAACTAAATCATTTAAAGAACTCGAACTTAAGCGTCTTCAAGATTTACCACCTACTCCCGGTTATGCAAAACAAGCTCAGGAATATATTCCCGGTCTTTATGATATGACTATAATTGGCAAATCGAAAGAAGCACCTTATGTTCGTAGTACTGAGAAGACATAATCACTTGCGGATGAAACTCATTCTAAAATGCTTTCAAAATTCCATACAATTGATTATGATCAACATAATAAAGATCAATTTTCTAAAAAGACCCGCATTCGCTTACAAAAGGAATTAGCTGAATTGACAGTCCTTGTGCCCCAAAGTTTGTCAAATGAAAACCTTCCTAGTACGTCTTCTACACTTGTCAAAACGGATTTAACGAAGTTAGTTCCACCGGTAAGTAAGGCGTCCGTTAACTTAAATGCGGTACACCAACACTTAGCCGATTTTGACAAGGTCATTTTGGAACGTACGACGGCTTCGGCCATAACGGAAGGTGAATGGAACTTTGAGCACACTAGAGCTGCGTTCCGCAATGAAATTGTTCTGTTTGTAGACAATGTTAAGGCTTGTCTTAGTAATCTTGATCAAGATCTGTTTTTGGAAATAGAAGAAGTTAGACGTGTTTTCAATGAAATGCATGATGCCTATGAAAACAGTTTACTTGAAATAGAACGGGTTTCACGCCAAAATGATTTGCTTCTGAAGCAAGTGATGTCTCATGATATAGTTTCTGTCTGTGTGAATAAAAGTGTTGATAATGATTCTATTGTGCATAATGTTGAATCTGTGGATAATGTGGTAGATAGTACTTGTCACGAATCTGACGCTGAATTTTTAAAGCTTCAAGATTCATATTCTTCGCTTTCAAAATGTTTTGATGAGATTCAAACACATTGTATTTCACTTGAATGCAAGAAACAATTTATTCAAGAAATCTTTGAAACGTCATTCAAAGGTGTTAATATCGATGACACAAACTTTGAAAAGAATTTTCGATTGAATTTACAATCAAAACAGCGTCAGCCAAGTGACAAGGTTACTCAATCTTTTCCGATAGACATAGAGAAATCTAAGGAGCTTAACTGTGTGAACGTACTTGAGGTCGCTGAGAATCTTAAACTTGATCTAGATAATCGAGTTTCCAAGATTTTGTCCAAAGTTGATCACTTAAAACAGAAAAATACACGACTCTTCGATTCAGTAAAGCCCGCATGTGCTAATACCACTACACAGAATCAATCATTGATTGAACAATTGAATCGAAAGTCGGTGGAAATATCTGATTTGAGGGAACAAATTTGTGATAAGAATCTGGTCTTGGCTGAGTTAAAGGAAACACTTCGTACTCTAAAAGGTAAGAATGTTGTGGATAACGCAGCCACTGTCTCAGCATCGTCCTCTAGTGCAATCAAAAGGAACCTTATAGCCGTCACACCACTTAATAAGGGCCCTAGGACTAAACCATCTCAAACTTTGGTCACTAAAGATAAGGCGGAATCAAAACTAGCTTCTAATATTCCCGTGTTGCCTTCTATAGGAGTAAGCACTACTACTAAGGCTCAAAGATCTAAGCTTAAAAGAAACAAGAAGAATGATAGGATCTTGCCCCCATCTAGTAGTCAAGTGAAGAAGAAAGTAGAAGCCCATCCTAGGAATGTTATTTCTGTTTTGAATAAAAAGAATCATGTAGCTAAACCTAAAGGCTCTGCGGTTGTGCAGCGTTCTAAGCCTAGTGTGAATTCTAATTTGAAATGTTGGAATTGCAATGAATGTATGTTTTCTAGTCGTCATGATTCTTGCCTTATTGACCATGTGAATGAGATGTATGCCCGGAAAAATGGATTAGAATGGAAACCGACTGGGAAAGTGTTAACCCAAGTTGGTTGGATGTGGCGCCCCACTGGTAGAACTTTCACTATAGTAGGAAATACGTGCCCTTTAACTAGGATCACTCCCACTACAGCGAAGAAAGCGTGCCCTTTAACTAGGAGTACCAAGGCTACCAAAACACAAGCATGTCCTTTAACTAGGAACACTGACACTACTGTAGGAACCAAGTGCCCTTTAAATAGGTCTACTCCCACTGTAGTGCCTGCAAATAATCCAAAACCTAAGAAAGTTGGAACAGTAAAACCTGTTAGTGCTAAAACTCACATTAGAAAACGCAGGAAATCTAAGGGTCTCAAAAATGTTAGCAATTCTGATAATTCTATATCTGTATCTGCTAACACTCCGGAACCAATAGTTTCTAATGCATTGTCTACTGTTGTTATTGAAAACAGGTGGTCCAAATTGTTCTCTGGTATTTGGACTCTGGTTGCTCCAAGCATATGACCGGAGATCGCTCTCAGCTCAGAAATTTTGTCAGCAAGTTTCTTGGTACGGTTCGATTTGGAAATGATCATATTGCAAAGATAATGGGTTATGGTGAATATAATATTGGGAATGTTATAATTTTAAGAGTGTATTATGTGGAAGGTCTCGGTCACAACTTATTTTCTGTGGGACAATTTTGTGATGCAAACCTAGAAGTCGCTTTTCGAGAGCATACCTGCTTCATTCGTAATTTGGAAGGGGTTGATTTATTGAAAGGTACTCGAGGGAATAATTTGTATACTTTTTCTCTACAAGACATGATGGCCGCCTCTCCCGTATGTCTTCTCTCCAAAGCATCGAAGACTAAGTCATGGTTATGGCATCGACGGTTATCTCATCTTAACTTTGACGCTATTAATCATTTGGCGAAAAACGAACTTGTTCGTGGTCTTCCTAAACTTTCATTTCACAAGGATCATTTGTGTTTCCCGTGTACAATGGGGAAAAGCACTAAGAAATCTTACAAACCCAAGACGGAAGACACCAACCAAGAGAAACTTTATCTGTTGCATATGGATCTTTGTGGACCAATGCGTGTTGAAAGTCTTAGTGGCAAAAAGTACATCCTCGTCATTGTCGATGACTACTCTCGGTTTACATGGGTGAAATTTCTTAAAGCAAAAAATGAGGCACCTAAATTCATCATCGGATTTCTCAAGATGATTCAAGTGCGTCTCAACACTACTGTCCGACGCATTCGTACAGATAATGGAACCGAATTTGTGAATCAAATCTTGCGTGACTATTATGAAGAAGTTGGCATTTCTCATGAAACATCCGTTGCTCGCACTCCACAACAAAACGGTGTCGTTGAAAGGCGAAATCGCACACTTATGGAAGCTGCTCGAACGATGTTAATTTACGCAAAGGCTCCATTGTTTTTATGGGCAGAAGTAGTATCTACAGCAGTGTACACCCAAAACCGGTCACTAATTCGTAAACGCCATGGTAAAACACCTTATGAGCTTCTCCATGGAAAAGTACCAGATTTATCATATCTTCATGTATTTGGTTCTCTTTGCTATCCAAATAATGATGGTGACAATTTGGGAAAACTTCAACCAAAGGCTGATATTGGTATTTTCATTGGTTACGCACCCGCAAAGAAGGCATACCGAATCTACAACCGTAACTCTCGCAAGATCCTCGAAACTATAAATGTTGATTTTGATGAGCTGACAGCAATGGCTTCTGAGCAAAGCAGCTCTGAACCCACACTTCATGAAATGGGACCCAGTAACATTAGTTCTGGTCTTGTCCCAAACAACCCTACTTCATCATTTATACCACCTACTAGGACTGAATGGGATACGTTGTTTCAACCGTTCTTTGATGAATTCTTTACTCCTCCAACTATTGTTGCTCCAGAAACTGAGGTAATAGCTCCAGTAACCGAAGTTGTCGCTCCAGCAACAGTTGCACAATCAAATATATCTGCACCTAATGGTCAAGATATACCTTCAACAAGTAATTCTCAACCAACACATGTTTCAACTACCCATGTCATGCCTATTGATGATGAAGAGGATGATGATGATCACGATTTGGAACTCGCTCAAATGCGTGAACTTCCATTCTTTGGTGTACCAATTCCCGCCCCTAATCAAGCCGGGTCGTCCACCTCAGAGGAAGCTCCTACTACAGTTTACTCCAATCCACGTATGCGTGAACATGACAGCAAGTGGACAAAGGATCATCCTATAGATTCTATTATTGGTGACCCTAATCGTCCAGTATCCACACGAAGTCAGCTACAAGAAAGTGCAATGTTTTTGTCACTTTGATGCTTTTCTCACTGAAGTTGAACCTAAGACATGGCAACAAGCTTTTACTCAATCCTGTTGGATAGAAGCTATGCAAGAAGAACTTAACGAATTCATACGTCTTGAAGTTTGGGAACTTGTCCCATGCCCGGATCAAGTGCAGTTACTCACTTTGAAATGGGTTTACAAGGTAAAACTCGATGAGTTAGGTGGAATATTGAAGAACAAAGCTCGTCTAGTAGCTCGTGGATACAAGCAATTACTGGGCATCGACTTTATGGAATCCTTTGCACCTGTTGCCCGTTTGGAAGCTATTCGACTATTCCTCGCTTATGCAGCCCATATGAATATGATCGTCTATCAGATGGATGTGAAGACGGCATTTCTTAATGGTGAACTCAAGGAAGAGGTCTATGTTCAACAGCCAGATGGTTTTGTGAATCCTAATTATCCTAATCATGTGTATAAGCTTAAGAAGGCTCTCTATGGGTTGAAGCAAGCTCCTCGCGCATGGTACGATCTTTTGTCACAATTCCTCATTACACAAGGCTTCGCAAAAGGCAAGGTGGATCCTACGCTGTTCATTCAGAAACGAGGTAAAGATATGATTATGGTACAAATATATGTTGATGATATTATATTTGCAGCCACGACCCAAACCTTATCCAACGAGTTTGGGACACTCATGTCTTCCAAGTTTAAGATGTCAATGATGGGCAAGGTATCATTCTTCTTAGGTCTTCAGATATCTCAGAGTCCCAGAGGCATCTTTATCAATCAATCCAAGTATGCCCTTGAATCGCTTAAGAAGTATAAGATAGAATCTTGCGACCCCGTGGATACTCCAATGGTGGAACGAACTAAGCTTGATGCAGATCCACATGGAGTTGCTGTTGATCCGACACTTTATCGTGGAAAGATCGGTACTCTTCTGTATATCACAGCCAGTCGGCCTGATCTTCAGTTTGCTATATGTATGTGTGCCAGGTATCAAACTAGGCCTACTGAGTTACACTTAGCTACTGTTAAAAGGATCTTTCGATATCTTAAAGGAACCATTAATCGGGGACTTTGGTATTCGAAGGACTCTTCTATTGCACTAATGGCATATGCAGATGCGGATCACGCGGGTTGTCAAGATACAAGGCGTAGCACGAGTGGAACTTTGCAACTACTAGGAGATCGACTAATCAGTTGGGCATCAAAAAGGCAGAAAAGCGCTGCAATTTCAAGTACGGAAGCAGAATACATAGCTATGTCCAGTTGCTGTGCTCAAATTCTTTGGATGAGATCGCAATTAACCGACTATGTCTAGGTTTCAACAAGATTCCGATGTACTGCGACAACAAAAGTGCAATTGCCTTATGCTACAACAATGTTCAATTCTCCCGGTCGAAGCATATTGACATTCGCTACCACTTCATCAAGGAGCAAGTGGAAAATGGAGTAATAGAGCTTTACTTTGTCCGATCTAAGTATCAATTGGCGGATATTTTCACGAAGGCTTTGATCACGCTCGAATTGAATTTTTGGCCGACAAGCTAGGAATGAGAACCTTCTCGCCTGAGACTCTAAAGGAACTAGTAGATGAAGTGAAAGAATAGTCTTGGTAAAACTATTCTCCGTATCCTTGGTGATCATTTGTATATATTGTTTATATTTTTATCCACAAAAGCAATATACAAAAATATAAAACCAGATAAAAACCATAAAAATTGAAAAATCTAGAAAAATCTAGAAAAATCCAAAAATATTTTTACTTTACTTTTCAAAGGCATGTCTTTTGGTACGATAATATTTACGGCCTTAGAAATGTTGATTAATATTGACACGACGCCATAAATAGAGTTCGTACAAAAGTTGTAAATAGTTCATAAAACATGCCTATATGGCTTGTAGTTATTTCAGACTGCAACCCGGTTTTCATATTAAAGTCAAGTATTTCTTATGAAAGCTTTGGCTCTCAACGGGAATTAATTTTCTCGGGCAAGGTTTACTTTAAAACCTTGTAAGGGATCAAGTTTACTTTATAACTTGGTCTAACACAAATCAATGTGCGTTTCAGTGCATTTATTTGTTAAAACAAGAGAAGTCTTGTTTTTATGAAGCTATCATCTCTACAACCATAGCAATCTACAATTGGTATCTACTTACTCGACGATGCGACTACTCAACCGACGACTACAGCTCTTTCAATAGAACACGGGTCAACAATTGAGGGGGAGCAATTGTCAAGCATTCAGAATCTTCGATACCGAACGTGCCAAGCTCACTAACTGGTGTCAAGACAACAATACCAATCGTACACGTGGTGTCAAGAGATGACTTCAGACGTGACGAGGCGACCAACATATGCTGACAAGAACCATTTGATCTTATCATATGATGTTCTCATCTATCAGGTCCAACCTTGTCAATTCTTTTCTAATATGGTGAATATGTGATCATGTTACAAATCGGTATCATATCTCATACGTTTGATATCATGAAGATAAAATGGACTTGCATTTTTTCTTCCCAAAACCTTTGTTAAAACTTCATTAAATCAATTGATATTAAAAACATCGATTGGGTTAATATTTTTAATATGGGGGAGAAAATGTGATTTAATATGGGATATTATCACAAATGGCTTGACTTAATGTGCTGGCTCATCCCGACATATGCGAAATGTTTTCGAATATCGTGGCATATGTTAAGGGGGAGCAAAATGGATTTTCTATATCAAAATGGATTTTCATGGTGACATATACTTACCCAAAACCCATTTATTTCACGACGATGAAGATTGTGGTGACATAAGGATGGTAGGATAGGATAAGTCCAATGATTCTTCTAGAACCGGAGGAATCTTCCTAAGGACATTCCATAGCTAGAAATAGTAGTCCTTAGGAAAGATGGAGAAAGATTGTGAACGTAGCTGAATGCCGACCAAGTACTTAAGTTAGCACTGGAACAATCACAACAAGGTGTTAGTTATGACGTATTGGTAAGCATTGAAGGGGTTGAAGAATGAAAAAGAATTGTAAAGATAAAGGGTGTAAAGAAAGAAGCCCTCCTTACAACTTAGGCAGAAACCGGGTCAATACATATGCTATTGAGATCATTTTAATGATTCTTGATATTGAAGACAGACATCATGGACCCAGTGATGCAATGCACAAGCCATCCCAGCTAACTCAGATATCTCTCAAAAGGTATTTGTTTTAATCACACGGAGACAACACGTTATTTATCGATTTATTCACTCCGAATAAATTGGTATTGAAATGGTGGCACTCCTCTCCAGCCTCCGATCACTAAAATCCAAAATGCACGATCGAGTCTAGAGCCATTTGAGATCATCAAATATCTCATTAAGACACACTTTCATATTTCCTTGCTTCTTCACACACTGTGAAAAGTAAGAAAGATTTTAAGAGTCCTACGCAAAATCTTCATGATCTTGCCTGAACATCCGAGTAATACGAAAGTATTTACAATGAAGATGGAAATCCTTCTTGAGCGAATATCAAAAAGCTCATGGTAGGTGACTTGTGCGATTCTTTATGAATCAAACTTGTGATAACTGGAAAGCAACAGCTGTTTAATTCTTAACTGAATTTAAACACGTTCCAGGCCTCTACGCAATATCTTAGTGATCTTGCCAGAACACTCAGAGTGATACCTTAGTGTTCACAGTGATGAGTGGAAATCCTTCTAGTGTTAACCTCAAACAACACTTGGTAGGTAACTTGCAAGATTCTATACGAATCAAGCTCGTGACAACTGGAAAGCAACGATGGTGCGGTTCTTAATTGAATTTCACTTGTTCCAGGAACATGAATTGACGACTTCAAATCATGCGAATATTATTATCCAAATGATTCACTCTTTATGTTCGCAGTCAGCTTTGGACGGTCGAATAAAGAGAACGGGTTTACCCGCGAAATCCTGTCAGGAAGTTACTTAATTGAAGCTATCCGTCACGGGTACGATATATAATATCGTCCAACGGTCTTCACCGACCGGAGGTAAAATGCTACCGAATTAGAATGAAATGTTCAAAGCCATTTCGTTCGTGTCTACTTATGTTGCGGCATTTGAAGACGGTGGCGTTGCGGAATCCAAGAAGAAGTCGTCCCCGCATGCTTATACTTTATGCACTTAATATCTCATCTAATTCAAGAAAGCCTAAAAGTTAAGTCTTCCGCTGTATCGAACTCTGAAGCTTTCAATAATTACAAAGGTATAAGTATGTGGGACGTAAGGTCACGAAGAGGCGAAGATCACAAGTGATGGATGAACGAGATCAAGGCAAGAGATTGATGCTAAAGATTGATATCAAAGATCACATCAGCATGTTCACCAGAAAAGAAAAATAAAATAAAGACAAAGACTACGAGCTCAAGACAAGCATAGTATGCTAGGTTTATCTTATTATTGTAACTTGGGTAATGCCCTTGTTTGGAGTGACCTCCCTTAGGGGGAGATTGTTGGAAATACGTTTTACGTATTAAGAAGGATCGGTCACTCCAACGATAGTCCATGTAATAGCTCGTAGTTTAGTTAACTTTCTTTATTTATCAAACAAGAACAAGCCTAGCCTACAACATGTGTAGGCCGGCCCAAAAGTAAGCCCAAGCCCATGACAAGGGCTTGGGTATATAAACCCTCTCCTTTGATGGAGAGGGTGGTGTGGTTTCATAATTTACACATAGTGAAAAAGTGTTTTTCTTTCACTTTCTCTCTCTAAGTGTGTGTGTTCTCACCATCTCTCTATCTCTTTCTCTCTCTAAAACATAAGCAAGATTTATAATCCTACAATTAGGCACAAGTAAGGGTGAAGATTCAGATGTAGTTTGAGAATTACTTGGTGGAGGTGCATCCGGTTCAATGTTAATTGAAGATGCATTTGATGAAGCTTTATTAGCTTGAGCAACAACTTCAGGGATTGGAGCTATCACTACAGGTGCTGGAACTTCATCACTTGGGGGATCAAAGAATTCATCAAACAACGGTTGAAATAGTTTATCCCACTCGGGCCTTGTAGGTGGTATAAATGATGTAGAAGTAGGATTATTGGGAACTAATCCGGAACTAATAGCACCGGTTCCCATCTCATGAAGCGCGGGTTCAGAGCTGCGTTGCTCAGAAGCCATCGCTGTCAGCTCATCAAAATCTGCGTCCATAGTTTCTACTATCTTACCAAGACGACGGTTGTAAATTCGGTATGCTTTCTTGGAAGTTGAGTAACTAATGAAAATACCTATATCGGCTTTCGGTTGAAGTTTACCCAAATTCTCACTATTAATGTTTGGATAACAAAGAGCACCAAACACATGAAAGAATGAAACATTGGGTTTACGATCATGTAGAAGCTCGTAAGGTGTTTTTCCATGGCGTTTCCGAATGATAGAACGGTTTTGGGTGTAACATGCAGTAGATACAGCTTCTGCCCATCAGAATAATGGAGCGTTCGCATAAATCCGCATAGTCCGAGCAGCTTCCATAAGCGTACGATTCCGTCTTTCAACGACACCGTTTTGTTGTGGAGTACGTGCAGCGGATGTTTCATGTGTGATTCCAACTTCTTCATAGAAATCACGAAGAGTCTGGTTGACGAACTCTGTTCCATTATCAGTACGAATACGGCGGACAGTAGTATTTATAAGTACCTGAATGAATTTCAGGAAAGTGATGATAGCCTTCGGTGCTTCATCCTTTGTACGTAGAAATCTAACCCATGTAAACCTGGAGAAATCATCCACAATAACAAGAATGAATTTCTTACCGCTCACACTTTCGGTTCGCATTGGCCCACAAAGATCCATATGCAAAAGATGAAGTTTTTCTTGATTGGTGTCTTCAGCTTTGGGCTTGTATGATTTCTTGGTGCTTTTCCCCCTTGAACACGCGGAACATAAATGGTCCTTGTGAAATTTGAGCTTTGGAAGACCACGAACTAATTCGTTTTTAGCCAAGTGATTAATTGCATCAAAGTTGAGATGAGATAATCTGCGATGCCATAACCATGACTTGGTCTTAGATGCTTTGGAGAGAAGACATACTGGAGAGGCGGCCATCATATCTTGTAGGGACAAAGTATAAAGATTTGCACCACGAGACCCCTTCAACAAGTCTTTTCCTTCCAAGTTGCGGATGAAACAAGTATGTTGTCGAAAAGCAACCTCTAGGTTGGAATCACAGAACTGTCCTACTGAAAATAAATTATGACCAAGACCTTCTACATAGTATACCCTTGAAATCGTGACATTTCCAATCTGATATTCACCATACCCCATTATCTTTGCAATATGATCATTACCGAATTTTACCGTTCCAAGAAACTTGCTGACGAAATTTCAGAGCATCGAGCGATCTCCGGTCATATGCTTTGAGAAACCGGAGTCCAAATACCAGAGGAAGATTTGGACCACCTGAAAATATCACTAGACGAGGACAATGTATAGGTTTCCGAATCTGAATGTTCCTTGTTATTAGCAGGTACAGATTTAATGATCTTAGATTTGCTAACTTTAGGTTTCTTAGATTTACTAGCCTTCTTCCTAGTTGGTGGTGTAGATTCAAGTTGGCTTAAATCCTAAGGTATTTCTTCATTGATAGGCACTATAGTGGGGGCTGACCTAATTAAAGGGCGCGGTTTCCATACTTTAGTGCTAGTGTGCCTAATTAGAGGACGCTGAGACCTAACCTCAATGGATGCATCCCTAGTTAAAGGGCACATTTTTCCATCTAATGTAAAGGTCCTACCAGTGGGACGCCATTGCCATCCAACTTGGGTACGAGTTCTCCCAGTTGGCTTCCATTCAAGATCATTCCTAATGGCATTCATTTCATTCACATGATCAATAAGACACAAATCATGACGTTGGGAAAACATGCATTCATTACAATTCCAACATTTCAAATTAGAATTCACAAATGGTTTAGGCTTCTGCACAGGCGCAGAGCTTTTAGTCTTAGCAACATGATTCTGTTTATTTAAATCTGAAATAACATTCCTAGGGTGAGCTTCTACTTTCTTCTTAATGGTACTACTAGTGGAGGGCTTGATCTTATCTTTCTTGAGTGGCGATCCTTTAGCCTTAGTAAACTCTTTTATTCTTGTAGAAGGCAAAGTTGGAACATTAGCAACAGATTTTAAAGGTGCCTTAGTTGATGGTGCCAATGACGGTTTTGCTCCTGGGGTTTTATTGAATGAAGTTACAGCAATGGGTCGATTAGTGAGTAGTGCAGAACCCGGTTTTCCTATGTATTGCAAATATGCTAAGCAATATTGAACACGCTAAATATATGCATGAGCTGAATAATAGTGACTGCTTGAGGGATCTAACGCATACAAATCATCTAAAATATCCCTAACAAGGTCTACATGCTTAATTACATTCATCATATAAACATCCTAAGTATCCGGATTTTGCTTATGGCGCGGGTTCTTATAGATCACTACTGAATTGGTTGATGGAGCACTAGAGGACGGTGCAGAGTTGGTAGCTAAGTTATTAACAACTTCTTGTCGGGTGAGAAGAAGTGTCTCCTTTAACTCAGCCAAGACCATGTTTTTGCCAATGAGCTGGATATTTAAGTCAGAGATTTTCTCACACTTTTGGTTCAGTTGTTCAACATAAGATTGTTGCTATGCTGCATTAAAAGCTAAGCGTTCTTCTATTGAACCATAAAGAGCGGATAGTCCCTGTCTTGCACGATCCATCTCCCCTAGAATAGACGAAAGTATAATTTCTAAGTCCTGGTTTTTAGACTCTGCAGCCTCTAGTTCCAATTTTAGTGTTTCGTTCAATGACACATCTCTCTTTAATCTCATAATCTCTTCCTCTAATGCCTTAACTATCTCAATCATCTTGTCACTCGTCTCAACACTGTTTTCACAAACATTTGTTATCAAAAGATCCTCATTTTGAGTTTGCTGTTTTAATTCTAAAGATATACAATGTTGTTCAAGTTGATTAAAGCGTTTTGTAAGTAAATTGTAAGAATCTTGAAGCTTTAAAAATTCAGCGTTAGACTCGTGACAAGAATGATTATCAACCTCATTTACAGTCTCAGCAATATTTACAGAGAGATCATGCACATCATCACATATACTCACAGCATCACAGTTATTCATAGCGGATGTAAGCTAATTCGAATAATTAACATTCACAGTAGTAAGCACATCACACGAAATTACTTGGGACACGAATCGGTCATACTCGGATAAAATCTTTTCCTTTTCAATTAATTGTAGTTCGTAAGCGGTGTCCATTTCATAAAACACTTTTTGAACTTCTTTAACTTCAAAATCGAGATTTTCCGAAAGAGATGCAAAACTTCCTTTTAGATTTTCGACAAAAGGGTTGATCTCATTCTTAAACACCTCGTTCATGTGTTCGAAAGCCCATTCTCCGGCGTTTAAGCCATTTGAAGTCGTACATTCCCGGATGACCTTGTCAAAACTAGAAAAGTATTGATTAATCTCTTGCAAGTTTATCCATACAGTGCTAATAGGTGGAAGATCCTTTGGAATTTCCTTAGGTCCTTCCATGTTGACAAGTGTAGGAAGTGTACTAGGGTTTTCTTCATTTAACATGTAGGGTGGTGTTGTGATGAGATCTTTATCCATATGGAATCGAATTCTAAAGTCTGTTTTTGCAAGCTCCTGATTGATTTTAAAATAATCACACTGGGGATATTTTGCAAAGTTGTATGACCGACTCTCATCAACTAGATCCTTATTCTTGCGATCCTCGAAAATAACAATAGGATCTAAGACCAATCCTAATTTGGTAGCATCATAAAGTCTTAGATTATGGATAAAAGCTTGTCTTGCATACCGTGGGTTAGGGGGAAGGTCTTTTTGACGCGATAAGTTAAACTGTCTAAACGATGCGTCAAATAAGTGCACTAGTTGAGAGGCAGCGTATTGTCTTAAAAGCAAATAATCTAAACTTTTAATCTTATTAGCCGCATTAATTTCCATTTCATTCTTTTTAGACTCGAGTAATTCAAAATCCGTTTGAAGTTTGTGAAAATTAGTGACCACTAACTCTTTTTCTTTAAGTTCGTTGGAAAGATCTGCTCTTAAAGTTTCAATTTCTTGCAAATGACCCATTTGTTTGTTTCGAAAATGATCATATTCGGGATTTGTTAGAACATTGGACGAAGGAACTAATTCCAAAGTTTGAACTTTTTCGTTGCACAAGGCAAGCTCAGCAGACAAATTCTTATTCGTAGCTAGGGTTTCTAAGAGTGCAGTATTCATTTGGCTAAGTAATTTTGCAGGAACCATGACCAAATCTTGTTGAGCAGGAGTATGCGTATGCGAAATGACTCCCGGTTGTGATTCACTCAAAGTCTGGGGACTTGCATTGATATTGCTATCATTGATTGTCTCCTCATTTGAAAGACTCACCACCGAAGACTCATTCGGATCAGCACCCTCTTGCCCAACTTGATGTGGTTGAATACTAGTATCAGTGGTATTAGTAGGTACCTTAGATATTTTATCTGACCCAAAGCTAGAGATAGTTGCCATAAGAGCTGCCTGAGCAGATTGAAGAGCATCACAGTCTGAATCGTAAGCATCCAGATCATCTGCTTGGTATGCTGCATTCTGTGTAGTGAGAACTTCTTGTTCCGCAATTCCTGGATCAGCAAGAAATGCAAGCTCCTCTTCATCAAGTTCCTGTCCTTGTGCTTGAGCGTTGATCAAATAAATCTTCTCTGCAAACCATTGACCATCCCTTCTCCTCTTGGGTTTTTTGCAATCCCTAGACATGTGACCTTCTTCCTTACAGTTGTAGCATGTAATCATTCTCAACTTACCTGTGGAATTAGCTCGTGGAGGAGTGTTGACCATTGGAGCAGGATTGACCATGCGTGCATTGGTGGTTGATGTAGTGGGTCTCCCCTGATAAGGTTGAATAGGTTGAACCATTACCCTGCCATTCTCAATGGTATCTTGTTGTCGAGAATTGGATGAATTCCTCAGCTGATTGTTAGTAGGAGCTGGTCCTCTAAATCCTCGTTTGCTCAATGTCCTTGTGAGATAAGCAGACATAGTGGCTAACACTTCAACTGGGTCAGTTCCTTGTTTGAATTCAGGAATGGGAACTTCATCATTATCACAATACATTCCTTGGTCTTGTTGAGCGGCATAAGCACTAGAAGGAATACTCATGTGGTTAGAATAGCTTGATGGATATGCTGCATTTTCTTGATAAGAAGAGTATGATGACTGAGCATAAGGTGCAATGCTTGCTGGTGAATATGGGTGAGGTTGTGAGGCATATTGTGATGCTTGTGGTTCTCTCTGAGACGAAGGTGCATTAAACTGACATTGTTGCTGATGTGAGGTGGGTGGTTGAGGTAGAATCGAATATTGGGGGAAGCTTGGAGTCATGTACGGTGATGGATGATAAGCTTGGTGTCCCATGATATAAGGAGTGTTGTTATATGACAAGCTTGGTTGATTTGCCATCAAGGCTAGAGAATCAGGGTACATACCTCGAGGTGAACGGTGCATGATCACGTGTTTCTCATGCTGCTAGAGAAAAGCATAGAGTTGATCCAAATTGCACTTATGCAAATCCCTGGTTAACTTAACATCGGTAATATACTCACCCCATTCAGCTTGAGGTAAAGTATTCAAAAACTTGGTGTTAACCTGGAATGGAGCAATCACGAGATTGTATACATTCAAATCATTCATGAGAGTAGTGAATCTGAAGTAGTAGTCGTGAAGCGTTTCCCCTGGACTGTACGTGAACCTATCAAACAGATCATACAACTGACATTCCCGTTCCTGTTTAGTAAGAGACGTACCTTGTAGCAAAACCTTTAGACGTTCCCATAAATCCTTTGCAACCGTATATTGACTTACCATTCGATAGATGTCATGTGGAAGAGCTTGGAGAATGGTTTGAAGAGCCTTTTCGTCTGCATCGGCAATAAGTTGTTGAGCTGGTGTAAGTTCTTCAAATTCCCGTGGTCGAGTCACATTGTTAACAACGATGGTACCATAATCAAGTGGACCATTTAGAATTGACTTGACCATAAGCCTCCCATATGTCGGTTTTCCCTTAATGTATGACATCATACGGCCTTGCCATGCTTCAAAGACTTCTTTAATGAGCATTGGAGGGCGATTATCCGTTCCCGTAATGACAGAAATATCAGTAAGTGATGTCATTTGAGGCATTAATGAATTTGGATTCATTTTGATCACTTTAAAGACTCAAAGATTATCGGTTGATCGAGCAGTGAAGTAAGGTTGTGAATTGTGTTGTGTTGTTGAAGTAAAGCGTGTGTAAGAAGCCAAGATTAAATCCACTAAAAATCGTCGAAAAAACTCGTAAAATACCCCTTGATCCGGAATAATTAAGTAAAATACCCCTTGATCCGGAATAATTAAGTTGATTCGGAATAAATACCTTAATGTGAAAAAGACCTTGGTTCGGAATATCCATCTTGATTCGGAATACTTGGTTGATCCGGAATAACAGTTGATCCGGAATAACCAGTTGATTCGGAATGTTTTGTTGATCCGGAATAAAACGTTGGTTCGGAATGTTCAGTTGATCCGGAATAAACAGTTGGTTCGGAATATTCTGTTGATCCGGAATAAACCACTCGTTCGGAATGACTAGTTGATCCGGAATATTTTGCTTCGTTCGGAATACACTGCTCATCCGGAATAAACCACTCGTTCGGAATGACTAGTTGATTCGGAATATTTGCTTCGTTCGGAATACACTGCTTATCCGGAATAAACTGGAAAAAGAACTTCGAGACCAAGTTTGATGTTTTTTCTTAGAACAAACGAATTTAAACCCAATTTTTGACCAAAAACCACGAAAAGTTTTGTGATTTCTACCAAAATAAGCTAAACCCAACACTTATCCACTAATCCCAACAACAAAAACACCAAAAATTACAAGATTCAAGGTTGATTTTCCTAAAAATCACTAATACATTCAAAAACTAAAAAACAGCACTAATCCTTACCTTAAATCACCCCATGGCTCTGATACCAATTGAAGAATAGTGATAATCTTATGAATCAATAAGGTGGGTTGAAGGTTTCTAGAGAGAGAAAGTAGTGAGAGAAAGTGAGAGAGAAATATGTGTTTTCTATTAAGTGGAAATGAAACAATCAACAACCAACCCCTTTCCATGGTGGAAAGGGGTATTTATATCCAAGCCTCTAATGGGCTTGGGTCGACCCATGACAAGTCCATGGGCCGGTTTTACTTAACTAAATAAACAAAACATTAACTACGAGCTATACAACATTAATAATATCGTGGAGTGACCAATACTTCTAATATACGTTAAAAACGTATTTCTAACATAAATGACATGTAATTAAAGAACAAGTAATTAAAGGGTGGAAGACTAATTGTCACACTTAGCCAACAAGAACAAATGAAAGGAAATGAAAACTATTTATAGGAGGATTAGGGAGGTGCTTAGGAAGCTTCCTCCCCTCTTTCTTCTTTCTTTAATTGCATCATTAAGTCCTTAATCTTCTTAGTTCTTCGACTTTAATGACTTTGTCTCGGGATTTCTTTAAACTCGTCTTGTAATTCTTCAATAAATTAGACTTGAGTTCTTCGGCTTTAAGTAAACTTTCGTCTTTTGACTTTTTCTTCGATAAATCTTCAGAATTGGTCTTGGACTTCCGTTCTTTTTGCACTCTTGATTTCTTGACTTCGTCTTTTGTCTTTTTCTTCGATAAAAGCCCGTGAATGCCCATGTTTTCTCCCCTTTTCACAATTTCGTCCTAAATCACAACAAAAACACAAACCACACATAATTCCGACATTTACGACATAAAATACACGTTTTGGCTCGGTTATTATTGTAGTTAAGTGGTAAAAAGGATGGGTGTTTACACACCTATCAGTACCATTTGTATGAACTGAGTTATCTTGGATAGGTACTCTATTGAGGCAATTTATATGTGCAATCTATTGCATGTACTGGATCACTAGTTTCGATGTCACGAGCTTAGCTATCATAAATATTGCGAACACCCAATTTATCGTACACTTGGCACTATACCTCCTATAGTTGCATGTGTACATGAAATGAAATCTGAAAACGAATTACTATGAATTTTTACTTGAAACCTATATTATTACCAACTTTATGTTGACCCAATTTAGCATTTATCTCAGGTAATTGATGATGATTTGTATCTGTTGTGTGAAGTACTTGGAGTCCGCATGCATTTCATGGCTATCTTCGGACATTTATCTACTTATGCTTTTGAACTGTTATCTCGTTGATGTTTAAAACTTTTATATTCCGCTACGCTATCTTTTAAAACTGAGACCTTTTGTATTTTGATGCTTTTATTAAATTCAACGAGGTTTTTTTTAAAAAACGTCTCATTTAGAGTCGTTCTATTGTACCTTGAACTATGATACAATGACGTAACAGCCCTCAAGCTTCACCGCTTCCGCATATCACATTTTGGGGTGTTACAGATTTGGTAATCAGAGCCTTGGTTATAGAGAACTAGGTTTGTATCTTAGGCCTAGACTATAACCGATGTGGCTACTTGTTACTCTATATACATATGTGTACTACGTAATGTATTACGTAGGATAACACTATAAGTAATATGTAATATATATTATGTAATACGTAATATGTATTATATACATATGCATTTCGTTGTTGCATACTTTAATTTCTATACATGATTATTTCATGCATACCCTACAACCATTCGCGCGAATATCTAACATTTGGTTGTTGTAGGATATGTCATCGCATACTATCACGTATCATTTCGATTACATCTATAGTCTGATTCTAATCCAATCACCATTTTTGGTGTTATTTTTGGTTTTGTTTTGATCTTTGGTATTTAATCAAAACTCTTATTTTATGACTATGTACTTGATATTTCGATTACGAATGGGAATTTAACTTTATGACTTTGATCAATGACTATCCTTCCTATGTTTGTTGTATTGTTAAATTCTGCATTTTATTTTAACATAAGAAATATATAACGTGTATATTCGTGCTTGAACCTTAATTGCATTGTTGTCTTAACGCAGAGAAACAATGGTGAATACACGTAATGGAATGACCGACGAACAATTGGAAGAGCTAATTACACAACAAGTGACCGCTACATTGGCAAACATCCAAGTTAACAACAACGTGAACCAAGCACCGCCGAACGATGTTGACAATCGACCGCCTAAGCCGTGTACTTACAAGGACTTTAGGAGTTGTGACCCCTTAAATTTTAATGGTACTGAAGGAGCTGTTGGATTAGCTCGTTGGGTTGAAAAGATGGAATCTGTGTTCCGTGTCAGTGGATGTACTGTTGAAAACCGAGTGACTTATTCTACTTGTACTTTAGCTGCTGGAGTGTTGACATGGTGGAACACCCATGTGTAGACGGTTGGATCCGAGGAGGCGTATGGAATAAGTTGGGAGGAACTTAAGAAGTTGTTGACTAAGGAATACTGTCCTCGTAATGAGATTCAGAAAATGGATTGAACTGTGGAACCTGACTGTGAAGAACAATGACATTGGTGCGTACACTAGGAGGTTCCAAGAGTTGTGTTTGCTATGTCCTGGAATGGTTCCAGATGAAGAAAAGAAGGTTGAGCGCTACATTTGGGGTTTACCTGGTAGAGTTCAAGGGAATGTGACATCGTCTGGACCGACAAAAGTTAGTGATGCTATTAGGATGGCTCACAGTCTGATGGACTAAGTTGTTCGAGCAAATGCTGGAAATGCCACGGACAACAAGAGAAAATGGGGGAATAACCAAAGGAACAACCATGGGAACTATCCGAATAAGAGGAAAGAAACCGTGAAGGAGTACACTGCTGGTACTGGGGAAAAGGGAGTATACAATGGGACTTTACCTTTGTGAAACCGATGTAAGCGTCACCATAATGGGCAATATAATGTACAATGTCACAACTGCAAGAAAACTGGACACATTGCTAGAGACTATAAGTCACCACCCAACCCGAAAGCCAACATCACTTGTTTTGAATGTCAACAAAAGGGACACTACAGCAATGGGTGCCCAAAGAAGAAGAATAAGGACCAAGGAAAGATTGCTAAAGCTGGGGAAGCTCGTGGAAGGGTCTATGTGATAGGAGGAGGAGAAGTGCAACAAAACCCCGACGTCATGACGGGTACGTTTCTTCTCAATGGTCGTTATGCTTCTATTTTATTTGATACTGGAGCCGATAGGAGTTTTGTGTCGACTGTTTTTAGTGTTTTACTTGATGTGACCCGTTCGCCCTTAGACACTAAGTACACTATTGAGTTAGCTAATGGAAAGTTGATAGAAGCCGACACTATACTTCGTGGATGCACTTTAAATCTTCTAGGTCATCCTTTCGTAATAGACCTTATGCCTGTTGAGTTAGGGAGTTTTGACGTGATTGTCGGAATGGATTGGTTGTCGAGATATCATGCTACGATTGTATGGGACGAGAAGATCGTTCGCTTACCATTTGGTGATGAAGTTTTGGAGGTACAAGGGGATACAAGTAACGGAAAAGGGAAGTCACGACTGAACATTATCTCGCGTGTCAAGGCTCAGAAGTTGTTATCGGAAGGTTGCCACGTATTTTTAGCCTGTGTTACTGAAAAGTAGACGGAAGAAAAACGGTTGGAAGATGTACCTATCGTACGGGATTTTCTGGAAGTCTTTCCTGAAGATTTGCCTGGATTACCGCCGGCAAGACAAGTTGAATTCCAGATCGATTTAATACCGGGAGCTGCACCTGTTGCTCGAGCGCCTTACCGTTTAGCACCGTCGGAAATGCAAGAACTAGCAACGCAACTACAAGATTTGACTGATAAAGGATTCATAAGACCGAGTTCTTCACCCTGGGGAGCTCCAGTCTTATTTGCAAAGAAGAAGGATGGGAGTTTTCGGATGTGTATCGACTATCATGAGTTGAACAAACTTACCATCAAGAACCGTTACCCGTTACCTAGGATCAATGATCTGTTTGATCAGTTGCAAGGATCGAGCGTATACTTGAAGATTGACCTTAGGTCTGGTTATCACAAATTTAGAGTCCGTGAGGAAGATGTCGCAAAGACTGCTTTTAGGACTAGTTATGGACACTATGAGTTCCAAGTGATGCCATTCGGTTTGACAAACGCACCTGCTGTGTTTATGGACCTCATGAACCGGGTGTGTAAACCGTATTTGGACAAGTTTGTCATTGTGTTCATCGATGACATACTGATTTACTCAAGGAATGAGAAAGAACATGAGGAACATCTTATGATAATATTGGAATTGCTTAAGAAGGAGGAATTGTACGCTAAGTTCTCGAAGTGTGATTTTTGGTTGCCAAGAGTACAATTTCTAGGTCACGTTATTGATAGCAAGGGGATTCATGTTGATCATGCCAAGATTGAGTCAATTAGGGAGTGGACTGCTCCTACGACACAGACTGAAATTTGCCAATTCTTAGGACTCACCGGATATTACCGAAGGTTCATCGAGGGATTCTCGAAGATCGCGAAACCATTGACGAAGTTGACTCAAAAGAAGGTGAAATACGAATGGGGAGATAAAGAGGAATTAGCATTCCAGAAGTTGAAACAAATGTTGTGTAGTGCGCCTATTCTATCATTACCAGAAGGATCGGAAGACTTTGTGGTCTACTGTGACGCATCAGCAAAAGGATTGGAAGCTGTGTTGATGCAAAGGAAGAAAGTTATCGCCTACGCGTCACGACAATTGAAAACGCATGAGAAAAACTACACTACGCACGACTTGGAGCTAGGAGCGGCGGTATTTGCCTTGAAGTTGTGGAGACACTACTTGTATGGAACCAAGTGTGTCGTCTATACCGATCACAAGAGTTTACAACATATTCTTGACCAGAAGGAACTGAACATGAGACAACGTCGATGGATCGAGTTGCTCAGCGATTATGACTGTGAAATCCGCTACCACCCTGGGAAGGCCAATGTAGTGGCGGATGCGCTAAGTAGAAAGGAACAATTGATGACACGTAGAGTTAGATCGTTAGCTATGGTTATCAATCCGAACTTACCTGTGCAAATTCGTGAAGCACAAACCGAAGCCCTTAAGCCTGAACATGTTGAAGCTGAGAAATTAGGAGGAATGGTTACTAAGAAATTGGAGACTAGCACTAATGGAACGCTATGTCTGAATGGTAGAAGTTGGTTACCACGGTTTGGAGGACTAAGGGACGTGATTATGCACGAGTCGCATAAATCTAAGTATTTGATTCACCCAGGATCGGACAAAATGTATCAGGATATGAAGAAGCTATATTGGTGGCCAAATATGAAAGCTGAAATCGCTACTTATGTAGGGAAGTGTCTGACTTGTGCTAGAGTGAAAACAGAACACCAAAAACCATCTGGATTGTTGGTTCAACGTATAATTCCTATGTGGACGTGGGAAAACATAACCATGGATTTCATAACTAAGCTACCTAAAACGACAAACGTATACGACACAATTTGGGTAATTGTAGATCGACTTACGAAATCTGCACACTTTTTGGCTATGAAGGAAGATGATTCAATGGATAAGCTTACGAGACTTTATCTGAAGGAAGTAGTCGCAAAACATGGAATACTGATCTCGATAATTTCTGATAGAGATGGTAGATTTACTTCAGAGTTCTGGAAATCACTTCAGAAAGCGTTGGGTACGCAATTGGACATGAGTACTGCTTATCACCCGCAGACTGACGGACAGAGTGAGAGAACTATTCATACGTTGGAGGACATGTTGCGTGTTTGCGTGCTTGACTTCAAAAAGCAATGGGACAAACATTTGCCTCTAGTGGAATTCTCTTACAACAACAGTTATCATACCAGTATTAAGGCTGCACCGTTTGAAGCGTTGTATGGTCGTAAATGTCGCTCTCCTGTGTGTTGGAGTGAGGTTGGGGATAGTCAACTCACTGGACCTGAACTCATTCGTGAAACAACTGAGAAGATTGTTCAAATCAAGAGCCGAATTCAAGTAGCCCGTGATCGTCAGAAGAGTTACGCGGACGTTCGACGTAAGCCTCTCGAATTTCAAGTGGGAGACAAAGTGATGCTAAAAATATCGTCTTGGAAAGGTGTGGTACGTTTTGGCAAGCGAGGAAAGCTGAACCCCCGTTATATTGGACCTTTCAAAATTCTGGCAAAGGTTGGAACTGTAGCCTATCGTCTTGAACTACCGCAAGCGTTGAGCCGTGTGCACATCACTTTTCATGTATCGAACTTGAAGAAGTGCCTTTCTGATGAGACACTCGTTATACCGTTGGAGGAACTCCGAATCGACGACAAGATGTAATTTGTCGAGGAACCTGTTGAAATCATGGACCGTGAGGTCAAACGATTGAAACAGAGTCGTATTCCGATCATCAAGGTGAGGTGGAATTCTAAACGTGGACCTGAATTCACTTGGGAGCGTGAGGATCAATTTCGCAAGAAATATCCGCAACTCTTTGATAACTCTAGAACCCGTGACACTCCTAAGCTTTAAGGACAAAGCTTCTCTATCAAGGGGATGATGTAACACCTGGTAATTTTCCCTACTTTGTAAAATGACTATTTTACCCTTTGACTTTTTATTTAGTCAACTACGTGATTTAACTGTGTTGGAACCGGGAAGTTATCCCGCGTTTTCTGAAAAACTGTTTGATGACGAGTAATGACTTGACACTGTGCTCAGTCATTTTTCTGAACACTTTCTGTGAACCTGACCAAAGTGCTGAGACGATCAATGAATTGACGATAATCCATGAGATTATTCGTTATCTGTGAATTATGTGCTTAACTGTTTAGTTTTTAACAACGCGATCGTATTTTCATGAGCAGTGTTTTTAAATATTTTTGTATATGTTTATATGTGCCTGTATTTTAGTATTTTGCTATTTATAGTAATAAATCGTATTTACTGTGAATATTTAATTAACGTATCGCGTTTTCGTATTGTACGTCGTTTTTACGTCTAACCGTCGTTAGCATGCGTAAAATACTTTATAAATTATAAAATATCAGTTTTCGTCGAAAAATCGTAAATTTAATATATTTCGTCAAATTTTTAAGTTTTACGTAATTTTAAACTTAACTATATACTTTTCGACATTTACCTAAAACTAACTAACCTTTTTACCTTAAACCTTCTAACTAGTTACCATAGTAAAAATTTTAAATTATTTACCTTGTCGGACCCCCCCCCCCCCCCCCCCCATAACCGGCCAAAAACTCACCCACATGCAAGATACACCAAATTTTCTTCATTTGCCATTTTGAGCTTAACTTACACTTTCCTACACATTTTAACTTATTAACCATTTAACCTCAAAATCACTTCACATTATTCACTCATACACTTCACTAAAAAAACACACATATCTCTCCTTCTCTCTCTAAAACACACGGTACAAACACAACACCATTTCCACCATTGTTGATTTTCTTGAAGCTTCATTTTAAGAAGATTTGACACAAAACAAATACATCCTAGGGTTTATACAAGCATAAAGAAGAATGGGTTTTCTTGGTTTGTTGATTTAAGAAGTTTTTGGTTGAAGTTTATAGAAGTTGGGTTTTGTTGATTTTTAGTTGATTAGAGCGTAGATCGGGTTATCGTGATTACGTAGAATCGTTACTCAAGGTTACTTCTTAAACCTTTTTCATCTTTTTCTTTTTCATGCATAATCTTTGTAGATCTATGCATGCATGTTACTCATCAACTATTTTCTTGAAATAAAATGATAAAAATTATTTTTGGTCATGAAATATTTTAGATCTATGAAAATCATGTGTGGATCTATTAGATCCATGCATGAAATGATTTAATTGAAAGACTTGTAAAATATAAAAATGTATATTTTAGATTTGTGGACTTGAAGATAAATCTTTGATTTTGAGTGTGTTTATGAATAATTGGAGGGAATTAGTAGTGTTACTACTAGTGGGTACGCTTGAAAATGATCGAAAACGAGTTTTTACGAAAGTTATACTATTTGTCCGATTTTTATAAGAGGCATAGAGGGTCGTAAAAATTGTTTTGACACTAGTTTACTACGATATTATGAAAATCTAAGTTAATACCTTCGTTTCGATATATATTGGGCTAAAAACGGAGCTAAAATGAGTAAGATATGGTCGTTTAAATTTCGTTGTCGGAAAACTTAATTTTTGTGAAAAAGACTATAATGTACTTGCTGTCTAGATTTTTAAAGTGGTCGAAACGACGTTTTCGAGTTAAACGGAGTTATTTTAAGTGTCGAAATGGGTACTAAATGGTATGTATAAATGTTGGACTTGTTTTGTAAAAGGATATAAGCGCGAAATGTGAATACTTGGTTCATTGTTAAAAGTTTGAGTGTTAAAAGTGGAAATTGATACTACTGCGGGAAAATGACTTGTTGAAATAATTGTGATTGAGAAGTGTTGAAATTAGGGATTTTAGGTCGAGATTTGGGTACTTACTAAAAATGGCAAGTTTTAAAGTGACGCCGAAAGGCTGCCGAATTTTTTATAGAAATCGTGTTGGAAAATTTATTAAGATAAATTTGGGTAAATTAAAATTTACGCCGAAAGGTTATCGAAATTTCGTCGAGTCAAAAATAAATATTTTTGCCTAAGTATATATATACTATAATGCTTATAACGATATGATATTCACAAGTCACGATTTTAACAACAATATATATATATATATATATATATATATATATATATATATATATATATATATATATATATATATATATATATATATATATATATATATATATATATATATATATATATATATATATATATATATATATATATATATATATATATATATATATATATATATATATATATATATATATATATATATATATATATATATATATATATATGATTGATGAGTAACGTACTTGACGAAGTATTGTGATTTATTTGCTAGCGCCTAAACTATAGTATTATATTTAGGGTGTTGCTAGAGTTGCTCGCTACTATTTGATCATACTTGTGCGGTTTGAATCGTTGCTTGAGGTGAGTTTATAATCCCTATTAAATTGCTTTCTATGTTTAATGTTTTGGGATGTGATAAATGCTTTGATGCTTGCTTCTGGACGCAAGTAAAACTATTTTTCTGTGAACGCTTTGTGAACACTGTTTATGAGATAGCATAAGTTGCTTTAGCCATAGTCCCAACTATCGTGAATCGTTAGTTACTCTGCTGGAGTAAGCTCTTATATTACGGATAGATCTATTGAGGGTTGACAACCTCCACTCGGGCATTCTGACGCCGGACGAGTGTGTACCATTTGTATGAACTGAGTTATCTTGGCTAGGTACTCTATTGGGCAATCTATATGTGCAATCTATTGCATGTACTGGATCACTAGTTTCGATGTCACGAGCTTAGCTTATGATTTTATAAAATAATATTTTATAAATCGTTGTTTCTTTATTTAATAATTCTAAAAACGTCTTAGTTTCTAAATAACATTTATAAAACTAATAAATATTAAATTTATAAAATTTTCGACATGACCTACTCGTTTATACAACGTTTCCCATAATCATAAAACATGATATTTTCACTTTCACAATCAATTCCGCGTTTCAATTGTCCACATATTTCTATTGTATCAAACTTATCATTGTCGAATCATACACAATAAGCAAAATGAATTTACCAATAATCAACTCGAAAATAAACCAACACTTTCAACCAAACACTTTCATATTTTCAATCATCCATAAACCCAAATGCCCCTAAAACTCGTCACAAAACCCATATCCAAACACCCTTAACGGCTGTTAAAACTAACCAATGACACTAACGGTCGTAATCACAAAATCAACATAATCATATTTTTTTGGATTTAGTCATAACAAGAGAACAAAAATAATAACAATAACCACGAGCCCGACACCCTATGTAGGTGAGGCTGTGGTGACGAGACTCGCACACAAACACCACATTGTGGTGGATTCGATGGTGGATTTTGGTGGTAGACAACCACTCACCAAAACAGGCTGTGGTGGTGGCAGTTTAAATGGTAGAGCAAGGTGGTGATGATGGTGGTTCGAACAGCAGCTGGTGATAATAATACTATGGTCGGGTGACATTGTGGTGGCTGAGACCACGACGGTGGTCAAATGGTGATGATGGCGACCGAAACTGATGGCATAGGAGGTGGTCGTTGATGATTTTGGATGGCGGTTGTGGCTGCTGACCATGGTGGTTCATGGTTCTGCTAGCGTTTTGTGGTGGTGGTGATAATGAGTTTACCACAGCAGCGGCTAGACCGCTCGTGGTGGTGGTGGTTTATCAGATCCGACGGATCTGTGATGGAGTGACAAAAATGGTGGTTAGTCACGTTGTGGTGGCATATCCGGTGGTGGATGTGGTGGCGGATTCAACCAGTGGAGGCGGTCGGCGAAGGGCAGTGGCTAGAGTAGTGGGGGCGCGTGGCAGTGGTGGTAATAGTAACAGCTCCGGTGGTGATGTTAGTTTAGGTGGCGGCGGCGTTTGGGTGTGAAGGTGGCTGCCGGAATTGGACGAAAATGTTGTATATAATAGATCGGTTGATGGATCGGATAGATCGGGTTGTGGGGAGAGATTTTGGTGTTCGCCGGAAAAGTTGGCCGGAAAATATTTTCTGGTGATGGTGGCCGGATTCCGGCGGCTGGAGTGGGAGAGAGAGATATATATATAATTAGGGTTTGTGTGTGTTTGTTGTAAAGATGGAAATGAGGAAGAGAGTGTATAGATTTAATATATATATAAATAAATTGGAAGTTATTAAATTTAATGGAAAGTTGTATATAGTTAGGGGTTGATAATGTAAATAGTTAATAAACTTTTCTTTTACTCATTTAAATGTGATCGGGGCTCGATCGGGGTTTATAAAATTCGATTCACGACACGAAAGTTACGCCATTGTTTTTAAAATAGATTTTCCATTAGAACTGACTATTCACTTGACTATTTTTCAAGAATATTTCGTAAACTCTTTTAAAATGTTAATTATCTATTAGGTACCCCGGTCAAGCTCCGTTTTAAAGAAAGACGGTCTTTAACCTAAATATTTCTTGTTTTTAGCAACGTTATTGAATCAAAAGCATCAACTAATTTAATAAATCTATTTATTAAATATCTCGTGAAAATTAAATATTAATTAATTTTTGTCATGTCGGTAAGCAAACTGCGCGATTTTCAGATTTAGTCATAATATGTTCTGTTTTTTTGAATCCAATAAGTTTGGTAGCGCTCAAAAATGAATTTCAAATAATAATTAATATAAATTATTATTACTTATGGTAAGGAAAATTCACTGGTGTTGCATCATCTACGTGGTATTTTGAGTTTTGTCCCCAAAACTCGTTCGTTGTTACTAGGTTTATACGTGTCAAGGATGTCAGAAAGAAATAGGTAAAGCTGGAATGTATCCGAAAGGTTTGGCAATCAATTTGACAAAGAAGTAACAGTTCAAAGAACAAATATGGACAACTAGAAGCGAAGAGTTCGACAAGTCGCCAACATCTTAAGTGTCGGTAAGGGTACATAGAATAAATAAAGGACAATTAGAAGTGAAGGAATTTAGCAAGTGGTCGACTCAGAAAAGTTGAAATAGGGTTCACAGCAGTCAGCTTGTTAGGCTCACGTCGATCGGAAAAATCCGTGCAACAATTCATGAGTCAAGTGAAGTTTATGAAATCTTTCGCCAAAACATAATAATGATAACGGTAAGAAGAGAAAGCAATGATTAAAATCATACGGACGAATCATGAGTCAAAACAAACACATTCCATAATTGGAATCATAGAATGATAACGTAAATATGAAATGATGTCAGATGTGCTTAAGGCCACTTGTTTATAATTCACATTTACATATAGAGGCGTCCCAATCTATGTAAATATAAATAATAAACATTTGGTTAAGCGATTTATAACTTCTTTATTCAAATGTAAAGGCGTCCCAATCCATTTCAATGAAGACCTCATAACTCATCTTAATCAATATTCTCGACAAGATTTACCATCAAAATAGAAAAAGTATCTAAGAAAATAGATATTACCAAAAGAGTTTATAACTAGTTTATTTACACCTTCCGTATTCAAACGTCCCATACCATCTCAATACGGAACCATAAATAAGCTTCGGGTCTGGTGGCTTATGATTTCACATTTGGACGTCCCATACCATCTAAATACGAAACCATAATTAACTTGTCGTCAGGAGACTCATGCTCCATATTTAAATGTCCCATTCCATTTAAATATGAAATCATAAGTACCCTGATTGGAGTCACACCACAACATTCAGACAGGCAAACTATCCAAATGATATAACATAAAATTACATCAGATAATCAAAACGAGACGTCGACCAGTTACACTCCAATAATAGGCGTTTGCGATAACGTGAGTGTAGACGTGTATGGAGTGTAAGGTCATAAATTGTAATCAAAAGGATAATATATCATAATGGTTATCAGCGGAAAAATCTCATTGAAAATAGTTATAATCTCTAAAACGTTATTAGGTGAAATTATCAAAAGCAAGCGCAGGAGTCGTCAAAGAGTTGATTTCCATAAATAGACGTTCAAATTCATAAGCGGGAGAAAATAAATGCCAGTCACGCAATAACATGCACAATAACACGTACCAAATAAGGAACCCGTATGTAACATAATGATATATTACAATAGTTATCAAATAATTAAAGGAATTAGCCGATTACTTGAGTCTCACTCATCTCGAGGGAGACTCGTAAATAAGCACAAATGTATATATAAAACAGTCGTAACTACGTAATGCATATAGTCAGGTGGCAGCATATAAAGCAATCATAAACAGATAAGGCAACAATATCTACGATGCATAAAGCAATCGCAAGCAGAAGTCACGTAGCAGTATATAAGGTAATAGTAAACACGTAAATCAAGCATTAATTGCATCCCAAAACATTAAACATATGAAGCAGTTCGATATGGATTATAGACTCGTCTCAAGCAAAGATTCAATCCGCACAAGTAAGGTCAAGTAATAGCGAACAACACTAGCATCAATCTAAACACAATACTATAGTTTAGGTACGGAAAAATAAATCACATAAGCCTATCACATATGTCACTCGCCAATCATGTGCTTAGTTTTATAGATAAAATATGACTCGTCGAAATCATATAGTTAATATTAGTATATTATACTTTGGCAAGAATGTTCATTTTCAACTCGTCGGGATTTTGAAATTCTTTTGACGTAAATTGTAGTTTACCAGAATTTAATTTAATAAATATCGCAACACACTTTTTACGGAAAATTCGACAGCCCTACGACGCCATTTCAAAATTTGCCATTTTTAGTAAGTACCCAAATCACAATCTAAATTCCCATATTTTCAACACCTTCTCAAATCACGATCAACCAATAAATCACTTTTCCGCAAAATACTCACTTACAACGTTCACGTAGTAACAATTGCCAATTAAGTCCAATACACGCTTTTACCCCTTTTAAAAACGTTTCCAGCAATCATATACAACATTTTATACTCATTTCGACACTCAAAATAGCTCGGTTTAACTCAAAAACGTTCTTTCTACCATATTTAAATTATAGACAGCAAGTAAACTTTTAGCGTTTCCACAAAAATTAAATTTTCCAACAACAAATTTCAAACACACATATCCGGCTCATTTCAAATTCGATGTTTGCTCATAATATATCAAAACGAAGGTATTAACTTGTACTTTCATAACCTCATGCTAATCTAGTGTTAAAACAATTTTTATACCTCTTCAAGCTCAATATAAATTTTGGACAGATTGTATAACTTTTGTAAAAATATATTTTGAACACTTTTAAACACACCCACTGTAGGTCCTCGTAATCCTTGGATTATCCTTGTGTTGGAATGATTTAAAGAAATAGAGAGATAGATGAAGAACTAGAGAGAGAAACTAGAGAGAGGTTGGAGAGAAAAAAAAATGAAAGATTAGATTAAGTGTGTGAAAAGTGAATGACCAACCCCTCCTAACATGCTAGGAGGGGGTTTATATAGCCCACCCTACATGTGGGCTATATGGACTATATTGGATCACAAGCCCAATATCATTGGAGTGACCGATCCTTTCTAAATATGTAAAAACGTATTTCCAACAATTTCCCCCTAAGGGAGGTCACTCCAAGTTACAATGTCCTAAATAGTCTATAGCTCGTGATCTATGCTAATAATGATGTGACCGAGACTTTCTTTGGAAAAACGTATTTCCAACAATCTCCCCCAAAGGGAGGTCACACCATTTTACAAAATCTTAAACCTAGCATCTATGCTTGAGTCTTCGATCTTGTTCTTGTGAATATGCTTGATGTGATCTTTGACTTTAGTCTTGAGCATGTTTCCTTGCCTTGACCTTGTGCATTCATCACTTGTGAAATTTGCCTCTTCGTGACTTCATGTTCCACATACTTATACCTTTAAATTCTTGAAAGCTTCAGAGTTTGATACAACGGAAGACTTGACCTTCAGACTTTCTTGAATTTGTTGAAGTACTAAGTGTATGTAGTATAAGCATGTGGTGACGACTTCTTCTGGATTATACACCGCAATGCCACCTTCTTGTTATGTTGCATAAGACAGTTAGCAACAAAACATATACACGGATGAAATGGCCTTGAACATTTCATTCTAATTCGGTAGCATTTTACCTCCGGTCATTGAAGACCGTTGGACGATATTAAATATTGTACTTGTGGCAGGTAGTTTCAATAAAGAACCTCCTTGACAAGATTTCACGGGTAAACCCGTTCTCTTTACTCGACCGTCCAAAGCTGACTGCGAACGTAAAGAGTGAATCATTTGGATAATATTATCCGCATGATTTGAAGCCGTCAATTCATGTTCCTGGAACAAGTGAAGTTCAATTAAGAACCGCACCATCATTGCTTTCTAGTTGTCACGAGCTTGATTCATATAGAATCTTGCAAGTTACCTACCAAGTGTTGTTTGATGTTAACACTAGAAGGATTTCCATTCATCACTGTAAATACTTAATAGTATTACTCTGAATGTTCTGGCAAGATCACTAAGATATTGCGTAGAGGCCTGGAACGTGTTTAAATTCAATTAAGAATTAAACAACTGTTGCTTTCCAGTTATCACAAGTTTGATTCATAAAGAATCGCACAAGTTACCTACCATGAGCTTTTTGATGTTCGCTCAAGAAGGATTTCCATCTTCATTGTAAATACTTTCATATTACTCGGATGTTCAAGCGAGATCATGAAGATTTTGCGTAGGACTCTTAATATCTTTCTTACTTTTCACATTGTGTGAACAAGCAAGGAATAATGAAAAATGTGTCCTAATGAGATATTCGATGATCTCAAATGGCTCTAGACTCGATCGTGCATTTTGGATTTTTAGTGATCGGAGGCTGGAGAGGAGTGCCACCATTTCAATACCAATTTATTCGGAGTGAATAAATCAATAGATAATGTGTTGTCTCCGTGTGATTAAAACAAATATCTTTTAAGAGATATCTGAGTTAGCTGAGATGGGTTGTGCCTTGCATCACTGGGTCCATGATGTCTGTCTTCAATATCAAGAATCATTAAACAATGATCTTAATAGCATATGTATTGACCCGGTTTCTGCCTAAGTTGTAAGGAGGGCTTCTTTCTTTACACCCTTTATCTTTACAATTCTTTTTCATTCTTCAACCCCTTCAATGCTTACCAATACGTCATCACTAGCACCTTGTTGTGATTGTTCCAGTGCTAACTTAAGTACTTGGTCGGCATTCAGCTACGTTCACAATCTTTCTCCATCTTTCCTAAGGACTACTATTTCTAGATATGAAATGTCCTCGAGATGATTCCTCCGGTTCTAGAGGAATCATTGGACTTTAACCTATCCTACCATCCTTCTTCATCGTCGTGAATAGAGATGTTTTGGGTAAGTGTATGTAACCATGAAATCCATTTTGAAGTAAAAATCCATTTTGCTCCCCCTTAACATATGCCACGATATCCGAAAACATTTCACACATGTCGGGATGAGTTATCACGTTAAGTCAAACCATTTATGATTAATGATTTCCCATATTAAATCACATTTTCTCCCCCATATTTAAAATATTAACCCAATCGATGTTTTTAATATCAATTGATTTAATAATATTTTAAGAAAATTTGGGAAGAAAGATGCAAATCCAATTATCTTCATGAATTACACAAGCTCCCCCTCAAATTAATGAGGGTGTACTTGAAACGTAAATTAAATACCTTTTAAACCCAAGTGTAAGGTATTTATCACGTGCAAAGATCATATATGATAATGTATTCACAAGATTAGCAATTTACGAGGTTGGACCTGAATGATGGAGAACATCATATGAAAGAAGCACATGGTTCTTGTTCACGAATGTTGGTCTTCCTCGTAACTTCTGAAATTATCTTCCCCTTTACACCACATGGACAATTGATATCGTTGTCTTGACACTAACTTGTGAACTATGGCACTTTCGGCGTCAAAGATTCTGAATGCTGGACAATTGCTCCCCCTCAATTGTTGACCCGTGTTCTATTGAAAGAGCTGTAGTCGCCGTTTGAGTAGTCACATCGTCGAGTATGTAGATATCAATTGTAAATTGCTACGGTTGGTGGAGATGATAACTTTTTAAAAACAAGATTTCTCTTGTTTAAATAAATGCACTGATACGTACATATATTCGTGTTAGATTGTGTTATTCCGTAAACACAATCCCTTACATGGTTATAAAGTAAACCATGCCCGAGAAAATTAATTCCCGTTGTTGAGTCAAAGCATTCCGGTGAAATGCTTGACTTGAATATGAAAAGCGGGTTACTATCTGAAATAATAGCAAACCATTTTGAGCATGTTTTAAAACATTTGAACTTCTGCTCGAACTTTATTTACAACCGCGTGTCATTATTGAATGACATTTCTAGTATCGTAAATATTATCGATTCCAGAAGACATGCTCTTTTTATCAAAACATTTTTGAACACACAATTTTGAAAGATTTAGAAAAAAACCTTTTGAGAAATTCTCGAAAAATTGTGTTCAAAGTATTGAAAACCAATTACTTGAGCTTAAGATGTTGAATATCTTGCAAAACGAGCTCAAGTTCGAGAAGTTGTAAACTTCCCGTTGTTAAGGATAAGTTTATCATCGGCGATAAACATTCCTTTTAACTGAAGAACGAGTCCTAAGTTGACATTTACTTAGAAGTCGTTTTCATGAGCTTGAAAAACTTTGAATGTTTTAACGTAAAGCTCATGACCGAGAAAGATGAATTTCTCGGTGAGAAGAAAAGTGCTCTTATTTAAAAGATACACTTTTCTTGATGAGCTTAAAACCTGGAATGTTTTACTACAAGCTCATGACCGAGAAAAATTAATTTCCCGTTATGAGGATAGGTTATCATTAAAGATAAGCTTTCCTAAAATTAAAGTCTGAGTTACAGTCTGATATTTAACTGTAAGTCATTGTGCATGAGCTTTAAAAACTTCGAATTTTTTTAATATAAGCTCATGCCCGAGAAAAATTAATTTCTCGTTGTAAGGATAAGTGTATCACTGGCGATAAACTTTCCTTTCTCTGAAGATCGAGTTATAGTCTGTGATGTGACTATAAGTCCTTGTACATGATGTTTAATTGCGAATCCCCTGAGACACTTGTTTCTTTGATATCAGCTTCTTCAGTAACCAAACTCTAAGAGTGTCCTTAGTTGAACGATATGTAAAGATCGGACCGCTGTGTTCTTGTTGAACGTGGACTTTGGTACCTGCAATCTCATTAGGAGTTTGTATGCTTTTATGTGGGTTAGTGATGAGACTGCTTTTATACATGGTCTCATCGTCCAAAACGGCCTTAAAATGCATAAAATATCATAAAACATGCCAAATATATGCTCGTGTTTGTTACTTGTGTATTTTTAGGTACGGATATTGTGGAATTGGCAAAAGAACACAAGAATCAATCAAAAACGAACACGGGAAATGAAGTCGCACAATGAACCGGGCCCAAGTTTGGAAATTTGCAAAATGACCCTTGAAGAATTGAAGATTGGCAAAAATGGCCCCTCATCTTTGAAGAACTTGTCACAATTGACCCTCCATTTATCAATTGTACAAGTGTGGACCTTAATATTTGAAGATATTACAAGATCAGTCCATCAAGTTTGAAGATTATGCAAAAGATACCCTTGGAAAAAGTTTTGTAAACCTTTGTGCCACTTTTGACAAGATGTCAAAAGTTGACAAAGGTTAAATGGACGCTGACAGCTTTTTAAAACAAAGTGGAAAGATTGTGATAACCTGGGGACCAAATGTGCCAAACCACCAAACCTACCCATCCACTAAAAACGTGACACCTCACATAACCCACCCACCAACCCAATTATCCATACCCAAACCCGCTACCCAACCCAGTCCATAACCCAAGTTTAATAACTTAAACCTGGTCAATTTTGGTCAAATCTCCCCACTAAACCCATTCCCTCCCAAAACACTTTTTAAAAAAACGTGTTTAACAAAAAAGATTAAACCCATCCACTATTTCACAAGAACCCTACCCCACCCCCAGTTTTAATTAGACGAAAACCAAAGGGGTTTAAGCTGTAAACCTCCAGATCTCAAATTCACACTCACCTCACCTAAACCCACCACTCACAATGCATCCACGTGTCCCTGTGGTCCTCCCCCAACCCTCCCCTGCAAGGTCGTTTTCCACAAAAACCCAAAAGGAGACAAGATAAACGTATGGGATTGCTTTCCTTTGTCCCCAAGGTTCATCCAACGCCCATAAACAAGTCTTCAAGCTGGCACCAGTACAAGCATCACATGGGACGATTTTTGACTAAATTTCAGTCAAAGACTCAAGGGTCTTTTAGGCAATTCAGTTAGCTAGGGTTTAAGGATTCTAGTATGTTCTTTTAGTTCTATTTAAAGAGATGTGAGCCTGTTCACACTCTCTTGTTCCAGTTTTCTTAGCATTTTTCTCTTGTAATCCCTTTTTTTTAAATTAATAAAGTTTGGTATTTTGTGAAAGACAATTGTGATTCCTTTTATTGAATTTAAAAAAGTTTGTGTGTTGAGTATAAGCTAAGAAACTGAGTTCCAAATTTGAGAAGGTTTTGAGTAATTGAGTTTTCAAAAAAGTGTTGAAAAGCTTTTAAGTTTCAGAAAATAAGGATTTTGGGGAAGTGAAAGTGGACCCTATTCTTGATTTTCTGAGGGTTAAGAGAAGTTTTTGAAACGTGTTTGTTAAGGCTTAAAAGTATTTGGTAAGATTTTAAGAAGAAAAAGTTAAAAACAGAATATTGCATATGCTTGTTCTTGTTTGGATTTGAAATTTTCAGGTTTTAGAGACTTGTGGTTTAAGTTCTCAGCATACACCCGGGTGTATAAGGAGGTGACAAGGCTGTCACAAGGGTTTTGGAAGTAAAACCCTAAGGTATTCCCTTTTTCATTTGAAAAATTTCAGAAAAGTGAAATTGGTTGTGATATTGTTTGATTAAATGCTAAAATGTGTTTAAGTGATTGGATTTGTGTTCTTTTAAGATAATATGCATGTTAGATGATATGTGATCAGGTTTGAGTAAGTTTGCAAAGGTTTGGATTGAAAATTTTGGTTCAAAGGTTTTTAACAGGGTGTTTGGATTTGCATTTTAGCAGGGTACAATCTTTTTGTTTGTGTTTTTTTAGAGTGTTAGAAAGTTGTTAGAGAGTTAGGTAAGGTTGTTTGCTAGTTATAGCTTAGATTGAAAAAGATTTGAATCAATTTGGTTGAGTAAGAAAGGTGATAGCATAGTATAAAAATCTGCATTGGCATATTTTTTCTTATTTTGTTCTTAATCTGCTTAGTCCTTGTAATCTGTTAAACCATAGGGTGTTTAAGGGTTGCAGTTTGATTGTGTGTTAGTTGGTGAGTGCATGTGCCTAATTTGGTAAGCTTAAGTTCATTTGTGTGCATTTACTAGCCATTAGAACCACCAGACCTTGTCCTTAGTTCACAGAAACATTCATGTGCCATGACTGCTTGATTTGATTTGATTGAGTGACTTGGGTGTTAGGATTTTGCTTGTTTCCTGCTCATTGTGACTCCTTGTGCTCAGAAAGAGCACAAGGGTGCCCCTTTGTTCCATAAATCATCACCAAAAAGAAGCACAGCCAAGACCTCTTGGTTTGCAAGTTCAAGTGTGCACTCACACTTGATTTACAGAAACTTGCCCAGACCTGGGCACTAATTGCCTTGTAAATTGTTGAATCTTGGTTAATTTTGGATTTGGATTCATGTTTGTGAGCTTGTAAGTGGTATTGATCAAGTGTTTAAAAGCTAAAAAGAAAAAAAAAAAAATTCCAAAAAGGACGTGGCCAGGACTCGAACCTGCGCCACTCCTCTCACAACCAAACATGCTAACCAATGCGCCCTGGGGACTTTGATTGATAACCTTGGTTTTGTATTATACTTAAGTGCATTTTGGTTTGGGCTTTGTTAAATAAGCCGTGGGCTTATTGGCTTATTTTAGCTTATTTATTAAACTTTTTGAGCTTATTCCATTTTTCCTAGGTTTTAAATAGGTTTAGGGATTTTTCTGGCTAAAAACATCATTTTTCCTTTTATTTAATTATTTAATAGGATTATTTTTATTTTTAAATTTAAAAAGTCAATTAAAAATATTAAACAGAAGTTTAAAAATACAAAAAAATAGTTTTTAGGTTTTAATTGATATTTTTGAGGTTTACATGTGAAAAAGTTTTCAAAAACTTTAATTTTTGATTTTAGGGTTTTTTAGCAACTTTAAAAATTAATATAAAATTCATTAAGAGGTTTTAGAAACTTTTGTTTACATTTTCTTTCTAGTTAGAATATTTAGGATTTTTGAGAATTTTTTAGAATTTATTTGAGGACTTTTAATTTTTTAGAATATTTTAATATTATTTTATTCAATAAAATAAAAAGTTTTATTTTAATTTCTTTTTCATTTTTCCTAGATTCTATAGCATTAATTAGGACTATTTCCATTTTTAGAATAATTTTTAGGCTTTTCAATTAATTTTTAGATTTAATTTAAGATTTAATAGTTTTTAATAGTTTTTAGGAGTTTAAAAATAGTTTAATTTGGTTTTAAAATTTTTAAAAATAGTTTTTAGTTTAATTAGGTTATTTTTGAGGTTTACAAACTATAAAATCTTGTTTAGGGCTTTTTAATATTTAAAAGTGATTTTTAGGGCTTTAATTAGCATTAAAAAGTCATTATTAAATTAATTAAAAGGTTTTGGCAAGTTTGAATTTTTTGTAAACTCTTAGAATATTATTTGGGAGTTTTTAGTAATTTTTAGGAATTTTTAGATTAAAATTTTAAATTTTGTGTTTTTCACGTTCTTCGTCGTAACTTTCTAATAGTGTTTTTTGCCTTATTTTTCTAGTTTTTTCGTCTTCGTCATTTTCTCTTCTTTTCTTCTCATTAATAATCAAAAACATAATCAATCAATTCAATTCACAACGCACTAGCCTCCTCGAGAGAACGAACTCACTTTTAGGGTCATTCACACACGGTTTTCCTAAATCGTGCTTACTTACCCTATTTTATTGCTCTTTTCCTAAAGGGTAGTAAAAATACAACTATCATTTTTGGCGCCGCTGCCGGGGAGGCGTGTTGTGTTTTGATTGAACAATTGTTGTTTTTCTATATTAGCCATAAATATAATTGTATTAATAGCACTCTATTAATACGTATTATCGTTTTTCGGTTTTTGTGTGAATACTATTACTATATTGTATACGTAGAACAATAAATACACAAGTACTCCAAATACGTGAGCAATCACAACCTTGATTCGGGATTTCATCACTCGATCATTGTATTCGAATCTCAAACCAAAGAAAAAGGCAAAAATAGATAAATACTTTCGTGAAGCTTAATCTTGACAATACAAACTATAAGGTGGGTATAAGGCGGTTGTATTTCACAACCTAAAGGAAAAAGGCTCTTAAGTGCTTCGCGCCGCCTCGTTTCCTCCGCTTGCTTGTGCGTATTTGATTTTGAGAGTGAATCGAGGGTTTTGCCGCCCAAAGTATTATTACATATCATATATATTTTCTTGGTTTCATTTGATTAAACCCTCTTGAACGATTTGGTGTTCCACCATCGTTCTAAAGTCATCGAAGGCGTTCACTCCACGTGATCGTTTTCATTCCTTGAGGCCTTTTTAATCAAGAGATTTGATTAGTGAGGAGATTTGTGGACTTGTTGTCTACTTAATACATTCACCAATTTCCAAAAAAGTTAATACCATCAAAAACCAACAAAAAAATTGAAAAAACACAAAAAACCAAAAAGAATCTTCTTTGCTCGCCTTCTCGTTGTACGTGACGTTTATGCAAACTCGCTCTAAAGCTAGACGTGCTCGTAAACGAAGAAACAAATCACTCACTCTTTCTAGTGAGGAGTCTCCTATTGACGAACCCATTGTACGAGAGGAACCAACCATGGCGAATCGAACTATGATGGAGTTACTTCAAGCACCCACCGAGGGTTATGGAGAAGCTATTGTGATTCCCGCAATCCTTGCGGAGAATTTTGAGGTGAAAACGGGTTTGTTGTCGATGATCCAAAACAACAAATTCCGTGGTGATGAGAAGGACAATCCGCACAACCATATCCGCCAATTTAATCGTCTTACCGCCACGTGCAAATTCAAGGATGTCTCGAATGACTCGATTAAGATGATGCTTTTTCCGTATTCCTTAGCGGGGCCCGCTAAAATTTGGTTAGAGAAAGAGCCACCCAATTCTATATTGACGTGGAAGGATCTCGTTTCGAAGTTCGTGAACCAATTTTTTCCGCCCTCTAAGACTACGCATTTGAAGAATGAAATTTCTAAATTTTCACAAGAACCAAATGAAAGTTTTTCTACGGCTTGGAATAGGTTTAAGGAGATGTTACACGAATGTCCTCATCATGGTTTTTCCGATTTGCACCAAATCGACACGTTTTACAATGGACTTAACGATCATGAAAGAGATTATTTAAACGCCGCCGCGGGGGGTAATTTTTTGTGTAAAACGGTTGAAGAAGCTTTGGTCATAATCGAGAATAGGTCTAAGGTTTATAGCCCTCGTCACACACCGAGTGTTGCCAAAAGGGGCTCATCATCGTCTCAAAGTATCAATGCATTACATGATGAAGCAAATGAAGAAAACTGATTTTTCGATAGATTTGCAAACCTTATGTCCCATTGGAAGGCTCAAGAAGCTTCCAACACCGCTTCGGTTAAAGCGGTTTCTAAAAGTTGTTTGTCGTGTGGGGGAGCTCATGATTTATCCGAGTGCATTACCGCGGATGGTAACACTTCGAATGCTTTTGTAGCCACGGGAACTTATAACCAAATAGGTCAAGGTTCACGTTCAAATCAAGCTCAACCCAATCAAAATGCTAATAATTATCGCAACAACAACAATCAAGGTGGAAATTACCAAGGAAATCAAAGGAACTATAACAAAGGTAATTACCAAAGTGGAAATGGGCAAATTTCAAACCAAAACCAAAACCGTGATTTTCAAACTAATGCCCAAGGTTTTCAAAACGATCACACCAAAAATCTTCAAGGAGAATTTTTGAATTATGCTAAGGCTAATGATGCTAAGTTTGACAACATGCAACGTGAAATGGTTAGCTTAAGATCCGAATTGAAAAATGAGCTTAAAACCGAACTTGCTAATGAACTTAAAACTCATGCTAATAAAATGGAAGGAAATGTCACACGACTCCAACAAAATCAACAAAAAATGGAGCAAGGACAACATGAGATTAAGCAAGAATTGTTGAAAGCGGATGCTAGGCAATCTAAGTTTGAAGACCGTATGGCTAAAATGTTTGAAGCTATCATGTGTAAGCCCTCTTCTTCGGGTGGTCTTCCTAGTGATACCATCGTGAACCCGAAAGGAGAATTGAAGGTTATTACCACACGAAGTGGTAAAACTTTCAAAGAACCCATTTCTCGTCCTAGTACTTCTATGGAGAAGGAAAAAGAGAAAGAACCCGAGGTTGTGGTTGAAAAGGAGCACATTACAAGCCCACGAAGTACCGCTCAAACCACACCTACGGTTGAACCAATACCCATAATGGAACCCGAGATTCCAAGGCCGATGCCTATGCCTAATTTGCCCCAACCCACACCACCTTTACCCTACCCATCAAGACGAAACAAGGAAAAGGCACAAGAACGAAATAATTATCAATTTGAACTCTTTATGAAAATGTTTCGTGACTTGCATTTCAATATAAGTTTTGCCGACGCCTTAGTCATGATGCCTCGATTTGCCGCGAACTTCAAAAGTATTTTGAATAACAAAGAGAAATTGCAAAAATCGTCTAGTTGTTCTTCGGTTTTTCTAAGCCGCATACCTCAAAAAGTCGGTGATCCTGGAAAGTTTTTAATCCCATGTGCTATCCAAGACATGGAAGAATGCTACGCCTTGGCCGATCTTGGTGCTAGTATTAATTTGATGCCTCTCGAGATTTTTAAGTCGCTCAATCTTCCAAATCTCACTCCTTCAAGAATGTCAATCGAAATGGCCGATCATTCTACGATTCTAGCTTGTGGAGTTGCCGAGGACGTCTTTGTGAAAGTTGGGAAATTCTATTATCCCGTGGACTTCATAGTTGTTGATATTCCCATCGATCCTAAAGTTCCGTTAATTTTAGGTCGATCTTTTTTGGATACCTCGAGAGCACTTATCGATGTGCATGCAAGAAAAATCACTCTTCGTTTCAATGAGGAAGAACTCGTCATTAATGCAACCCAAAACTCCACTCTTTCTCATGTTTATTCGATCACATCTTTGTACAATGTCAATCCCATCAAAAACATGTGTCAAAAGATTTCAAATAGAGTTTTAGGAGTTGATAAAAATGAAGTTCCGTCCCCTCCGCCGATGGAGGTTAAGAGTGTTAAGCCTATAATTCCAATCTCGAGTGATTCTTCGGATGATGAATACGTTGATCCCGATGGGGAGGTTTTCTTTGTTGACAAAAGATTTGAAAACTTGCCACCACCTAAACCAAAACGTTTTCAAAATGTGAGAATTTTTAGTGTGACTAACATTGTTTTAGATACACCAAATATTTTTGACATAATCAAATCGGGTTTTCACAAGGAGAGTTTAAAAGATGAAAAAGGAAAAGATTTTGAATCTAATTTAAAAGATTTTTCTACAATCCTAACTCCGTCATCACCGCGTGTCTTGAGTACTACAAGCTCGTCTACCCCTTTTGACGATGCTTTGTGTGGAACAAGTGTGGAGGAAGCCCCTTATGTTCCCTCTCCTTTCTCCACCGAGGACGAGATATTTGATCCTGGAATTGCTTTTATAGGGAAATCTCGGTCTTCCACCGATGCAATAAATGGAAAATCTTTTCATTTGATTGGTGCGAGTCTACCTCGAGTAGCTCATGTTTTTAGAGACTTACCCATTGTCCCACCCTTCTATTTCTTCTTATCTATTTTCTTGAAACTCTTTGAGTTTGTGTTGACACACGACAAAGTGGCGTTGATTTGTTTTTCCAAAGAAAACGAGAACGCCATCTTTGATCCCGGTATTTTGCATCATCAAAGGACTTAGTCCTTAATACCGGTTGTTTTTGGGCCTTGTTTATCATGTAAGCCCCACCAAAAATTGACCAAACCATGATTATCCCTAAATGATCACATTTATGGGGATTCGAGTCGAGCTTTTGACTCGGTTATCAAAAACAAGGTGCCTCGTGGGGGAGACCCATGCTTATCCATGTACATATTATTGCTTTCTAATTAGTGTAACGTGAGGGGATTTGTGCCCTTCCAACCTTTGTTCCGTGGTTGTTTGTGCATTGTGTCTTTTAGATCATCATCTTCACGATTGGAGCCTCTCGTGTTCGTTTCATGGGAGCACTCGATCGTTTGCTTTGGAGGCCTTTCCCAATATCCACATATGATATCCTTTTATGTTCTAACCTTAGGTTTTTAGCACACTTCATAAACGGCTTTAAACTTATTGGTTACACCCTTTCCATGCTAGATTAGGCATTCGACTACGTCTCTAGTATGGGGGTGTTTGCACCCCTAGACTCGAAACATTGAGGACAATGTTTAACTTTAGTATGGGGGGGTGAATAGATACTTGCCTTGCCAAACCTTCACGCTTTCCAAAGTTTATCGTTTTGTTATCGTTTTCTTGCAAAATAAGGCTAAAAATGGCCAAATTTTAAATTTTTCTCATGTTTCATAAGTGTTTGAAGACACGAATGTATATTTTCCGATGGCGAGAATAAGAGTAATTTTTGACTCGACCGTGCGTGTTGAGCACTTAGCTTTAATTCCTTAACTACACATTAGGCTAAGTCTCTTAAATGAGGACGAGAAATGATAGAGTTAATTATAAGTTACTATGCTAAACGTAGAGTACTCGTATTCTTTCAAAAACTCATGTGTTCTCGTTGTTTGCTTATTCTCCCTTCGCTTGTAAATATTTTTTTGCTTAATAAATATTGATTTAGCGGTTTAATTTTGATTGTTGGGTTTCTAGTCTTTTCTAGTAGCTTCCGTGTAATTAAATTGGGAAGACATTAAGATATCGCCAGCGTCACGGTTTTGAAGTATTGGCACCCGAATAATCGAAAGCTTCACCTAATAATAAGATTTCAAGTGCTCACCTAAATCAAGCAAACAATTTGAAGCCCCAAAAGGCCTAAAATCTATGCAAAATTGAAAGTGAATCAAGCCTTAATCTTCGAAGCTTTAAAAATCCAAAATTCGCCTTAGCGTGAGGATATACGTCTTTGGCTAATAAAACCACCGATGAGGCGGATAATAAAAGGCAAGGCAAGACCGAAGTCATAATAAAAGCTTCATGGCGAAGTTGAATAAAAGATGGAGGTAAACCAAAGATAATAAGGCCCTTCCGTTAGGGGGCGTATAAAAGTCTTGGTAATAAGTCTCATGTTCAAAACCGTTATAAAACCGTGTTTATCGATTCTTCTTGTCAACTTAATTTTTTGACATCGTTGTCTATTAGGAGGGGTTATTGATTTGATGGTCTTAGTTACACCGTTAGGACTCTATTTTTAGACCTAAATCTCTATTATCGCATAAGTCAACAATGTATCCTCGTGATCATTAAGACATAATAAAATATAAGAGATACAACTTAGGAATAATGGGAGAATAAGTACGTGATTAGGGCATATGAGTAGTGTTAGCATTACTAACTTATAATGACAATGATCTCGTTGCACGCTTGGCATGGAATTAAGGTGAAAATCGAGGACGACGAAATTATTTCTAACGAAGCATTCACGTGTTCTTATTCTATGAACCTAAACGTCCCATTTTGCGATGAAAATCATACATTATGTCCAAAACGCAAGTAGTAGTAATCATAGTGTGTAGCTAGTTATCATTTCAATAAAGTCATTAAAATTAAATTTTGGAGATGCTTTGATACTTTATTCTTAGCATTGCGTGAGGGCACGGCAATGGTTTAGTATGGGGGAGTGATGAGACTGCTTTTATACATGGTCTCATCGTCCAAAACGGCCTTAAAATGCATAAAATATCATAAAACATGCCAAATATATGCTCGTGTTTGTTACTTGTGTATTTTTAGGTACGGATATTGTGGAATTGGCAAAAGAACACAAGAATCAATCAAAAACGAACACGGGAAATGAAGTCGCACAATGAACCGGGCCCAAGTTTGGAAATTTGCAAAATGACCCTTGAAGAATTGAAGATTGGCAAAAATGGCCCCTCATCTTTGAAGAACTTGTCACAATTGACCCTCCATTTATCAATTGTACAAGTGTGGACCTTAATATTTGAAGATATTACAAGATCAGTCCATCAAGTTTGAAGATTATGCAAAAGATACCCTTGGAAAAAGTTTTGTAAACCTTTGTGCCACTTTTGACAAGATGTCAAAAGTTGACAAAGGTTAAATGGACGCTGACAGCTTTTTAAAACAAAGTGGAAAGATTGTGATAACCTGGGGACCAAATGTGCCAAACCACCAAACCTACCCATCCACTAAAAACGTGACACCTCACATAACCCACCCACCAACCCAATTATCCATACCCAAACCCGCTACCCAACCCAGTCCATAACCCAAGTTTAATAACTTAAACCTGGTCAATTTTGGTCAAATCTCCCCACTAAACCCATTCCCTCCCAAAACACTTTTTAAAAAAACGTGTTTAACAAAAAAGATTAAACCCATCCACTATTTCACAAGAACCCTACCCCACCCCCAGTTTTAATTAGACGAAAACCAAAGGGGTTTAAGCTGTAAACCTCCAGATCTCAAATTCACACTCACCTCACCTAAACCCACCACTCACAATGCATCCACGTGTCCCTGTGGTCCTCCCCCAACCCTCCCCTGCAAGGTCGTTTTCCACAAAAACCCAAAAGGAGACAAGATAAACGTATGGGATTGCTTTCCTTTGTCCCCAAGGTTCATCCAACGCCCATAAACAAGTCTTCAAGCTGGCACCAGTACAAGCATCACATGGGACGATTTTTGACTAAATTTCAGTCAAAGACTCAAGGGTCTTTTAGGCAATTCAGTTAGCTAGGGTTTAAGGATTCTAGTATGTTCTTTTAGTTCTATTTAAAGAGATGTGAGCCTGTTCACACTCTCTTGTTCCAGTTTTCTTAGCATTTTTCTCTTGTAATCCCTTTTTTTTAAATTAATAAAGTTTGGTATTTTGTGAAAGACAATTGTGATTCCTTTTATTGAATTTAAAAAAGTTTGTGTGTTGAGTATAAGCTAAGAAACTGAGTTCCAAATTTGAGAAGGTTTTGAGTAATTGAGTTTTCAAAAAAGTGTTGAAAAGCTTTTAAGTTTCAGAAAATAAGGATTTTGGGGAAGTGAAAGTGGACCCTATTCTTGATTTTCTGAGGGTTAAGAGAAGTTTTTGAAACGTGTTTGTTAAGGCTTAAAAGTATTTGGTAAGATTTTAAGAAGAAAAAGTTAAAAACAGAATATTGCATATGCTTGTTCTTGTTTGGATTTGAAATTTTCAGGTTTTAGAGACTTGTGGTTTAAGTTCTCAGCATACACCCGGGTGTATAAGGAGGTGACAAGGCTGTCACAAGGGTTTTGGAAGTAAAACCCTAAGGTATTCCCTTTTTCATTTGAAAAATTTCAGAAAAGTGAAATTGGTTGTGATATTGTTTGATTAAATGCTAAAATGTGTTTAAGTGATTGGATTTGTGTTCTTTTAAGATAATATGCATGTTAGATGATATGTGATCAGGTTTGAGTAAGTTTGCAAAGGTTTGGATTGAAAATTTTGGTTCAAAGGTTTTTAACAGGGTGTTTGGATTTGCATTTTAGCAGGGTACAATCTTTTTGTTTGTGTTTTTTTAGGGTGTTAGAAAGTTGTTAGAGAGTTAGGTAAGGTTGTTTGCTAGTTATAGCTTAGATTGAAAAAGATTTGAATCAATTTGGTTGAGTAAGAAAGGTGATAGCATAGTATAAAAATCTGCATTGGCATATTTTTTCTTATTTTGTTCTTAATCTGCTTAGTCCTTGTAATCTGTTAAACCATAGGGTGTTTAAGGGTTGCAGTTTGATTGTGTGTTAGTTGGTGAGTGCATGTGCCTAATTTGGTAAGCTTAAGTTCATTTGTGTGCATTTACTAGCCATTAGAACCACCAGACCTTGTCCTTAGTTCACAGAAACATTCATGTGCCATGACTGCTTGATTTGATTTGATTGAGTGACTTGGGTGTTAGGATTTTGCTTGTTTCCTGCTCATTGTGACTCCTTGTGCTCAGAAAGAGCACAAGGGTGCCCCTTTGTTCCATAAATCATCACCAAAAAGAAGCACAGCCAAGACCTCTTGGTTTGCAAGTTCAAGTGTGCACTCACACTTGATTTACAGAAACTTGCCCAGACCTGGGCACTAATTGCCTTGTAAATTGTTGAATCTTGGTTAATTTTGGATTTGGATTCATGTTTGTGAGCTTGTAAGTGGTATTGATCAAGTGTTTAAAAGCTAAAAAGAAAAAAAAAAAATTCCAAAAAGGACGTGGCCAGGACTCGAACCTGCGCCACTCCTCTCACAACCAAACATGCTAACCAATGCGCCCTGGGGACTTTGATTGATAACCTTGGTTTTGTATTATACTTAAGTGCATTTTGGTTTGGGCTTTGTTAAATAAGCCGTGGGCTTATTGGCTTATTTTAGCTTATTTATTAAACTTTTTGAGCTTATTCCATTTTTCCTAGGTTTTAAATAGGTTTAGGGATTTTTCTGGCTAAAAACATCATTTTTCCTTTTATTTAATTATTTAATAGGATTATTTTTATTTTTAAATTTAAAAAGTCAATTAAAAATATTAAACAGAAGTTTAAAAATACAAAAAAAAAAGTTTTTAGGTTTTAATTGATATTTTTGAGGTTTACATGCGAAAAAGTTTTCAAAAACTTTAATTTTTGATTTTATTTGATTTTAGGGTTTTTTAGCAACTTTAAAAATTAATATAAAATTCATTAAGAGGTTTTAGAAACTTTTGTTTACATTTTCTTTCTAGTTAGAATATTTAGGATTTTTGAGAATTTTTTAGAATTTATTTGAGGACTTTTAATTTTTTAGAATATTTTAATATTATTTTATTCAATAAAATAAAAAGTTTTATTTTAATTTCTTTTTCATTTTTCCTAGATTCTATAGCATTAATTAGGACTATTTCCATTTTTAGAATAATTTTTAGGCTTTTCAATTAATTTTTAGATTTAATTTAAGATTTAATAGTTTTTAATAGTTTTTAGGAGTTTAAAAATAGTTTAATTTGGTTTTAAAATTTTTAAAAATAGTTTTTAGTTTAATTAGGTTATTTTTGAGGTTTACAAACTATAAAATCTTGTTTAGGGCTTTTTAATATTTAAAAGTGATTTTTAGGGCTTTAATTAGCATTAAAAAGTCATTATTAAATTAATTAAAAGGTTTTGGCAAGTTTGAATTTTTTGTAAACTCTTAGAATATTATTTGGGAGTTTTTAGTAATTTTTAGGAATTTTTAGATTAAAATTTTAAATTTTGTGTTTTTCACGTTCTTCGTCGTAACTTTCTAATAGTGTTTTTTGCCTTATTTTTCTAGTTTTTTCGTCTTCGTCATTTTCTCTTCTTTTCTTCTCATTAATAATCAAAAACATAATCAATCAATTCAATTCACAACGCACTAGCCTCCTCGAGAGAACGAACTCACTTTTAGGGTCATTCACACACGGTTTTCCTAAATCGTCGTGCTTACCCTATATTATTGCCTTGTTTTCCTAAACAAGTGTGATTTTACAACTATCAGTTAGCGATATCTATCTTAGAAGCAAGTGGGGGTTCACAGTTTTCTTTTCTTGTGCTAGAGGTGACCGGAGGAGATGATTCACTTGTCTTAGATGATAAACGTTTCCTTTTATAGAAAACCTTAAGTTCAGGCTTAAGTGATGTATCCTCCTTTTCAATTTCCTCCTTAGTAGTCTTAGTAGAATCAGAGACTATCCTAGTTAAAGGGCACTCGTTTTCTACAAGAGTGAAAGTTCTACCAGTAGGGCGCCACATTATACCAATGGGTTTGATTTTAGCTACCCACTGAGATTTAAGTCTAGCACGGGAGTTAACCTCATTAAGTAATTTCTTGACACAAGAATCATGATTGGCTTTAAAGACACATTTCCTACATGTTTTACAAGTAGCATATTTAATGTCCGAGTAAGATCTAGAATTCATAGATGATTGATTGATGCTCCTAGGATGTGACATGCTACGGTTAGCAGTGTTCGGTAAACTAGAAGGCATCTGACTAGGTTTGAAATTCCTATCTCTTACTTGTGTCTTTTGCTTAGCTTCCCTTAGACCCAATGTATGGCGAACGTCATTTGAACTAGTTCGAGACGTATTCTTTGGACTATGTCTAGGGAGACTAGATGCAATCAAAGCTGTTTTAGTCACATTGGGCCTAGATGGTGGAGTGACTGGTCTAGAAAGGTGAACCATATCAACGTGGGAGGCAAACTGCGGTCTCGAGGATTTTGGTCGCTCGGATCTAAATGCAGTCGGTTGTCTAACAGACTGAATTTGAGGCGGTTTTCCCAAGATTGATGGTTTTTCAAGCTTAGTGTCCACACTAGTTCCTTTAGTTTTCCTTAATTCGTTTTTCAACGCAACTATAGCAAAAACCTTTTCCTGAACCTGGGCCTTCAAATTCTCATTATCTTTAAGCAATTTATCTTGGGATGTCAACTTAGATTCTAGCAAAGTAATTCGTTTCAAAAAATTATCTTTTTCAGCATTAGAATCTTGAATTTTTTGATTTAATTTTCTTTCTAGAATAACGTTTGAATTTTCAAGTTTTTCAAAATACTTTTCAAATTTATCCGTTTTCTTCGAAAATTCAGATTTGGCATCCTCAAGAGCTTTAGATTGCTGAGCTAAGATCGTTTCAAGCTCTTTAATCTTGGAATCAGAATCGGTTAGTGAAGCAGTCATAAAGCATTTATCATGATGTACTATAGCATTCTGAACAGTTTCTCCCCCATTTTGACTCACATCGGATGAATCTAAAGTGGTAAAACTATCACCCTTTTCCATCCCATGTTTGTCATAATTAGGTTCGGAATGCACAACATGCGATAGTTTATCGGCATAGACATCATATATCACATTCCTTTGTACCGTATTTGTAGACTCTTCGTCATATACGGGTATGGTGTCATCAATCCCTGACATGCTGCTCGTATCATGCTTTCCTCCCGAATCCTTGCTCTTGCAATCTTTAGGCTCCAAGTTGTCAACCGTATGATCATTCTCCTCTTGTATCTGCATCGTAGATTCTTGCACTCCATTATCATACGCTTGCTGAAGTCAGGATCTTTCATAAATCGAAGACGAGACCGATGTCATTAATTCCAACAATGTACCACGGAACTCTTTAACCTCCATTTGTGTGTACTGAAGAAATGACTGACATATCCCTGAATTGTCAGACTTAACGATGTTGAATTTGAAGAAGTGCGTAAGTTGTGTCACTAGAGCTTGATATGCAGATGCTGATGCAGAGTGACTAAAGTCTTCTTTGTGAAGTTCCTCGGCTAGTTGGTTCAAGTTGAGGAATATTGAATCGATGAATATATAACGGTCTCGACCGAAGAGTGTCAAAAATTCGTTTCCTCCTTGAAACCAAGAAATGGTCACTAGATGAGACTGGAGTAGTCGAAACAAAGTTATACCATTTTCTCTAGCTTTGTCTTGCATTCAATGCAATTCTCCCTCTTGAGATGTTGAATTACACAATTCCATTGAAAATCGATGATATATGAAGATACAGATTACTTGTCGATCGATCAATGAAAGAAAGGTATTGTGTTTGTTGTCGTCGATTAAATTCCTTGAGTATTGAAGAAAAATGATTAAATCCTCTAAATAGGTGTTCTCGAGAAACCAAAAAACTCCAAGGCAAAATTACACTCACGAAAATTTCAAAATCACGTTTTTCGAAAATCTTGAAAAAATCTTGAAAAATTTCAAAAATTTCGCATGATTTAATTCTGTAATCCTCAAGAGACACAATTCTGCAATCGGAAGAAAGTTTCAATTCCGCAAAACCCAATTACCACAATTCCACAATGCAAAGAAACAAGAATTCGCAATTAAGAAATGATTCCGTAATTAAAGGATTCAAATTCGTAATTAATGTATAATTCCGCAATAAATGCGTAAATCCGCAATAGGCAAAGATTTCGCAATAGTTCTTCAATTGCGAAATGTGGTAAAGATTTCGCAATAGCTTAGAATTGCGAAATGTGGTAAAGATTTCGCAATACCTAGAAACAATTCGATTCCGCAATAGAAGACGACAATACAATTTCGTAATGTTTAGTAATTGAATGATTCCGCAATGCCTATTTGGATGTAATTCCGCAATCCAACGTTGCATTCAATTTCGCAATACTAATTGCGGAATTAGGAAAGATTCCGCAACTTTGCAAACATTTCGCAATAGGCTGACTTGCAAGATTTCGCAATACTAAACAATTTCGCAATTCCACAATTGCGAAATTATACCAAATGTTGCGAATTTTGGAGAAAAACAAGGAATTCGTATGTACTTTAAGAAATACGAATCTTGAAGCCAAAAGTGGATCCAAACACTCAAAATTTTTGTGTTTTTGAGCGATCCAAGTAACCCAAATCACTAATACGTGTATGTAGATGATATTGGTGAAGATCAAGCCACAAAAAAACACCAAAAATTTTTTTTGGACGAGGGTAATTTAGATCAAATCCACTAAAAATCAAGAACACAAGAACAAACCAATCAAACCAAGGCTCTTGATACCATTTGTTGGTCCTCGTAATCCTTGGATTATCCTTGTGTTGGAATGATTTAAAGAAATAGAGAGATAGATGAAGAACTAGAGAGAGGTTGGAGAGAAAAAAAAAATGAAAGATTAGATTAAGTGTGTGAAAAGTGAATGACCAACCCCTCCTAACATGCTAGGAGGGGGTTTATATAGCCCACCCCACATGTGGGCTATATGGACTATATTGGATCACAAGCCCAATATCATTGGAGTGACCGATCCTTTCTAAATACGTAAAAACGTATTTCCAACAATCTCCCCCTAAGGGAGGTCACTCCAAGTTACAATGTCCTAAATAGTCTATAGCTCGTGATCTATGCTAATAATGATGTGACTGAGACTTTCTTTGGAAATACGTATTTCCAACACCCACTTATAGCAACACTGCTAGTTTACACCCAAAACTCATAAACACCAGTGATTTATCAAAAACATACTTCCATCCATAGATTCTATAAATACTACAACTTATATTTTTATAAAAACTATATTTATGTTTTAAAATATATAGATTTAGTAAATCGGTCATAAAAATATATTGATCTACAAGATACGATGTAGAAAAGAACTTTACTTCTTTCATTTTTCAAGAAAACACATGATAAGTGACAGTATGCAGAGATCTAAACAATGCAAGAATAAAATTAACGAAATATATATGATATATTACTTTATGAGCAACACATAAGGTAATAACAAACATGTAAGTCAAATACCCATATAACAGCGCATGAAACAATCACAACATGTAAAGTAAACATTCATATAACAGTGCATGAAGGAATCACAACATATAAAGTAAACATTCATATAACAGCGGATAAGCAATCGTATTATATGAAGCACGTATTCATATATAAAAAGAATAAGCATAATGACATGCTAAAACACGAGAGAGCATCGGTTATAGTCTAGGCCTATACAATAACACCTAGTTCTCTATAACCAAGGCTCTAATACCAATCTGTAACACCCCCGCACATGGCTGAACATGGTTTTAATAGTAATCAAACACTTCCGATTGTAGGTGCTACTCGAAATCAAAGAAAAAAAACGCTCTTATAGGTCTGAATCGTATAGATCTGTGGTTGGCAAGATGTTTTCGAGGTGATGAAGGTGGTGCTCGGCTGGTACTATTCAACAAACACACCACATCGTGGTTGTGGATCTGGTGGCTGCGACAAACTGGTGGTGTTGATGGTTATGGTTGCGGCGCTGATGGCAGTAGTAGCGGGGTAATCACCACAGCTGTGGTGTTAGTTTTGGTAAGATAAAGGCTGGTGGTCATGGTGATGTGGTGTTGTCACGGTGGTGGGTGATTGACGGTGGTGGTCATTATAGTTTAGTTGGCGGCGGCTGGTGTTTTTGAAGGGTGGTGGTGTCGAAGACGTCGGCTGGTGGTGGTGACGACGTGTGATAACCACCGTGATGGTTTAAACAGCGGCGGCTGGCAGTGTGGCGGCGACGGCCGAAAATGATATATATGATAGATTGGTTTGTGGATTGGGTAGATCGGGTGATGAGGAGTAATTTTGGTGTTCGGCGGAAAGTTGGCCGGAAAAGTTTCCGGCGGCCGGATAAGGTGGTAGGCGCCGGATTTTTTAGAGAGAGAGAGGGAGTGTATTAGGGTTTGTATGTGTGTTTATGTAAAATGAAAAATGAAAGTAAAATGTGTAGTTTGTTGTATTTATATTAATGAAATGAAAGTTGTTAAAATTAAATGGAAGATTGTATTTTGTTGAGAGTTAGTTGTGTAAGTATTAACTTAACTTTTCTTTTATCTCATTTAAATGTAACTTGGGACTCGATCGGTAAAGGTAACATTTTACTGAAAACCCAAAAAATTTATCATTGCGTTTAAATTAGTTTTTCCACGAAAATAGGTTATTTATATGACAAGAAATTCATAAGTCACTATAAATTATTTAAATGTTAATGATCTTCCGGGTTTCTCAAACAAGCTCGGTTTTAAAGAAAAATGGACTTCAACTTGATTATTCGCGTTTTTAATAAATGTTATTAAAATAAAAAAATTATTAAACAATTTAATAAATTCTTTTATCAAGTATCTCGCGACAATTAAATATGAAATTTAACTTTTAACGTGTCGGTACGCAGACTGTGCGATTTTCCAGATTTTGTCAAAAATGTCTTGTTTTCAAATCCAATAAGTTTAGTAACGCTCAAAAATGAATCTAAAATAATAATAATTATAATTTATTATTATTTAAAATAGGAAAATTCTTTGGTATTACATTATCCACGTGGTATTTTGAGATTTCTCCTCAAAACTCGTTCGTTGTTACCCAATTGAGAAGTGTCAAGAAAAGGGAAATACGATGTTGTGCTCCCAAGTTAAGTCGAAAATACTTAAACCGGTCGTTTTTAATTCTCCTCGGATTTTAGTTTGTGTTATTCACAGAAGGTTGTGTCAGAAAGCAATGGGTAAAACTGGATTATATCTGAAGGGTTCAATAGGTCATTTTGACAAAGAGGTAACGGTTCATAGAACAGATAAGAACATCTGGAAGCGAAGAGTTCGACAAGTCGCCAACATCTTAAATGTTGGTTAGGGTTCATAGAATATTTAAGGACGTTTAGAAGCGAAGATTCTAGCAAGTCGTCGGCTCTGAAAAGTCAAGATAGGGTTCATTGCAGTCAGCTCGTTAGGCTCACGTCGATCTGTGCTAATTCAGAAAAATTAGTGCGACAATTTACGAATCAAATGAAGTCCAATAATCATTCGTCAAAATGCGATAATGATAACGGTAAAAGGGACAAAATAGTGATCAAACTCATTCGAATAAACCATAAGTCAAAAGAAACACGTTCCATAACTGGAATAATAGAATAATAATGTAAATACGAAATCACGTGAGATGCGCTTAAGCCTGCTTGTTTCTAATTCACATTTACACACAGAGGCGTCCGAATCTATGTAAATATAAATAATAAACCTTTAGTTAAGCGATTTATAACTTCTTTATTCAAATATAAAGGCGTCCCAATCCATTTCAATAAAGACCTCATAACTCATCTTACTCAAATATTCTCGACAAGACTTACCATCCAAAATATATAAAGTATCCAAGAAAATAGATATTACCAAGAGAGTTTACTGCCAGTTTATTTACACCTTCCGTATTCAAACGTCTCATACCATCTCAATACGGAACCATAAATAAGCTCTGGTCCAGTGGCTTATGATTTCACATTTAGACGTCCCATACCATCTAAATACGAATCATAATTAACTTGTGGTCAGGAGACACATGTCTCATATTCCAACGTCCCATTCCATTTAAATATGAAATCATAAGTACCCTGATTTGAGTCACACCGCACCATTCAGACACGCAAACTATCCAAATGATATCACATAAAATTACATCAGATAATCAGAACGAGACGTCGACCAGTTACACTCCAATAATATGCGTTTCTGATACCGAGAGTGTAGACGTGTATGGATTGTACGGTCATAAAACGTAATCAAGAGGATTATATATGATAATAGTTATCAACGGTAAAATCTCAATCAAAATAGTTAAAATCTCTAAAACGTTATTAGATGAAATTATCAAAATCAACGCAGGCGTCGTCAATGAGTTACGTTCCATGAGTAGGCGTTCAAATTCATAAGAGGGAGAAAATAAATGTCAATCACACAATAACGTGCGTAATAACACGTACCAAACAAAGAACCTGCATATAATATAATGATATAATATAATGGTTATCAAATAAATAAAGAAACTAGCCGATTACATGAGTCTTACTCACTGCCGAGGAAGAATCGTAAATAAATACGAATGTATATATAAAACAATCGTAACTACGTAACGCACATAGTCAAGCAGCAGCTTATAAAGAAATCATAAACAGATGAGCAATGATCTTGTTATATTTACTTCATATGATATCTTACATTCACAATATATTATCAAGTAATATGATACAAATCAATGAATCAACTGGCACAAGCATAGAAATCAAGTAAAAGCGAACAACACTACCGGAGACCTAAACATAATATTATAGTCCAGACGCGAACAATTAAATCACATAAGTCTATCACATACGTCACTTGCCAATCATGTGCTTAGTTTTATAGATAAAACATGGTTTATCGAAATCATATAGTCATAAGTAATATATTATACTTAGGCAAAAACCTTTTAATGTGACGCCAAAAGGCTGCCGAATTTTCTATAGAAATCGTGTTGGAAAATTTATTAAGATAAATTTGGGTAAATTAAAATTTACGCCGAAAGGCTGTCGAAATTTCATCGAGTTAAAAATAAATATTTTTGTCTAAGTATATATATACGAGATGAGACACAAAATGTGATGTGAACCGTCAGTCTGAGGATTAAAAATTTAGTAAACTTGAGTGTGATCTCCCAAGCTTTCTGCAAAGCTTTCTAGAACGAAAAGTAAATGTAAATTGTAAACTAGAATACGACCATGAACGTGAACGACGTCATGAACATGAGTGCGGAATCACATCGTAAAATTAAATAAGGATGTGAACGTAATAATGAATACGAACGTGCACCTTTGTCTTGTCTGATAGCTGGAGGAGTGACAAGTGATCGGACGATCCTCGGTTGGAAAATGTCTGATAATCTGCTAATCGTGATATCCTTGCGGACGAAAGGATTTGTAGACTTGGTCAAACTGCCGACAACACCCAGATAGCATAATGCTTCTTCTGAGCCTGCGGTAGTCTGGTGACAAAATCCATGGAGATCTTGTGCCTTTTCCGTTCACAATTTCTGATGGTGGAAATAACTCTTAGCATGTTGGTGTTCTATCTTAACCTGCTGGTATGTCAGGTACTTAGATATGAACATAACTGCATCTTGTTTCATCGAAACTGGATACATAGAAGTTTAAAAAACTATGTCTCTGAAATTAGACTTCTCTTAGCGTAGGATACCCTGGAACACCTAATTTAGTATAGGATTCTCTCTTTTACGCGTAAGCTGAGTCATGGTAAGATTAACCTTGGGAGTCAATGTGATTCAGCGTGTCACTGCAATCAACCAGAATTCTTACTGGAAATTTTTTAGGTGAAATCTCTGCTGTCGTAGAATTTGCAACATAGTGCAATATGGTCTTCGTGCCCTTCTCTAGACTTAGAGAAGATCAGGTTGTCATCGATGAAAATACTAACGAATTTGTTTATCAGTTCATAGGAACTCAATTTATTAAGTCCATAATGCTGCTGGAGCATTCATAAGACTAAACAAAATCATGAATTTAGCATGACCAAATCGTGTACGAATAGCAGTCATGGAAATGTCCTGCCCTTTTACTCACCAGTGTTGGCAGCGTGATCGTGAACCGATCTTGGAAAAGTGCTTAGCACCCTGTAGTCGATCGGACACGTCATCAATACGTGGAGGGAAATAACGGTTATGAATGGTGATTTGTTTACATCGACGGTAGTCGATACATAATCTCATGTTGCCGTCCTTCTCCTTAATAAATAGAACCGATGCACATCATGATGATACACCTGTGCGAATGAACTTCGTTCAAGCATCTCATGTAGAAGATCCTTCAATTCTTTAGTTCAAGGAATCCATGCTATACAGAGCCTTGGAAACTGGTTATGTTCCCTAACTTGCTCGATGTTGATTTCCACTTTGTAGATAGAAAGTATACTCGAAGATCCTTCTGAAATATATATGTGACAACTCTGAAATAATCGGCTGATTATGAATAAAAGGAACTTCAGAAGTCGTGTCATAACTGATAGCTAGAAAATCTTCGTAGCCATAGAATAACAAACACGTGCTTGTAAAGCATAAATAATTTGTACATATTTTTTGATGGAAAATAATGCTGAATGTATTCAGGAGCCTAAACATCACTGTACATAATTTGATATAAATGGCGACCAGTCGTAGCATGGTGTGTTGTTCATAGCCCATAATCAGAGTCATATTTAACTCGCATCTGTCCGAGGTAAGTGCGTTAGCAGATTGGATCTTATCATTAGACTGAAAGAAAACCTTCGTATACATGGGTGATACGAATGGCGTCCTTTATGGTCATGGATATATGAAATATGGAATCAAGAAATGAAAGTGTCATGAAGCAAACATGACAAATCTCACTGAATGTGTTTTTCCTGTCTCACACAGAACGAACCCTGCGTGTCCAAACGCGAATATTACACCGGTGATGGTACTGAAATTCTTTTGGCCGGATTAATACATGGCACAACAAAATGGATATACCCCTTGGAGGGTACCTTGAATTTCTTAGTGCTGTTTCAGAAAATGGACGTGAGTCATGTGTCTTGACTCGTGTCTTGAGAAATATGCGTATGACATGTGTCTTGACAGATGTCTCGAGGTGTAAAACAAATAACATTGAAAATCTTAGGTTATCATGCCAGAATTAGCGGATCGGTTGGACTGCTGACCCTTTGTATTTTTGATCACGTCCATGACCGATGTTCTGTTGTGATTGCTATAATAATTGTTGTCACAGTAGTGGTTACTATCGTCTTGTCTGTCAGTTCCATGACGGTCATTCTCATGACTGTGATTCATGTAACCATTCAGCTAAGTGGCCGGCTGGTACCGGTTCCCACTCATATGACTGAAAAGACAACTGAATGACGTGTGACATATAACTAAAAAGGTAAGGACATGCATTGTGATGGCAATAGTCTGGTGGTGAAGCATCTTCTCGTCCGATCACTTCAATCTAACACCTTTGTCTTTGTCTTGTAGGATCTCCAGGTTGTGAGCATCATCAGCATATGTAGAATATCAGCAAGTGGAATACGCCTGAGATGATTGAGAATCGACTAGCGAATACACTTGGAGTATTGTAAGTGAAATACACATGGATTACGGTACGTGTAATACACATGGGATACGATGCGTGGAGTACACGTGGAATACGGTACATGGAGTACACGTGGAATGCACATGAAATGATCGGTATGGGGTCGATCATCTAACATGATTTTAAAGGAAATAATTGGTTAAACGATTAGAAAAGCGAACTAAAATGAGCATCATGATAGCCTAGCAGCTCTAGCATAGACATCATTCTGGTTGCATGGAGAAAACACCAAAAGTGTGGTTAAACGAAATTCAACAATCATTGGCATAAAAGCATGATTGATGAAAACCAACCATGACTATCATGAAAGCATTATTAAATACAATCCATCAATGTCTAGTATGATAGCGAAATTAACACGAAGAAACATGAAACAAGTTAACATAAGGGGGCATGAATATATAATCAGCATGAAAACGAAGTTAACCATGATAGTATGACAACATAATCGACATAAAGAAACGTGACAATTTATGAGGAAACATGAAAGAGTTATGACTGTAATGAAATAAAATTAGAATATGTGGACGACTAAGAGTCGGTTCACGATGCAAGATTGACATGAGCAAGGGTGAACGCATGTGGGTCGGTTCACAAAACAAAATTGATATGGTAAGGGTGAACGCCTATGGGTCGGTTCACAAAACAAATCGACATGGCAAGGGTGAATGCCTATGGGTCGGTTCACCAAAACAAATTTGAATGAAAAGCACATTCGACTAAATATGGTCAGTCCTGTACCAACCATTACTCGGTCAAAATACCTGCAACAATGATACATGAAAATAAATAGTTGAAATCACTGTCCAAAAACTTAACAGAAAACATGTGACTAAGTATAAACTACTGTGGTTCAGTCCATACTAGTCAAAATTCACAAGGAACACCATGCATAAAACAATGACATGTAACTAAGTATGAATTGACTATTGATCAATCCATCTTAGCACAACAAAATTTCGAGAGAAAATATCATGGTTAAGAACAAGAAGATTATGAAAATATCAATGCGTGGAATATCAGACGTCGGCTTGGGAAGATCCTGGTGACTACCCACTAGTAACAGGTCAAGTTTTAGAGCCTACAGGTCGAAACCTTGGCTCTGATACCATAATTGTAACACCTCACTTTGATAAGTGGACTGTTACGTGTATTTATGGCGTGTCATCAAAGCGTGCAAGGTAATATGTACTAAGGGTTAATATACACGCAAGTTACTAAAGTTCGGCCAAAGTAACGATGTTTTTACTAAAGTTTAAGACCTTACACTTGGGTTACTAATGTATCGTTTATCTGAACTTCAAGTTACCCATACTGTTTTTACCCGTAGTTATAAGTTGCATGTCTACGTGGACTCCAACTTACGTTTTCGTTAGTAAACTTATGTTTTCTCCAGTATAGTTACGTTTTCGTCAGTAAATTTACTTTTTCGTTAGTAAACATACGTTTTTGTCAGTAAACTTACGTTTTCGTCAGTAAACTTTCGTTTTCGTCAGTAAGCTTACGTTTTCGTCAGTAAATTTAAGTTTTCGTCACTAAATTTACGTTTTCGTCAATAATTTTACATTTTCATCAGTAACTTATGTTTCTGTCAGTAATTTTACATTTTTGTTAGTATTTTTACGTTTTTGTCAGTAAATTTACGTTTTCGTCAGTAAATTTACGTTTTCGTCAATAAATTTACATTATTCTCAGTATTTTTACGTTTTCGTCAGAAAATTTACGTTTTCCTCAGTGAACTTACGTTTTCTTTAGTAAATTAATATTTTCATCTGTATTTTTACGTTTTCGTTAGTAAGCTTACGATTTCGTCAGTAAATTTACGTTTTCATCAGTATTTTTACGTGTTCGTCATTATTTTACGTTGAAAAAAACATAAAAATACTGATGAAAACGTATGTTTACTGACGAAAACGTAAAATTATTGACGAAAACGTAAATTTACTAACAAAAACGTAAAAGTTCTGACGAAACGTAAATTTACTGACGAAAACGTAAAAATACTAAGGAAAACATAGAAGTGTAAAAAAACGTAAAGTTACTGACGAAAACGTAAAAATACTGACAAAAACGTAAAATTACTGACATAAACGTAAGATTACTGATGAAAACGTAAATTTACTGACGAAAACGTAAAAGTACTGACAAAAACGTAAAAATAGTGAAGGAAGCGTAAAAATACTGAGGAAAACATAAAAGTGCTGACAAAAACGTAAATTTACTGACGAAAACTTAAGTTTATTGACGAAAACGTAAGTTTACTGGCGAAAACGTAAGTTTATTGACGAAAACGTAAATTTACTGACGAAATCGTAAAATTACTGACGAAAACGTAAGTTTACTGACGAAAACGTAAGTTTACTGACGAAAACGTAAGTTTATTGACGAAAACGTAAATTTACTAACGAAATCGTAAAATTACTGACGAAAACATAAATTTACTGACTAAAACTTAAAATTACTGACGAAAACGTTAAAGTACGACGAAAACGGAAAAAAAACTGATCAGAACATAAAGGGTTAATATACACGCAGGTTACTAAAGTTTGGCCAAAGTAACTGTAGAAACTAGAAGAGGGGGGGGGGGGGGGTTGAATAGTTTCTAATCGGTTTATCTCCTAAGTAAAATTCCTTTAAATTAGGTGAGTGTACAAAACTATCTTTTACTTCAAAGCTAGTTGCATAATGATTAGGTTCAATTCTAATGCATTAACAATGTATAATAAGTGTAGTGATAATGAATGTGAGCAAATAGTAAAGAAAGAAACAACCTAGTAGGAAGACACCAAGATTTATAGTGGTTCGGCAACGAAGCTCTATCCTCGTTCCTACTCCACTCCTCGAGTACACCTTACTCGAGATTTCCACTATATCCACAAGCTCCCTTCTTGGCGGAGAAAACCTTACAACGTCGCTTACATTATTTTCCGACACTAAGCTAAATGTCGAGACCTAATCGTAGCTAGGACCAATCTACACAACGTCTCCCACTTCACTCTTTTACGACACAAGGCTAGATGTCGAGTTCTAATCAAAAGGTAGAACCAATCTTCACAACGTTGCCTACTTCACCATTTTCCGACACAAGGCTAGATGTCGAGTTCTAATCCAAATCTAGAACCAATCTTCACTACTCTTCACTTTGAAGCTAAGTGAGAACTTCACACAAAACAACTACATATCACTTAATAATTTAGTGAGAATTCACAAGACACAACCACATCACTTTATAGTTTAGTGAGAACTAACAAGACACAACCACATCACTTTATAGTTTAGTGAGAACTAACACAACTAGTTACAACTAAACTAATCATATCCAAGTACACACATGTAGCTTGGATCTACACAACATAAATACAAGCATACACATGTGCAATGGATGTACACAACTCTAATCCAAGTATTCACAAATAACTTAGATGAACACAACTAGTCCAAGTATTTACAAATACATTGGATCTACACAAGACACAAATAAACAAATGATGAACATGACTAGATCTTTAGGAGGAGGTGATCTTCATCGATGCTACATCTTTAATCACATCACAAGTGTGTGAGTGATCTTCTCTTTGGACAAGGTAAAGAAGGAGATCAAGAGGATAATCATGAGTAAACATACTTAACACCAATGTTTTCAGACCTGGGTCGACCCGACCGGGTTAACCGGTTGAACCGGTTCCGGCTAAAAAAAGGGGTCATATTGACCCGGGTTTCATATTTTCGAAACCCGGCTTGACCCGGCGGGTTTGGAGTGACCCGGGTCAACCCGGTTCTCAAGACCCGGCCGGGTTTCGAAGTTTTCGGGTTTTTTTGGAAAAAAATTCTTATTTTACGTATTTGCGACGAAATTTTATTTTTACATTTGGTAAACAATTTATATTTTCAAAATACGTAAGTATTTATGGTTTTTATAAGTATAATTTTGTTAATTATTAAAAGTAGAAAAAACATATTTTTTTTAGAAAATCGAGTTAACCCGGGTTGACCCGGGTCGACCCGGGTTGACCCGGACCCGGCGACTCAACCAGGTCAATCTAAGACCCGGGTTTTAAAACATTGCTTAACACATTAAGTGATCATTTACAAATGACTAGGATTAGAAAGGAGAAAGAAGACTGAAGAAGATGTCCAAAAAGGGTTGATAAGAATGCAGATTTGATTCACTATTTATAGGACAGAACATCCAACGGCTATATATGCCCGTGGTTCCTTATTGGCACCCGCGGTTCCTTATCGATAAGGAACCGCCATAGGTGCTAAGGTACCGCTGGCGTAGACTCCGCTCCTTTTTGTCTTTTAGTGAATTTGAAATATCTGAGGCTGTTTAAACCTTCAAAGGATATTCTTATGGCATATGGAATATGCCATATTCAAATTTGCATTTTCATTTTAATAAAACATTTTCTTAAAAATAAAGTTTATTAAAAATCTTTTGTAATGTTTGACAAAAGTAAGTTTTAAGGATAATCACTTTTATGATCACTAAGCCTGATTAAGATATGTTAGTGTAATGATTATTACCTTGATGATAGTGTTTGTTAGATAATTCGTTTTATGATTGTGTTTGACAATAAATGTCTTTGTAATTTGTCGTGATCAAAACTAAGAAAGATTAATTAATACTAACAATGTTTTTAGGATTTGCTTATGCATTAACAATCTCCCCCTTTTTGATTACGACAAACTATAAACTCATTTACGTAAAATACAAGTTTATTCGAATTATTAACGAGTTTATCACTATCATTCCTCCCCCTTTGTCGAAGCAAAAATGTTAGCACAAGTATTTGAAGAAGAAAAGAACCGGACTATTGCTAGTAGCTCCCCCTTGGTGCTTACTCCCCCTTGCTTGGGGCACCAAGTCAATGAGCTAAGGTGACATGCTACACAAAGGTTAGAAGAAGAAAAGAAACACCGATGTATATATGTGCACTACTTATTAACTAACTTGAGAGGGAGAAAGAAAAGAAATCTCAAATTAGAAGCAAGCATTTGCTAAGTATGTCCAAAGAGTAAGTCTCATTCCAATATTGAATCGGAGATAAAGAGGAATTCTTGGAGGATTTTGAAGAAGAAGAATCATGAGGATTCTTGTTCTTTTTGATCCAAATGGGTTTGACCGAGATTTTCGGTTTTTTGAAAGCTTAGAAGAGGAAGCTTTAGGTTGAGAAGTTTTTGACAAAAAAATGTCAAGGTTAGGAAAGGAAGAATTAGGCATTGTGAGGGATGAAGGAAAGATTTTAGAGAATGTTTAGCCAAATTGGGTAAACAAAGAATCTTAACCAAAACAGTGGTCAAAGAAGAAAGACCAAAAATAAGCCAAAATCGGCCTTACTGGGCGCGGTTCTTTAAAGAGGCCCGCGGTTCCATATCGATATGGAACCGTCTGGAGGCTTGAGAACTGCGTCCAGTGGACTGCAAAACCAGATTTTCAAAAGTTTTTGACAAAGATAAGACTTTTTCTAAAATTTGCAAATTTTGGATTTTTACCTCTTTTAGCACTAGAGTATGCTAGGGTTGCATAAAAGCAACACATTCAAAAAGAATGTCTTGACAAAAGGTGACAAAATATTTAAATAACATTTTGGTCCAATTTTAAGTCAAGTTTTTAGAGGTTGTAATAGATTTAGGTTCAATTTTAAGTAAATTGAAGTTGTTTAATGTGATCACATAGATTAAAGAACATAAAAACTAAATCCATAAATCATCCGCATAGAAATCATGAGGGAAAGAAAAGGAAATACACTAATTAAAAAGACAATTAACTACTACAAAGATAGCTAACAACTAGGTCTTGAGTTCATAGTTCTCTTTTAGCTTGATCTTCTTTTGAAAAGCATGTTAATTTTAAAGTCCATCATTTATCTCCTAGGAGGTGGAGGATTAGCAAATAGGTTCAACAAGAATCTTTGCAACTTGATGTGAGCCCCAATCATTTCCAACCTTAGGATATCAACGAGGTGAAAGTTGTTCAAGCAACAAGGGCAATTAGTTCCATTGTGCATGAAAAAATCAAACAAGCGTGGATCACCCAAGAGATGGGAAATGGGAACACCCAAAAGAGGGGTGTTGGTGGTAGGAGGATGAGGAGAAGGCATGGTATCCAAGGTTAAAATAGGTAAGATGGGTGAATTTGGTGGAGTGAAGGGAAGAGGCTCAAAAACAAAGGAAATCCTTTGATGAGGTTGTGGTTGAGCATTCATATTTAAGGGAGGGCTAGAAATTTATGAAGAGGAAAAATCATTTATCCTTGATTGGAATGAAGAGGAGGTAGAACCATGAGAGTGGTTAGTACCATGGGTTGAGTTTGTTTGCTAAGAGGCAAGTGGTGGTGAAAGTGATGAGGAGATGAGTATAGGAGAGACTTCATTTTTTTGGTTTGAAAGAAGATGAAGAACCAAGTTTATAGGACTTGAGCTTCACCTTAAGACTTCTTTTGGATGAAGGTGCTTTGGAGGAGTTGGAAGTTCTAGTGGATACCATGGTTGAATGTTGAGGTTAAAGGAAGAGTTGAAGGGATGAAGAACACAATCAACAAAAGAGGGTTTAAGAAGAGAAGGGGATGATCCAAACTAGTAATAGGTTAAAATCATTTTATGTGAACAATGAAATTAGGTAGCCTAGTTTAGGAAAGTGCAGGTTTTTGCAAAAGTTTTATCAAAGTTTTACACAGATTAAAGAAAACAGTGTAATGTAAAGATTCTGTTGAACCAGTACTGGGCGGTTCCTTACGTAGGTCCGCGGTTCCTTATCGCTAAAGAACCGCGGGTTCGATACGGAACCACGACCAGAGGAGTTTGAAAAAGGCAATTCCTTAAACTTTTGCTAGCCCAGATTTTATACTAAGGTTTATCAAGCCAAATAGAGCTAATAATCTAAGACTAGGAGGCTATCTAAACATATAAGATGCAAAGAGCCATGAAAATCGAAAAATCGATACCATGGAAAACTAGGATTAAAATACTAGGTAATCCAAACACAAATTGTTAGTTAAAGAATACATAACATCCTAAGAATAGAGATAAGAGAAGAGATAAAGAACAACAATCCATACATGTTTACACACATGTTAATCTCACAAGAGTGATATATGTCATTCATCTATGATCATTTCCTCCTTGCCTTGATTCACTTCTGATTCGATCCTGAAGATGAAGATTGAGACACTACTGATAGTCTGAATCAATGTCTAGTGAAGACAATTGAGAGAGAGTTGATGACAAATCATACCGAGAAATGAGAGAATTGTCTTGATAGACATTTTCATCTTCATTTGAGTCATGTGTGAGAATTGAGGGGACATTTCCTTCAATGGGGAACATGACTCGAACCACGGAGTGAAAAGAGGAAGGATTAAGAGGAGGATGATCAAGGAGAACTCTCTTAAGAAGCCGTGAGAGAATCATGGCATAAGGAAGAGTAGACTGAGATCCATTGAGAACAAATGTTATCCTTTTAGCCATGAAAAATGCAAGGTTGTATGGAGTAGTGGTAACAACACAATTCAACATGTGTGCAAGACAAGCAGGCACATGATTGCAATCACCAACCAAACACATTGCATTTTCCCTAATGATTTCGGCCAAAGGGACCATAAAATCACTAAGATCGCTAGTTAGTAATTCTCAAGGAGTGAGAGCACGAAATTCTCCTTCAAAATTACCAAGGATAGGATGTTCACAAGGTGGGGCAAGGGCACGAATGATGGTCGAAGCCGAAGGAATCTCAGTCAAGTAATGCACATCAACAGGGGCCGATTCTAAGTGGTTTACACTCCAAGCATCGGTGAACCTACATTGACCTTCGTATGGAACTCCGAGAATCTCACCAAATTCCTAGAGAGTGTATACAAAGGTTTTCCCCTTAATGGAAAATCTTAAAGATAAACCATTGTTGATGTGTATTAACTTAAATGAGTTAAAGAATTCCATGAGGAAAGAGGGGAATATTGGCTCATCAATATCAAGCAAACAATCGAATCCAATGGTACTGAACATGAATCAAATGAAATCAAGTCCACGAAGGTTAGAAGGAACAATACGTCCTTCATGGAAACAACGAGACTCGAGATTATGGTAAGTGTTTTGAAAAGAGCGAGATTGATTAGTCAACGAAGGATTAGGCATGTATCTTCTAGTGAGTACATGGTCATTTTGATATCCTGTGGTCATGATGATAGTACCTAAAAATAACATATAAACATATTTCTCTAATTACTCATATGTTACATATAAACCAAAAATCAAGGAAAGCGAGAATGTGTTTCATCAATAACTTGACAAACAAATGATTAATCCTTGTCATTTTCATGTTCACAATGTAACCATTTCACCATTGATCAAAACATATGAACTATGCAAAATCAACAATGAACTAGAACATTGGTTTTTCAAAAACAAGGTTTTTAGGTAAGAACTTAACAATGCCATTACCAACTTGTTCATGGGTTCATATCAATTCCATAAATCAACAAAAATATTTAGTCAAGATACGGATTTGTTCTACAAATGGGTTTTAATGAAATCTCTGTGAATATGAACCTAAGGAATCATAGTAACAATACTATGTCAACTCTTATTCCTAGTAAGGTTTTAATTCAATGTCAATTTAAAAAATCCCCAATTATGAATGTATGAACCCTAGAACAAATTAGATGAAATTTAAAGAAATAACTTATAATTAATTGATCTTGGATGATGGATGAGTGAAACCCACGAACTTGAATCAATTAATTTGAGTAATTGAAGGTTTTAGGAGCTTCAACAATGGTGAAAAAGAGGAGAAAAACGTTTTCTGTGTGTGAAGGAGAGAGAAAGACCAGTTTGAAAAGGATATATTAATAAAATTGGCGCTCTGACAAAAGCTACTGCCCACGGTTCCTTATCAATAAGGAACCGCGCCTTTGAGCCGCCGAGATAAAGAACCGCCTACAGAGGCAGGTTTTCATCAAAGAAAAACGATGAATTTTTGAAAACCAAAAATTTTAAAATACTTAAAAATATATCTTAAACCTTTTAGGATATCATTGGATCACCACAACACTAGATAATAATGCCTTTTTGAAGGATTATGAGTTGAATCGAGATAGGAAAAGACCGAAATGAATGAACGACTACTCGTAGAAAAAAGGCAAAGGGAGAGGAGTGAAGAGAAGTGAATCAAGACCAAGAACATTGCTCAAAGGACAAATGACATTCTTCAAAATGATGATGTGAAGAGCTTGTGTCATATATAGTGGTTTAAGACGTGCCTTTCTGGTGATAGTCTAAACGGCTTTGGTAATGAATTAAACCAAGCAATTTTGATGCATAGAATAAGATCATTTTCAAGAGTAGACTTATTTCTATTTCAAAATATGAGCAAAGTATAGATTCACTTTCTCTCCCACATGATCGGATAAATATTGCTAGAACTAACAATATCAATATCCTTGGAATATTTCGATTCCAAATGTGTAAATCCAGGTACAACTTAATGAAGTAGTTTGGTATCTCAAGGGATTCACTAATCATCCTAGAGATGAGCCTAATTGCACAAGTTACACATGATATAGGTCCTACTAACCATAAGGGTGCAAACCATGGAAATCATGCTTGATACTTTAAGCTTCTACTAACTCACCCTACATCTCCATAGTGAGTCAAGTATCCAAGCAATGAAGGTTTGAGAGGGAAAAAGAAAAGAATCACAAACCACAAATAAATGTCAAGGCAAGGATGCCAAGAACAAGCATATAGTCAATTAATGATCAAAAGAATGATCAATAGGGCGTGTGGAAGAACGAATGCGTACCTTGGCCACAAATTGCATTCCAAGCATTCAAGGAATCGATGCAAAGCCCAACAACGACTAATAGTGACTACTAAGTCTTCAAAGACTAGTATCACTTCTACCCATCTTGATATCATCATTCAATGATGCTGGAAATTAAAGAAGATGAGTCTTCTACAAGTGTAAGTAACTCAATCCATAATCAGTTGCATGATTTGTCTTCATGAGTACCTACACATAACAAGATGCAAAGTAGTAGATACATTTCAAGAGTAAATCTAAAATGCATTAATACTACTAATTTAAGTAATATGCAATATTAACATTTAAAATGCTTATTTTCAACAAAAAATAGTTTTGACCAAAGAAAAACTTTAGTACAACTTAACCTTCTAGTTTGAGGAGACAATAGATCGATCCAAGTTTTAAAGTACAATATACTTCAAAGATCTTGTGTCACCATCGCTCTGATACCAATTGTAGAAACTAGAAGGTGGGATTGAATAGTTTCTAATCGGTTTATCTCCTAATTAAAGCTCTTTTCAATTAGGTGAGTGCACAAAACTATCTTTTACTTCAAAGCTAGTTGCATAATGATTAGGTTCAATTCTAATGCATTAACAATGTATAATAAGTATAGTGATAATGAATGTGAGTAAGGAGTAAGGAAATAAACAACCTAGTAGGAAGACACCAAGATTTATAGTGGTTCGGCAACGAAGCTCTATCCTCGTTCCTACTCCACTCCTCGAGTATACCTTACTCGAGATTTCCACTATATCCACAAGCTCCCTTCTTGGCGGAGAAAACCTTACAACGTTGCTTACATTATTTTCCGACACTAAGCTAAATGTCGAGACCTGATCTTAGCTAGGACCAATCTACACAACGTCGCCCACTTCACTCTTTTACGACACAAGGCTAGATGTCGAGTTCTAATCTAAAGGTAGAACCAATCTTCACAACGTTGCCTACTTCACCATTTTCCGACACAAGGCTAGATGTCGAGTTCTAATCCAAAGCTAGAACCAATCTTCACGACTCTTCACTTTGAAGCTAAGTCAGAACTTTACACAACACAACTACATATGACTTTATAGTTTAGTGAGAACTCACAAGACACAACCACATCACTTTATAGTTTAGTGAGAACTAACAAGACACAACCACATCACTTTATAGTTTAGTGAGAACTAACACAACTAGCTACAACTCAACTAATCATATCCAAGTACACACATGTAGCTTGGATCTACACAACATAAATCCAAGCACACACATGTGCAATGGATGTACACAACTCTAATCCAAGTATTCACAAATGACTTAGATGAACACAACTAGTCCAAGTATTCACAAATACATTGGATCTACACAAGACACAAATAAACAAATGATGAACATGACTAGATCTTTAGGAGGAGGTGATCTTCATCAATGCTACATCTTTAATCACATCATAAGTGTGTGAGTGATCTTCTCTTTAGACAAGGTAAAGAAGGAGATCAAGAGAATAATCATGAGTAAACATACTTAACACATTAAGTGATCATTTACAAATGACTAGGATTAGAAAGGAGAAAGAAGACTAAAGAAGATGTCCAAAAAGGGTTGATGAGAATGCAGATTTGATTCACTATTTATAGGACAAAACATCCAACATCAATATCTGCCCGCGGTTCCTTATTGGCACCCGCGGTTCCTTATCGATAAGGAACCACCATAGGTGCTAAGGTACCGCTGGCGTAGACTCCGCTCCTTTTTGTCTTTTAGTGAATTTGAAATATCTGAGGTTGTTTAAACCTTCAAAGGATATTCTTATGGCATATGGAATATGCCATATTCAAATTTGCATTTTCATTTTAATAAAACATTTTCTTAAAAATAAAATTTATTAAAAATCTTTTGTAATGTTTGACAAAAATGAGTTTTAAGGCTAATCATTTTTATGATCACTAAGCATGATTAAGATATGTTAGTGTAATGATTATTACCTTGATGATAGTGTTTGTTAGATAATTCGTTTTATAATTGTGTTTGACAATAAATGTATTTGTAATTTGTCGTGATCAAAAATAAGAAAGATTAATTAATACTAACAATATTTTTAGGCATTGCTTATGCATTAACAGTAACGATTTTGTTATTAAAGTTTGGCAAAAAAATAAGGTTACCGGTTGCTTAACCGGTAACCCATCCCATGAGTAACAGCGGGATAGTTTTTTTCAAACGTTAAGCAACAAATAAATCAAACCCGTATACAATAGTAACCTAAGTGTAAGGTTTTAAACTTTAGTAACAAAATCATTACTTTGGCCAAACTTTAGTAACCTCTATGTATATTAACCCTATGTACTAAAAAATACATGACCAAAAGGGAAATACCGGAATCAAACATCGGTAGTCCAACATAAGCTCACACACATGAAATAAAGTAAATGAAATGAGGAGGAAAAAACAAGTGTCCAAACAAGCATAAGTATATGAAGGAAAATGGAGAAGAAGTCTAAGGCAGCTTCCATCCTATGCACGTCCTCCAATGCTCAAGTCTGTCCTTGGGTACCTGCCGTTTTGGGAAATGGAAAGGAAAGTAACGACTGAGTAATACGCTCAGTGAACGGATATATAACATAGTATGAATGGCATGAACAAGATAAAGACTAATAGCAGCGGAAATGTATAAGTCCTGGAAAACCTGGTACATGTTTATAAAACTGGTTTTATAGTTTGAAAAGACTTATGTTTTTATATGAAAACTGTATTTTAGTTAGTCAAGGGCCTATATAGGTCATGAGGTATCACCGTGCATGAATACATAGAGTGGTGACCTCATCATGAAATTAGAGGGGTTGCCTCTAATTATACTAGTCTGGGTAGGAGGGATCAACTCCTTGTGAAGGATGCAAGGCACACACCACATTCACCATGAAAATCCTGACTAAAAACATGTAACTAGGATGCACCCATACGCCCCACATGATAATATAAATAAATGGCCAAAACTGAAAGGGACGCCACGAGCAATCACTCTGTCGTGGGGAAGTCATAACACTAGTGCCTCCAGTGTTATGGTTATGGTACCCCCATAACTAGATGACTGGCATGCATTTATATAGCTCAGTCATTTAAAATATAACATAAGCATTCAAAACATATAAAATAACTGGGGGAAAACAGATGGCTACAAACGGGGAATCCTAATCAAACATACGAAGGAATGTCCATACTGTAGGACGGATCATCCGTACCTTATGTCCAGTAGTGAAGCTAGAAGGAAAGTTGAACGGTCTAGTTTGACTTCGCGGATACTACATAAATACGGGACGTGTATGAGTTGTCTGATTACTAAGTGTGTTACTGGTTATATGTGTTGTTAACTTATTTTATATTTTTTTGTCATGTTTTACTGTTTTAAATGTTATCTTGTATTTATTCATGTATTATGATTATGTATTTCATGTGTTATTGTATTACTATACTAGTAGTGTAATAATAAGTAACTTTCTAAAAATAGAAGGTTTCCAAGAATAGAAAGTTACCAAAAATAGAAAGTTTCCAAAAATAGAAAGTTTCCAAAAATAGAAAGTCACCCAAAATAGTAAGTTTCATGAAATAGAAAGTTTCCATAAATAGAAATAAGCTGGACTAATAAGTACGAAAATATAGTTTAATGCTTATTAATCATAAATTATAAGTGATGATAGTTTATTAGTAAAGTTTATTAAGTTAATACTTAGGCTAAAGTGATTATTCATTAATAATGATAAAGCATGGTTTATTAATTAATAAAATATCATGGTTAAATTAATAAACTTTACCTTATATAGTTTAACTAAATTAAGTCAGGGTTTTTAATTTCATTAGACTAAATAAATGCTTAGGTTAATTCATGCTTTATTAAATTAAATAAATAACCTAAGTCATGAATTAATTAAATTAAATAATACTTGGAGGGAATTAATTTAATTAATTAATTTATAACATTAACTTGGCCAAATAACTTGTACCCGAGCCCCAACCCAAGACCAAAACCAAACCAGACCATAAACAACTCAGCCGGCGGCTGGGGGTTTGGCCGACGACTAAGCAGCCTGTGGCTGCAGCCGTTTGTTGCCACTGAATAGCCTTGGATCACACCAGTTCTAGCTGGTTCCCACTTGCGAGTTAAAGTTCCCACCAGCTTGAAGTCGTTCCCACTGTTTCTGCCTAAAGACCCACCGAGACCCTACATGGTCTCGGTTGCCACTGAACCAAGCACGCACCCACTATTTTTGACAGTTGGGTTGCGGCTGGTGAACCAAAACACACACCGCCCCTTGAAGGGTTGCGGCTGTGTGACCAAAAGACCACCGAGACCCTACATGGCCTTGGTTTGCGTGCGGCTTAGCCAAAACGAAACCAAACCCGAACCCCTTTCTTGTTTTAAATCCTTTATAACATGTTTTCATAAATTGGTATCAAGATTTAAGAATTAGTACTCATAATTAAAATAAAAGATTAAAAAGGTGAAGGTTTGATTATTACCAATTACGTGAATGAATAAAGGATGGAATCACGAACACGAACACGTACTTCTTCAAGATCAAAACCTAAAATCTTTCTCCCTTGCTCATTGATAATACCGGCGGCCACTTTTGTGTGCTAGGGTTTGATTTGTTTTTCTTGAAAAGCTATTTCGTTAATTACCTGGAGTTAGATTAGTTACTACTTGGATTAGTAATGGGCTGGGCCAACAGGCCCTCTCCCTTTTCTTTGTTTTATGCCGCAGCCACAAGGAAGCCTAAAACCAATTCCATAGTTTTTCATGACTTAATATTGTTTGTGTATTTTTGTGTTTAAGTGTCGTGATTAATTATTATACATAATTGTTTATCGTGTATTTATAATATACATAATACTTGTAATTAAATGTTCGTGCCACGTGTCGTATATTATAAACTAGCTAAAAGACCCGTGAAATTCATGGGTATTTTTAAGTAACTAATTTCTTCTAAATCTTATTATTTTAATGAAGTGAAGTTATAAGTTAGAAAGAATAACATTTGGACACACAATCATAAACAATCATGCATTATATGAAACGCAAGCAAAACACTCGAGTCATCATATATCCAGCGGTTACGTACTAAGATGTAATACTAACGTATTAGTTGGATTGATAATCAAATCGGAAATAAATGTATGATTAGTAGAAATTTTAGTCACATGGAAATAGCTAAAATAATATCAAATAAATTGGTGGAAATTATCTTCTAATGTATGATTTTGGACAGCTTTTGTTATCCATAAGTAGTCTTTGACATTGTTTTGAAAATCATAATTTTAGAAGCATGAATGTATGATTATTCATTTTATTTTTGTAACTTCTCATTTACAATCAAATCTAAACTGAAATACAAGTTTAACAGGTAAAATCATGTTATGTATGGAATGAAAACCAAATACAGAAAGACACTTTTGGAAAAAAACCTATTATCATACTTGTCCATAGTGTGAATTAATGATGGGCTATGAAAACCTGAATATGATTTGTACTTCAATAATAATTGTGTAATTTCAACCTCACAAATATGACAACAACATTAAACTGATTCCTATACCTCAACCGGAATATACTTCGACTTTAAAGGTAGCGTAACACCAAAAGTCAACATATGCTGGCAACACTTCGTCAAATTTGGTACCACTTCGTCAAATCGTTCCAAAATCTAATACGTAACCTTTATAACAATCTCCTATTCTAATGATAAGTTGAGGTAACAATATCTTGACTTAAATGTACACATATATTGATATATACTAATTAAAATGAGTCATTAAGCTAAACCAAGAGGTTACATTAAATCTCATACTCACCATATATTCGGAGTTAATAAAAGGTTCGTTGACCGCAAAAACCTCAATATCCTCTCTAAATGATGCAATTCTCCACACCAACCTTCCAATCCTTCAAAACCCTTCAAATTAACAAAAAGAATTATAGTCTTTAACGTTTGTACTATAATTAACATGACTATAAATCATTATCAAAATATAACACAAACAAAAATTTACACACAACTTATTGTTCACAAGTGAATCTGGTCATAAAACGAAGCATCAGTCTCATTTTCATGGCACAGTGGTTAATAAACCGTCAAAGAATTTATATGAGAAAACATACCATTAATTAACCTTGGTGTTCCCTCCGCTACTGGACTCTGTAAAAATTGCAAAGATAAGTAAGAAAAAAAAGCTAAAAGACCCACATACCTTTTAAGTTGCGCCATTTCACACATTTTATTTTGATTAGGTCCTATATAGACATTAAAGTGTTAAAAACTTGATATTCAGCAGCTTGGAAGAAAAAAACTAAAATTTCCTTAAAATATTATAGCTACCTCAATATTGTTTGTCTCGGCTTATATGTGATCTTATGAGCTTATATGATTTAGCTACCTCATTATTGTTTGCTTCGGTTTATATGTGAGCTTATGAGCTTATGTGATTTAGCCCCTATATTTCCTAAGCCCCAATGTTATAGCTTATTTTGAGACTTATGCATATAATCTTACCATATCGTAATAAACATACTTAAGCCCACAAGTCTCGTAATAAACCAGAAAATTGAGGCTTATGAAGTATATGCTGAAATTAAATAAGCTCATAAGCCTACGTATAAGCCGAAACAAACACCTCCTAGGGGTTGTTTTGGAATGAAGTGCCCATCTGCTTAAACATTATCAGGTACCCTGCTTATATTCAGATGCTTATTTTAGAGAATAAGGGGTCGCTCGTTCAAACTTATATTTGGGGCTAAAGAGCTTATTTGATCTTGTCATATATTTCAAAAGCCCATTTTAGCTTACATTCAGCCTAACTTGCACACGCATGACCTTGCAAATTACGAAAAAAATATATACTTAGCCAGAACATTACTAAATCAAAATTTCTAAAAATACAAAGAGGAAACAAATGAAAGCACAAACAATTGATCAAAGACCACTTACAATAAAGGCATGTGGTTTCTTTGGCATTTCCTTAATTTTTGATTTGGACCCAATAACCAGTTGTGACGAAGCCTCAGAAACTTCATCGACAACTTCAGGTACCGGTTCTTCCTCTTTTTCAACTACTTCCTTTACATTCTCTAGGAGATGACTCACTACATCTGGTTGAGGCTCTTCTATTGTTATGACAACTTCAACAGGAGTATGATTCTCCAACACATGAACACTTTTGGCAATAGTATATACAAACACATAGTTAATAAAAAGTTCAGAAAAAGAATTGATTCAAATGCCATATGACAAACCAAAAACTTGATAAAACTCAAAAACATTGTTTGCATGTCATTTAGATAAAACTTTGTAATTCATTTTTTACTAATTTCATATCTTCCAACATATAAATGGTCATTGCAAAAAAAGTATAGTTTTATCAGATATGCATATTTTTAGTCACCTTGCTCTGGAATGACGGGAGCTTCAACATCCTCAGTAGGAGCAATGCTTCCTTCACTATAATTCACATTCTCCACGTAAAAGAACATATCGTCCAACAAAAATTATCTTTTGTCTTGTGGTGCAAGGAAGAAAGACTAAGTGAACTTTTAGACAACATTGTCCTTTCCAATTAAGAATCTTGTGACTAAAACATCAAAACCACCATTCAATGAATCTTGTGCATCCACTACTTTAATCTCAGCCCCGAACTCGTTATTGTAAGCGATATTATATAAGTACTAATGTATTTCACGTCCAAAAGAGACTTATTAAATTATTCTTATCAAAAATATTATTTGATGAGTTTTACATGGATGAATTGCTACTTAGATTAAAAAGATTGGATCAGTTGATTAACACATTGTCTCTTGAGAGAGAGAGAGGTCAAAGACAGTAGAAAATTCATAATTAAACCTACTACCAGAACTTTTAAACAAAAATTTCATTATGGAATTTTATCAAACAATTGACATACACCTAAAAACAAAAGATGCAATAATGAATAATCTGAGTTTTAAAAGATCATCGAACCCATAAACTTAAGCAAATGCTACATCAAGCAATTCATTCCTAGATGAGCTTAGAATTAAATTATCATTAACATGAATATCCCTCAACTACAAATCGCTAACATATAATTTTGAAAAACGAAAACATAAATAAAGATCACTTACCCAAAAAATTGTGTTGTCTGGAAAAGAAAGTGTTATTCCAACTGAGATAATTGTAAAGATGATTTGAAGGATGAAGATGATTTGAAATTTTTTTAGTAAGGTTTCAAATTCCGTAGACTTTTTTAGTAAAGTGATTGTAAATCCCAAGTCTACTGTGCAAACCACAAGACAACTTCAAGCCAATACTGAAACTCATGCACTTGTGAGTTATGTCAAACAACAACAGAGAACAAGTCATAAGGATACTCAGCATTGTTTGTTTGCCTATTTCTTATCACAAGTAGAGCCCAAGAACATTTCTCAAGCTCTTGATGAAGAAAGTTGGGTAGATGCCATGCAAGAATAATTAACACAATTTGAACTACAAAAGGTTTAGATTCTTGTGGATCTTCCCTCAGGTAAAAGGGTTATTGGTACTAGATGGATTTTCAGAAACAAGAAGGATGAAAGAGGAGTTGTTGTGAGGAACAAGGCAAGGCTTGTTGCTCAAGGCTATAGACATGAAGAAGGGATAGACTATGATGAGGTTTTTGCACCAGTGGCAAGAATAGAAGCCATTAGGTTATTTTTTGCCTTTGCATCATATATGGGTTTTATAGTCTATCAGATGGATCTGAAAAGTGCCTTTCTTTATGGTACTATTTCAGAGGAGGTATAGGTTTCACAACCTCCAGTTTTATAGATCCTAAATTCCCCAATAGAGTCTACAAGGTTATCAAAGCACTATATGGTCTACATCAAGCTCCAAGAGCTTAGTATGCAACATTATCTAATTTTCTGTTAGAACATGGATATATGAGAGGAACCATTGACAAAACTGTATTCGTAAAAAAGAATGCTAACGGTATTATTCTAGTACAAGTCTATGTTGATGACATTATTTTTTGTTCAATTAAGAAATCATGGTGTGAAGTGTTTGAATCTTTGATGAAAGGAAGATTTTAGATGAGTTATATGGGAGAACTTACTTTCTTTTTGGGACTACAAGTCAAATAAAGGAAAGATGGAATATTTATCAGCCAAGATGAATATGTTGCTGAAATCTTGAAGAAGTTTTCATGTATGGATACAAGGAGTACAAGCACACCTTTTGAAGCTAAGAAGTCTTTGTCAAAAGATGAACATGGTGAAAATGTTGATATTCATCTATACATGTCAATGATTGGTTCATTGATGTATCTTACTACTTCAAGGCCAGATATTATGTTTGCTATGTGTGCCTGTTCAAGGTTCCAAGTCAATCCAAAGGGCCACATCTACATGTTATGAAGAGGATTTTTAAGTATCTTAAAAGTCAGCCAAATTTAGGATTATGGTATCCTAGAGATTCAACTTTTGATTTGGAAGCTTACTCAGATAGTGATTATGCTAGAGCTAATCATGATAGGAAATCCACAACATGAGGTTTTCAATTCCTAGGCAAAAGACTCATATCATGGCAGGGGTAAGAAGCAAACCATTGTTGCTACTTCTACAACTGAAGGTGAATATGTAGCTGCTGCTTATTGCTGTGGACAACTACTTTGGATTCAAAATCAGTTGTTAGACTATGGGTTCAACTTCATGAACGCCAAGATCTACATTGATAATGAAAGTACTATATGCATTGTCAAGAATCCAGTATTTCACTCCAAGACCAATTATATTGAGATAAGACATCACTTCATAAGAGATGCCTATGACAAGAAGCTTATTCAAGTCTTGAAGATTCATATAGACAACAATGTAGCTGATTTGTTGACCAAGGCATTTGATGCAAAGAGATTTGAATTCTTGGTGACACATATTGGTATGCTCAACCAATAGACTGCTGCATATGTTAAGGGGAGGTAATGACTGTACAATTTTTATGATAATTGTATAGTGTATGTTTTTATGTTTTTGATGTGATTGCAGGTTGATAAAATAAGATAAAAGAGGTTATAATGATAGTGGAATGCATGAACTGGTCAAATTTGTGAGGTACCGTTATGGATCCAAGTACCGCTAGCACAAATCCAAGTACCGAGTATGTTCCATGTACCGCTACATGTCCGTTGTATGTTAAGGGTCTCTTTTTGTAAACTTGGCGGTTTCTTCGCGCTTGGGTTTGTTATTTACATAAATACTTACTCCAATTATACAATTGATTAGCCTAATCTTTTATTCTTATCTCTTAATTATATAACCTTCTCTCTACTTTTCCGATCATCAAAAATACTAATGGCTGCTTTACAAGTGATCTCTAAGCACAATTTGGTTGCGAACCTTGCTCAGAATGATGATTCTCTTGGTTTCCATGAGATACTTGGATTTTTATCTCGAATTCATATTCATTTTGCGCTTACTGTAAGTCCCATTGTTTCTATTCCTATTATTGAATAATTTTGGAATACTGTTGTTTTAGGTACTCCTTTTGATCAACCTTGCATTAAGGCTAGGGTGAATCATAGAAATATCTATGTAACTGAGGTACTGCTACGGGCTAGTTTGAGACTAAATGATGAAAATGAACTAAGTATGTTAAACAATACAGAGATACATGATGGCCTTGCATCCATGGGTTATCAGGGTGGTAGGGAAAGTCTTACTTTCTTTAAAACTTTATTTTCACCACAATGGAAATAGCTTTTTCATGCCATTATTCAATGTTTAAGCTCTAAAAGTACTTCTTTTGATCAAATCCATGCTGCATTGGCATCAGCTGGTATTTGTTTGGCAAATAACAGAGTTTTCAAATTTTCAAAATTAATTTTTGAAGGCATGACTAGGAATTTGGAAGGAGCTAAGAAGTTTTTAATGTATCCTAGATTCATTCAGCCTTTAGTTAATGATCAAATCCTTAACCTACCAGAGTTAACAAATACATGAGATGTTCCTACATTTACAAAGAGAACTTTTTCTTTCTTGACCAAACAAGGCAATGCCTTTACAGGAACTGTCACACCCTTATTTGCTCATATGTTAGCCCAACCTGCCCACCAAGAAGGTGAGGAACCTAGCATTACTAGTGGTTCTCAGCAAACTCCTCACCAGAGTTCCCATTCCTCAAAAGATACTCAATCTTCTTCTCATAATATTGGTAATCAACCAAATTTAGATGAGATGGTCCATACACTTGCTGCTTCCATTGCTGCTAGTGGTTCACCACAAGCACAAGCATTAGAGGTGGTGGATGTTTCCAGTTTAACTGCTTTGTGCACTAGCTTGTCCAAACAGGTACATGTATTGCAAAAGGAGAAGCTTGTTCAAGACAAGAAAATTGCTGAATTGTAAGCCAGTTTTATCAAGCTAAAGAATAAGGTATCTCCTTGGATAAGGCAGAACAGGTCTATTCAGAAAGCTGCTCTTCAAAAGCAAAGATTCAGAAACCTCAAGAAAAGGCAACTGAATGCAACCAAACAGGGGAGGAATTATGAAGAACCACTACCTTCTTCTGATATCCAGAAAAGGGTCTTTGGGAATGACATCAACTTTGGAGCTGATGATGTCATTGGAAATTTTGAAGATAGCAATGGTATAGAGACTGGTGTGGAAAATGATAGCTTGGAGCCTACAAACATGGAGCTTCAACAAGAAGAATCACAACCTACTCATGAGGAACCACAAATTGAAGATATGTTGGTGACTCAGCCACAACCACAATCTCAATCACCACAACTTCAAGTGAATTGGAGTAGTTTCTATGAGAAGCTGGAGGAAATCAATGTCCAATTTCCTGTGTCTTCAACTCCACCTCAAAGGCAATTCTGGTTTCAAAAGAAGAAACAGTCTTTCCAAGTACTGTCAAGATCAAGAGTAAGCTATGGATCAGACAAGACAAAGGAGTTACAGGTTGAGAAGACAGCTTCAAAAGAGGAAAAGGTATCTGGAGATACTTTTGTGATTGAAGAAACAAGTGTGTCTTACACTGGTGAAGTCAACATTTTTGAAGATCCAAGTACTGCTAGGCCAACTAAGCCAACTACGAGTACTGCTGACATTGTTGAAGACCCAAGTACTTCTAAGCCAACTAAGCCGACTGCAAGTACCGCTGGAGACCAATCTTCACTACATTCTTGTGCAGAAAGTCAAACTCCTTTTGGAGAGGATGAGACTTTAGCTCAAGTACCGCTTGCTCTCAGGGAAAAGAGTTCAGCTGAAAAAGCAAGACAAGCAGAGATTAAGAAGAAGACACAACAAGAAGTTCTTGCCAAAAAGGATAAAACTAAAGGTAAGAAAGTTCAAGCTTCACAGCCCACTAAAGATATTAATATTCAACAACAAGCAAATGAGGATGGAGAAAGAAGATCTTCACAGCTGAAGAGGAAGTTACCTAAGATAAATCCAAAGGATAAGGGCAAGAAGTAGTTACAATCAGAATCTGAAAATGAAAGTGATTCAGATGATGATATAAACAAAGTCATGTACAGATTTCATCAACTAGACCATGATGAGGAATTTGCTTTCAGAATGCAAGATCAAATTCGTGAAGAAGAGTTACAAGAGGAACTTGCAGCAAAGCAACAATTGCTTGAAGCTAAGAGAATGCAGCAAGAATGGAATATACAAGAGTATGATAGGATTCAAGCTGAACTACAAGCAAGTGAGCTTCTTGCAGACTCATTAATAGCTGAAGAAATGGATGCTTATGATGAAGAAGAAAAAGCAAAGTTGATTGATGATTTGGTAAGGGAGCAACAAAGATTCTTTGCTGAGAAAAGAAGAAGAGAAAAGATTAAGTCCCCAACTACAATGCAGATTAGGAATCAAATTATGGATTTTCTCAAGAAGGTTAAGCATTTCACTCATGCTCAATTGGTCAGAAAGAGTTTTGAAGAAATAAAGGCTTTGTATGAACAACAAAAGAGAGTTGAATTGCATTTTGTTGAGATTGGATTTGAAGCAGATAGGATAGCTATTGAAGAAGCCAAAAGACATCTGCCACAACAAAGACAATTTGGAAGTACTCCTAGATTTGAGTCAAGTACTGCTAAACATACAAGAACATCTCCATCTATCAAGACTACATATGTTTAAAAAGTAGAAAGTAGAAGGTAAGTTCAAAAGGGACAAAAACTGCTCAAAGAATGAATGAAGGAGATAAAGCTCAAAGTGTTGATAAGACTGAAAATGTACAAGCAGTACATACACAGTCAACAGTACATACTGAAGAAATGGTACATACAGATATTGAGGAGGGTTCAATGGAATTTGAAGGAAGTTCCAACGGTGTTAAAAGAAAAAGATCAACAAAGAAGAACCTAGAAGCCAAGAAAAAGGCTAAATCAATAACAGAAGATAGTGATGATGATGAGAGCTTAAGAAAGTACTTGAAGATAGTAAATTTTGAAGATCAATGTATAGACACGTAGATTTTTGGAAAGAAATCATCCATTTCTAGATGGATATATACTATGGAACAAGGACTGGAAGCTCATGGAATATTAAGAACAGATGGTACAACAAGAATGTTCAGACTGTTAGAATATATTCTTCATATTCTTGACAGATAAGATATTCAAGATCCTTTCAGGTTAGTTCAAGAGGCCAGTGCAGGTAAAACTGAGGTATCACTATTGTATCATGAGTTATCCTTCATGTATAAACCACACAACTGTGAATAGAAAATGTTGAAGGAATTAGAGAATCAGGTTCCTAGTTACTGGAGATATTATAGGTCATATGGACTACCTATTTTAGATATAGATGATGCTACCTATTATATGCTACAAGAGAAGAGATATCCATTTGAGAAAAGATTGTTAGAGATAATGTTGGAACAGCAATTGGAAGTCTCAGAAGAATCTGTTGGAGCTTTAGAGTTGATCAGAATGGTTAAACAACAAATCAAGGATTTGGAGCAAGATGAAGAAGCTGAGCAATAACCTTAAGTGTTTGATTTACAATCACACTTCACAAATGGTTCTCAGTTCACCATGTCTAACACACATAAGAACTGGCAGGTCCATAAGCGAACGATTTGTGGTAAAGACTTCTCAAATCCGTTGAAAGCTGGTAGTTTGATAAAAAAACTATATGGTTCTAACTCACCATGTTTCGAGAAAAAGAGTTGGCTAGTCCTAGACAAACGGTACTAGGTAAAGACATTATAAAATCCGTTGATGGTTGACAGTTTACCAAAAATTGTAGGGTTATCTATGCACCTTATTCTGTATGAATAAAGTATTGGATATTCCAGAGGGTACGGCTCATTGGTAAAGAATAAATCAAATCCGTTGATAGCTGATGATTTGCTAAAAATCATGAAGCCAATACAGATTGGTTTTTGTTGTTAACTGTTTTATTTCAGGTATGAAGCTGCAAGCAAAGAAGTATTAAATTCAAGGAAAGAATACTTAGAAGGTTTTGTCTCATCAAATCAAGACAAAAGTTCATGATCAAGAATTCACAGATTTAACTCAAGAAGACAATTACTGTTGCTGCAAAGTACAATGAATGTTCACAAGACACAAGAAGATCATAGTTTTAAGACAACGATGATGTTCATAATACTTGAAGGTTATCTTATCAGAAGAAGATCTACATTGAAGTGTTTGACTACATTCAGTTGGATACATGTACAAATTCCAAGCTCAATCCAAGTTTGAAGAGAAGATTAAAGACATCTATTCTAATACATTCAGTACAAAGAGAAACAAGAAGACAAAAAGTTATCATTCTTGTTTAGGGGAGGATTGTTGGGAATTATTGTTAAGTTTCAAGTATCGTTAGTGTAAACTTAAGTTATGTTAGTATTATCAAGTATCGTTAGTGTTAACGCGGTACATAGTAAGTACTGTTACTTATAAAGTAAGTACTGCTATATTGATTAGGACGAATATATCTTTGTATAAGATATGTCATAGTTATAGTTAGAGTATATCTTATGTGATATACTTAATAGTTAGAATATTGATAATATATCGCCTGTGATATACTTATCTTTATAGAATATTTTAAGGTTTCTAGGGTTCCTTATTCTATAAAAGGAACATAGGTACAATGACATTCATGTCCCTCATTCAAGTCGATTAATAAGAGAATCGAATAGTTAAAAGTAATTCTGTTCTTCTCTGCTTCATAAGTTAGATTCTGCATAACTTATTTAGCTTGAGTAAGAGTTCTCAAAGTGTTTTAGTTTGATTACAAACTACTATACTAGTTCTTAACAGAATATAGATCCAACCAAAGGGATCAACACAACCCTCTATGGCTTATTTTTAGAGCACCAAGACTTGACTATAAAATCAGTACTTATTAGCATCTTATTGTAGATCTTATGAGCTTTCGTTGGCCTCTGAATTATTTAAAGTAGATAAGAATTAACCAAGATATTGATCCATAAAACTATATGATTTTATGTGAAATTTAGACTTATATTGCATGTTGAAAATGCATCACCGTCTGAAAATAAACAAGATACCTAGAAATGATAATAGATTAGAAACTCTACTAATTTGAATAGTCCATATTAGCAGCTAGGTTTATCAAGACGAATAAAGTAAAAAGACTCAATAACGAAGTCATAACTCGCAAATGAAGTTGACATGTTTAAAATGAAAGTATAAAAACTTTCTTGTAGTAATTTTATCAAACAATTTTGTATTACTTAGAACTTAAAATCAAGTCGAGACCTATACTATTTCGTACTACTTTTGAAATATTAAACGGCCTTGAACATTATAACTTGTAAACTCATATTTTATAAAAACTAAATAAAAGTGATACTTATTTTTTAAATACAAAGACCTAATTAATTATTTGACCTATTTAGAGTTCAATCCAACAATAGACTTCAACATAACTTTATAGTGCAAAGATGAATGGTATTCAATATGCTTAAACGCAAATTTTCACAAAGTGTGACAATAAGTCGTTTTCACAAATTCAAGCACATACTAAGTGTTGATCCCAAACTTAGATCGATTTAGCTTTAGTGTAAACGAGATTAAATCAAGTTAAACAATTAGAGAATCTTTCTTGTGTAAACAATTCAAGTACTATGCGGAATTAATACTTGAATGAAGAACAAACAAAACAAATAAACCAAACTTTCACTTTGATTGATAATCGAACTTGTGTACAATGAAAGTGTAAAACATATATTGAACTAAAACCCAAAGGCCTCCTTTTATAGATTAAGGAGCCTTGCACAAGAGTCTAACGATCAGCTATTCTAGGTAAAGATAAATATAGAAAATACAATGTCGAACATATCTTTACTAGAAATACAAAACGTGTAGACTAAGTATTCTATCAGTGCTTGGACTTCTCTTCATCAGTGCTTGATTTCTTCTTGTCAACGCTTGTTCTGTGAACGCTTGATTTCTTCTTATCAACGTCCAATTAACTCCTGTCAGCGTCTAAGTGTCTTGGCTTATTTTATTCCCAACAATCCTCCCCTAAACTTGATATCTACTCTAGTAATCAAGTTTCTGAATAAAAACTAAGTACAAGGAGGATTCTTACAAATACAAATCACTTATTAATTAGGAAATAAATAAACCTAATTAAATCTTTGTCAACATCACTTGTGTAATCCATCTCCAGCCGTGTTGACACCATTTTCTTCAAAACTTCCTTGGACATGGGATATTCAGCATCCACAAGAAGATATTCAGAAAACTTGGTAGTACTCAAATGATAAACACCAGCTGCTGAATGTAGACGCCATTGAAGTCTACTAATATCATCAAGATCCAACCATACTGGATCTTCATCATTTGGCTCACACATTCTCTTGAATGTGGACCAAATCTTTATTCCATTGACTGAAGTAGGTGCTTCAGCCTCATACTTGGCCTTCATCAATCCCCAAAGATCTGCCAAGTCTTCCTTATCCAGGCTTGCAAACAAAGAGATAAGAGTAGTAAAAGTATGTACCTCCTTTCCATATCTGCCAATCATCTAAAACCCACTTGCATATTCTTTGAACTATAGAGTTTCTGGAATCATGAGGTAATACCTCTACCATATGTGAAGCTTCCAAGGGTGAGAGCTTAATACTCCTTATAATAACTGCTTCACTAGGATTCACACTATCCAAATTCTTTGGGAACTCAATTGGAATTCCCTTCTTCAAAGGCCTTGGTGTAATTAAAGCCTGTTGGATCTGCATCTCTTCTATAAGTTCTTCCTTTCTTTCATCTGAAAGAAGTCTGATAGTATTCTGCTCTTGAACACTTGCCCATATAGGATAAGCACGAAACTCCAACTCATCAAAGGTGTAAAACCCGCATGCTTTTACCATGAACAGTACACTTATGATCGTACGTACATGATTAAAACTTTCCTTATATAACATGAACACGTATCACGAGCAAGAATTACAAGTATTACGTACGTGTTATAACACAATAAGTATTTATTACGTATTAACACACGATAATTATTTCAATAATAATTATAATCACGAACATGCGAACATGAAACCATGAACGTAAATTAATCACGAGCTCAGTATTACGTATGTTTATATATTTATTACGATCACGAATAAATATAATAAAACACGAACGATAACTATTAAATCACGTAAAACACGAACACGAGAACACACTTAATTACTAGACACGAGAAATGTTCGGGTTACCCCTTGTGGGGCCCCTTACCCGCGGACAAAACAAGAAACATGGGCCAAGCCCATGCAAATTTTACTAAACTAGGAAAAAGGGAAAAACATGTTTCATAATTCAAGAATTTAGAAAAATAATAAAAACCCTAGCCCCTTTTTCCTCTCTCTCTTTTTGGCCGCCGGGTATAACACCACCAAGGGTGGTTGTTGGTTGATTTTTGGTGATTCAATTCAAGAGATAGTCGTTCGTGTTATCATCCTCGTTTGATTCATGCATTGGTAATCCTACAACCTTTTCTTTTTAATTCTTTTATTGATTTAGAACACATAAAATCATGGAGTTATATAAAAAACAAGTAAATAAACATGTTAATTTTATCATGGGGTTATTAAAACATAAGGTTTAATGGGTGTTTGGTTCGGCTTGCACCAAACTGAGAGTCTATGACTCTCGCTGGTGGTTTTCTTTCGAGCAGCTGCAAATCAAACAGCCACAACGGGCTTTTTACTCCTTCAGCCGCAACCCCTGCTGTCAGCAGGGGTGCGTTTGGCTTAACAGTGTTAACGACGGCCTAGCAGGGGAAACCACTGGCTGCGGCCAGTGGTGTATTTGGTCTGGCAGCAGGAACAAGTCTTGGGTCAGCAGGTAATTTTAAACAGTCGGCATGTAAAAATCGTTAAAAACAGTAGGTATTAAGAACTATCAGCAGGAAGTGTTTAACCAGTTAAGGGTGCGTTTGGTTCACAGTTTAAGGCAAACTTAAGGGGGTGTTTGGCTAAATTAATAAACAGGTATTTTATTTAACCTAATTAGTTTAATTAATACATTTTAATTAAATTAATTACATGCTAACCTAAATGTAGTTTTATTTGATTAAAACCATGGTTTATGTAGTACGTTATTTAAATAAAAATTATGATTAAATAACTATCTACATAATTATTCATATACATGTGATTAGTTAAACTTAGTTAATTGAGTTATAAAGTTTAATCAGTAAATCATGGATTATTATTAATTAATAAATACTTACAATATCATGCAATATTGTTATTAATTATTAATTACAAGTTTAGACTAAGTATTTAATTATTTAAATTTAGACTATAATAATTAATTAATTATTAAAACATGACATGGAATTAATTAATTATCATGACTTAGGTTATATTAATATTAATAATAATACATGGCTTTACCTAAGTATCTTTGTACACTTAATTTAATTAAATCATGTCTATATTTAATTAAAGGATATAACCTATAGTTTATTTAATTAACATGTTGTAATTAATAAACTATACTATTTAATCACATGACTTAGTATATTAATCAGTAAACACTTATGCTTATATTATTAGCTTAATAATCCAGCTTATTTCTATTTATGGAAACTTTCTATTTTTAGAAACTTATTTAATTAAGGCAGCTAATCTATTTATAGAAACTTTCTATTTTTATAAACTTATCTATTTTAAGCAGTAATTCTATTTTTGGAAACTTTCTATTTTAGGAAACCTGCTATTTTTAGAAAGTTACTTATTACTACACCACAAGTATAATAATACAAAAAATACAAGAAATACTTAATCAGAATAGACAGAATACAGGATAAACGTAGTATAAAGCTTAAATCAGTAAAACATGACATGAACATATAAAACAAGTTAAGACATGATATAAAACCAGTTACGTACTCAGTAATCAGATACTTATACACGTATGTATTTATGTAGCATTAGTGATACCGAAGTAGGACTCTCTTCCGTTCGTCTTCTTCGTTCACTGGACACAAGGTACGGATTTTCCGTCCTTTCAGTATGGACGTTCTTCCTTATTAGGATTCCCCGTATGCAGCCAACTATTTTCCCCAGTATATGTTTTATATGTTTTTGAATTGCTTATGTTTAATTAGAATACCTAAAGCCATATACATGCATGACCAGTTTCACCTAGTTATGGAGGTACCATAACCATAACACTAGAGGCACTGGTGTTATGACTTCACCACGGCGGAGTGATAGCTCATGGCATCCCTTTAAGCTTTTGGCCATATTTTGTTATCAGGTGGGGCGTATGGGTGCATCCTAGTTACATGTTTTCAGCAGATTATTCAGTATGAATGTGGTGTGTGCCTTGCATCCTTCACAAGGAGCTGATCCCTCCTACCCAAACAGTATATTAAATTAGAGGCAGCCCCTCTAATTTGCATGACGAGGTCACCCCTCCAAGTATTCATGCACGTTGATATTTTCATGACCTATATTGGCTAATGGTAAACATGTTAAACAGATTTTACAAGATAAACATAAGGCTTTTCAAACTATAAAACCAGTTTTACTAAGATATAACCAGGTTTTCCAGGACATATACATTTCCGCTGCTATATGTTATTCATGCTTATATTATTCATTTCATGCTTATATATCCGTGCACTGAGCGTTATGCTCAGCCGTTACTTTCCTTTCCATGTCCCAAAACGGCAGGTACCCAAGGACAGACTCGAGCATTTGGAGGACGTGCATAGGATGGAAGCTGCCATAGACTTCTTTTCCTTTTGCCTTCATAGATTTATGCTTGTGTAGTCTTTGTTAATTTCATTTACTTTATTTATGTTTTGGGCTTATGTTTGGGGACCGATGTTGTGATTCCGGTTTTTCCTATGGTCATGTATGTTTTACTACATATTACCTTGCATGCTTTGATGACACGCCATAATTACGCGTAACGGTCTACTTATCAAAGTAAGGTGTTACAATTATGGTATCAGAGACAAGGCTTCGACCTGTAGGCTCTAAAACTTGACCTGTGACTAGTGGGTAGTCACCAGGAGCTTCCTAAGCCAACGTTTGTTCTTCCACGTATTGATGTGTTCAGCGCATTGTTGTTTTAACCATGATGTTTTCAGCACCTTAATGTTTTAACCTTGATGTTTTCATCAATATTGTTTTACTAATATGGATGGACAACCGTCATTCATATTTAGTTATGTGTCATTGTTTCATGCATGATGTTCCTCGTGAACTATGGCTAAGTGGACTGAACCCCAGTAGTTCATAATTAGCCACATAAAATTTTTCTGATAAGTTTTGACAGATGACCTTCATTTATTTATGTTTCATGTATCATTGTTGCAGGAATTATGACTAAGTAATGGTTGGTACAGGACTGGTCCTATTTAGTCGCATGTGCTTTTATCGAAACTTTTAACTTTGGGACCGACCCATAGGCGTCCCCTCGCACATATAAATATTTTATAAACTAAAACATGCATTCATGCACTGTTTTTCATGCATAAAATTTTTCTCATGATTTATTGGCATAGTCTTTTTTATGTCCCCTAATAAGTTACTATGTTTTTATGTCAAGTATGTTTTCATACTGTCATGGTTAAACTCAGTTTCATGCTGATTATATTATACACTCCTTCATGTTGGGTTTTCCATGTTTCTTTATGATGACTTCTTCTTCACGTGACTATGTCTTACGTCTCTTTTGTTGTTTTTTCTTTCATGCAAGACACTGTTGGAATTCATGTAAATTCTGCTTTCATGATAGTCATGGTTGGTTTTCATTAATCATGCTTTCAGGAAAATCATCGTTGAAATTCGTTTAACCACACGTTAGCATTTCTCTATGCAACCAGAATGAGGTATATACTGGCATTGCCAGGTTATCATGATGGTCTTTCTAACCGTTTAACCAGTTATTTTCCTTTAAAATCATGTCAGATGATCGATCCCATACTGATCATTTCATGTGCATTCCATGTGTACTCCATGTACCTTATCCCATGTGCGTATTTCCACTTGCTGATACTCTACAAATTGTTGATGCCGCTCATAGCTTGGAGATGTTACTAAAGGTTGATGCTGCTGATGTTTGGAGGCGCTACGAGATGCAGATGCTGTTCACAACCTGGAGATCCCACAAGACGAAGACAAAGGCGTTAGAGCAAAGCAATTGGACGAGAAGATGCTTTACCATCAGACGATTTCCATCAATCATTGTCCCAAATTCTCAGTTACATATCACACGTCATCTAGTTGTCATTTCAGTCATATGAGTGCGAACCGGTACCAGCCGGCCTATTAGCTGAATAGTTACATGAATCAGAGTCATGAGAATGACCGTCATGGAACTGACAGACAAGACGATAGTAACCACTACTATGACAGCAACTATACTAGCAATCGCAATCGAAGCTCCGGCCACGGACGTGATCGGAGATACAAAGAATTAGTAGTCCAACCGATCCGCCGATTTTGGCATAATAACCTAATATTTGTAGTTCTATTCGTTTCACATCTTGAGACACATGTCAAGACATCAGTCAAGATACATGTCTCACGTATACCCTCTGAAGACTTATGTTAAGACACCAGTCAAGACACATGTCACGCTTAATTTCCCAAGACACGAGTCAAGACACATGACTCATGTCCAATTCTGGAACATCCCTAAGAATTTCAGAGTACCCTCCAAAGGGTATATCCATTTTGTTGTGCCATGTATTAATCAGGCCACAAGAAATTCAGTACCAGCACCGGCATATCAGTGAGATCTGTCACGATTGTTCGATGATACTTTTCTTTCTTGCACCTATAATTCACATATTCATGACCATAAAGGACACCATTCGTATTCCCCATGTATACGAAGGTTTTCCTTCAGCCTAATGATGAGATCCAAGATGCTAACGCATTAAATCGGCCAGACACGAGTTGAATAAATCCTAATTATGGACTACAAACAGCACACCCTGCTACGATTCATGATTTTGTACAGTAATGTTCAGGCTCCTGAATACATACAGCTTGATTTTCCATCAGGAAAATCTGTATAAATTATCTATGCTTTCCAAGCACGTGCCTTGTTAGCCATGACTGCTAAATACCTAGTTGTCAGTTAAGACACGACCACTGAAGTCCTCTTTCGTGTAACCAGCAGATTATTCCAAAATTTTCCCATATACTTCAAAAGAACCTTCAAAGAGAAGGACGGTAACATGAGATTATGTGTTAACCACCGTCAATGTAAACAAATCACCATTCATAACCGTCATTCTCATCCATGTATTGACAACATGTCCAATCGACTTGAGGGTGTCAAACAATTTTCCAAGATCTGATTCATAATCATGCTGCCAACAGTGGTAAGTGAAAGAGCAGGACATTTCCATGACTGCTATTCGTACACGATTCGGTCATGCTAGATTCATGATTTTGTATTAGTCTCATTAATGCTCTAGCAGCATTATGGACTTTATAAAATGAGTTTCCATGAACTCATAACAAATTCATCAGTGTTTTCATCAAGGACAACCTGATTTTCCTCTAAGTCTAGAGAAGAGCAGTAGGACCATATTTGCACTATGTTGCAAATTCTACGACAGGAGAAATTTCACCCTGGAAATTTTACAATACCAATTTTGTTTGATTATAGTGACACGCTGAATCACATGGATTCGCACGGTTAATCTTACCATGGCTCATCTTATGCGTAAAGGTGAGAACCCTACACTACGTTAGGTGTTCCAAGAAAATCCTACGCTAAGAAAAGTCTAATCTCGGAGACTCAGAGTTTCGCAAACTTCTATGTATCAAGTTTCTACGAAGCAGGATACAGTTACGTTTATATCTATGTACCTGACATACCAACAGGCTATGATAGAACACCAACAGACTAGGATGTCTTTCCATCATCAGAAATGGTGAACAGAAATGGGACAAGATCTCCATGGATTTTGGTTACCAGAATAACGCAAACTCAGAAGAAGCAAGATGCTATATGTGTTATTGCCAACAGTTTGATCAAGTCTGCAGAATCCTTACATCCACAAGGATTTCAGAACCAACAGATTACTCGGACATGTTCCAGCCAAGGCTCATCAGATCACTTGGTAACCCCTCAGCTATCGGGTCAGACAAAGGTCCACATTTGTGCTCCTTATTTACGTCCATCCTTGTTCTAATTTCACGACTTTCTTTCATGCTCACGTTCATGACACTATTCACGTTCATGATCGTATCTTGGCTTACAATTTTACGTTCATCTTCGTTCTAAGAAGTTTTGAAGGAACTGGAGAGACTAAACTCAAGTTTAGTATAACTCCCTATCCTCAGATAGACGTTTTACTTCACAGTCCATGTCTCACCTAATGGCATTTGGCGATACCGCCGCCGTATTCCATGTTCACGATATGTTTCACATGTCACGTTCATTCCATGTTCCTCATATCTCGTTCACGATATGTTACACGTATCATGGATCACGATATGTTTGCTCATACTACCCTCACCATATCTCCACGTATCATGTTCAAAATTTTTCACGTATCACGTTCAAAATTTTTCACGTACTACGTTTCAATATGTCTCGCGCATCGTTGCTAATTATCAGTTAAGTCAGATTGTTTTGCATCGTAATGTTTCAGTTACCCTTGCACGTTAATTTTTATTTCCTCAATCGAATTCAGGGGATCTATCGTACGTTGATAACCATAAACTTTTCTTGTTTTCAAGTCAAGGTCAGGAGGACCAAGATTATCATTTGTGTCAAGATCTTGTGAAGGAACCATTCCAAGAGGGAAGCCACTTGGAAACTGACAAGTTCATCTGGACTTCTTATCCGTTTTTCTATTATCAATTAGATATGTCATTTCAATCACGTCACGTTCCATGTCCTTTTCAAGACATGTCACGTTTCACGTTCCTTCTACCAGGTCACCTTCATGTCCTTTTTGTCTTAAATACCCTCTCAGTTGGATACGGAGACGAATTATTCTTTTTAGGGGGGAAGAGTTGTAAAACCCGCATGCTTTTACCATGAACAGTACACTTATAATCGTACGTACATGGTTAAAACTTTCCTTATATAACATGAACACGTATCACGAACAATAATTACAAGTATTACGTACGTGTTATAACACGATAAGTATTTATTACGTATTAACACACAATAATTATTTCAATAATAGTTATAATCACGAACATGCGAACATGAAATTATGAACGTAAATTAATCACGAGCTCAGTATTACGTATGTTTATATATTTATTACGATCACGAATAAATATAATAAAACACGAACAATAACTATTAAATCACGTAAAACACGAACACGAGAACACACTTATTTATTAGACACGAGAAATGTTCGGGTTACCCCTTGTGGGGCCCCTTACCCGCGGACACAACAAGAAACATGGGCCAAGCCGATGCAAAATTTACTAAACTAGGAAAAAGGGAAAAACATGTTTCATAATTCAAGAAATTAGAAAAATAATAAAAACACAAGCCCCTTTTTCCTCTCTCTCTTTTTGGCCGCCGGGTATAACACCACCAAGCGTGGTTGTTGGTTGATTTTTGGTGATTCAATTCAAGAGATAGTCGTTCGTGTTATCATCCTCGTTTGATTCACGTATTGGTAATCCTACAACCTTTTCTTTTTAATTCTTTTATTAATTTAGAACACGTAAAATCATGGGGTTATATAAAAAACAAGTAAATAAACATGTTAATTTTATCATGGGGTTATTAAAACATAAGGTTTAATGGGTGTTTGGTTCGGCTTGCACCAAACGGAGAGTCTATGACTCTCGGTGGTGGTTTTCTTTCGAGCAGCTGCAAATCAAACAGCCACAGCGGGCTTTTTACTCCTTCAGCCGCAACCCCTGTTGTCAGCAGGGGTGCGTTTGGCTTAACAGTATCAACGGCGGCCTAGCAGGGGAAACCACTAGCTGCGATAGTGGTGTATTTGGTCTGGCAGCACGAACAAGTCTTGGGTCAGTAGGTAATTTTAAACAGTCAGCATGTAAAAATCATTAAAAACAGTAGGTATTAAGAACTATCAGCAGGAAGTGTTTAACCAGTGAAGGGTGCGTTTGGTTCACAATTTAAGGCAGACTTAGGGGGGTGTTTGGCTAAATTAATAAACATGTATTTTATTTAACCTAATTAGTTTAATTAATACATTTTAATTAAATTAGTTACATGCTTAACCTAAATGTAGTTTTATTTGATTAAAACCATGGTTTATGTAGTACGTTATTTAAATAAAGCTTATGATTAAATAATTATCTACATAATTATTCATGTACATGTAATTAATTAAACTTAGTTAATTGAGTTATAAAGTTTAATAAGTAAATCATGGATTATTATTAATTAATAAATACTTACAATATCATGTAATATTGTTATTAAATAATAATTACAAGTTTAGACTAAGTATTTAATTATTTAAATTTAGACAATAATAATTAATTAATTATTAAAATATGACATGGAATTAATTAATTATCATGACTTAGGTTATATTAATATTAATATTAATACATGTTTTTACCTAAGTATCTTTGTACACTTAATTTAATTAAATCATGTCTATATTTAATTAAAGGATATAACCTATAGTTTATTTAATTAACATGTTATAATTAATAAACTATACTATTTAATCACATGACTTAGTATATTAATCAGTAAACACTTATGCTTATATTATTAGCTTAATAATCCAACTTATTTCTATTTATGGAAACTTTCTATTTTTAGAAACTTATTTAATTAAGGCAGCTAATCTATTTATGGAAACTTTCTATTTTTAGAAACTTATCTATTTTAAGCAGTAATTCTATTTTTGGAAACTTTCTATTTTAGGAAACCTGCTATTTTTAGAAAGTTACTTATTACTACACCACAAGTATAATAATACAAGAAATACAAGAAATACTTAATCAGAATAGACAAAATACAAGATAAACACAGTATAAAGCTTAAATCAGTAAAACATTTCATGAACATATAAAACAAGTTAAGACATGATATAAAACCAGTTACGTACTCAGTAATCAGATACTTATACACGTATGTATTTATGTAGCATTAGTGATACCGAAGTAGGACTCTCTTCCGTTCGTCTTCTTCGTTCACTGGACACAAGGTACGGATTTTCCGTCCTTTCAGTATGGACATTCTTCCTTATTAAGACTCCCCGTATGCAGCCAACTGTTTTCCCCAGTATATGTTTTATATGTTTTTGAATTGCTTATGTTTAATTAGAATACCTAAAGCCATATACATGCATGACCAGTTTCACCTAGTTATGGAGGTACCATAACCATAACACTAGAGGCACTAGTGTTATGACTTCACCACGGCGGAGTGATAGCTCGTGGCGTCCCTTTCAGCTTTTGGCCATATTTTATTATCAGGTGGGGCGTATGGGTGCATCCTAGTTACATGTTTTCAGCAGATTATTCAGTGTGAATGTGGTGTGTGCCTTGCATCCTTCACAAGGAGTTGATCCCTCCTACCCAAACAGTATATTAAATTAGAGGCAGCCCCTCTAATTTGCATGACGAGGTCACCCCTCCAAGTATTCATGCACGTTGATATTTTCATGACCTATATTGGCTAATGGTAAATATGTTAAACAGATTTTACAAGATAAACATAAGGCTTTTCAAACTATAAAACCAGTTTTACTAAGATATAACCAGGTTTTCCAGGACATATACATTTCCGCTGCTATATGTTATTCATGCTTATATTATTCATTTCATGCTTATATATCCGTGCACTGAGCGTTATGCTCAGCCGTTACTTTCCTTTCCATGTCCCAAAACGGCAGGTACCCAAGGACAGACTCGAGCATTTGGAGGACGTGCATAGGATGGAAGCTGCCATAGACTTATTTTCCTTTTGCCTTCATAGATTTATGCTTGTGTAGTCTTTGTTCATTTCATTTACTTTATTTATGTTTTGGGCTTATGTTTGGGGACCGATGTTTGATTCCGGTTTTCCCTATGGTCATGTATGTTTTACTACATATATTACCTTGCATGCTTTGATGACACGCCATAATTACGCGTAACGGTCCACTTATCAAAGTGGGGTGTTACAAAAGGACAAACCTTGCAACTTTTGAAAAGTCCAACCCCCTTGACGACATCTGAGAAGCATATAGTAGAGCTCCCTTCTATCCTTCTTATACTGTGAAAGAACCTTGCTAGCCTTATACTTCAGAATTACCTTGCAATCTCTTTGAACTCTTAAGAGAATCTCCAAACCCTAAATTTGATCTGAAATGGTCATGTCTGGATTCTCCATAACCTTATTCTCCCATGCAAAGTACATCTGAGCTACTTCAGGCATCTCATAATCTACCTGATTTTTCAACTCCTCAAGCCTCTCCTTAGCCAACTCATAACCATATTCAAGCCTTTCTGGATCTTCAATGATCATCACACTTGAATCAGTACTCTCATCATCACTGCTTCCCTTATTACTTTCAAAAGTAGCCATAAATGGTGACTCAATAGCAGTAGTCTTCTTCTCCTTTTCCTCAAGTTGCGCAGCCAACATAGAATCAAACTGCACTTGGGCTGCATCCTTGGGAACTATTGTTTCTACCATAATCCCTTTACCTTTATCTAGTATATCAATAGTGGGTAAAGAAGTTGATGGTACCTGTGTAGACACATCCTTGATGATAGCTGATGACTGGGATACATCAACCACACCTGCAAGTCTATTAGCATCCAAAACCTGCTTGTCAACACTTAACTTACTCTTGTCAGCGCTTGGCTTTGTAAACTGCTCCAACATCTCAGTAAAAGATAAATTCAAATTTGTAGGGGTAACCAATGAAGCATCAAAACTTGGTTGCCTCTTCAAATCTGTTAGAGCTTCAGCTATACCCAAAGATTCTCCTTCATGTGAGCCTTTGTCACTCACATGTACCTGTTCATCCTCCCCTTTGGAAGAATCCTCCTCTCTACGCCTAGGGTTAGCACCTTCTAAAATAACATTCCTCTCCCTCAATTGCTTAAGTTCAAGGCCTTGTGTTTTGATAGTATATACAAGGTCTGCATTTTGCTTTTGCAAGCTAATGCAGACAGTCGTCATTTCCAACAATGTGTAAGGTTCCAATCTGCCCTCCTCTAGAATGGGAATTTGACCTCCAAAGTTGATTCATGGGGCATGGATGGGGTCTGGATTATGTTAGGACTGTCTTGGCCTGCTTCTAAACTAGAACCAATCGTCCCAGCCCCACCCATGTCACCAACCACACTTGTGGTGGTGGTGCTCTCTACAACATGGCTAGGACCACTAGAGGAGAACACACCATTAGTCCTTTGGCATTTTACCAACCTAAATTCAGGTGGTGTAGAAGATGATGTGGATTGGGTGTCTGTTTGAAGGTTAAGGGGTGTTTGGGATTGTGGTAAAAGGGTGTCAGCGTTTAGATTTGAAGTGTCAACGCAAACATTTAAAGTGTCAGCGTTGAAGGGTTCTTAGTCAACTTCCATATGCTGGGGTGATGGTGGTTGTTCAGGCAGTGGGCCTAGTTGTGGGTTTGGTTCTGGTTGAGGTTGTGCTGCTGCAATAACAACAAGCATGGCGTGGGTGAGAGGTAGATCTCTATAAGGTTTAGAATTCATCTTCCCAAAAATTGTTTTCTTTTGAACAGGGATCGTATAAAAATCATTGTGATCCCTATTGCAGTATCTTTGTAAATCAAACACCATTTGTAAAAACCTTGGGTAAGCAAGAGTCATCTTGCTACCCTTGTTATGACACATGCCATCAAAAATCATTTTTTAAAAATTATATTTTTGCCCAGTAGCAATACATACAATGGTACTCCCAATAGATCGGTTGATTTCATTGTGTGCAGTACATTTGGGACTTAAACATTGAAGAATGACATGTATCAAGTACTTCCAAGATGGGGGAAATTCTTGTTTTGAATATTTGTTTAAATGGCCATCTTCTGGCAAAGGATAACCCAAAGCTTAGAGTCCTTGTTCTAGCTCTGCAATGGGTAGGGTGGTTATACCATCTGCATCATTAAGATGCAAAGCTTGGCGAACCAGAGCTTCAGTAACCACCCATGGAACCCCATGGACAATAGCAGTCAATGTAGTCACATTATTAACTGTTGAGGAAGTGACAGTATTCCAAAACTGTTTAATATGTGTGACAAGGATAAGAGGAGCATGAGAAAGTGCATACCTTAATGGGGACGCATTCAAATACTCAACCATCTAAGTATATTGAGGAAATAGAGTATTATCAGCTTGTAAATAAGCAACCATGTTATGCTGACTTCTGAACCCCAATTCCAAATCTCTAGGTTTAAACCTAGGCGCCATTGATGTAGAAAGTTGTGATAAAAGTTATGAAAGATGAAGGTTTGAGAAAATTTAGTTAGACAAGAATAAGCAGTTACTCTGGTTCAAAGAAATAAGCCAAATATATAGGAGAGGTGAAAACATGTGACCGGTCAAAACATGAGGCAGTTATATTCAAAATATAATCATGAAGATCTTGAATATATATAACTTATCTCTAGCATTAATAAAATGTTACCAACTCCTAAAATTACGGCCCATATTTTCGTCAAAAATAACAACTGGATATGACCCAATGTTTATCAACGGTCAAAAGTAACTTATCAGCGCCCAACGGCTATATTCTTGTCAGCGTTGGATTTTTCCATGTCAACGTCAAAATTGGTCTTAACAACGCTTGGAAAGAAAACTGTCAGCGACAAAAAATAAAAATAATTTAAAAGAAAAAGGACCTTAACAAAGTAATTTATCCTAGTGAAGATAACTTATAGACTGAAAATCACTATAGGGTGGCAAGTACTGTCCAATCATGCACACTTGCTTAAGCAAGATAGACATAATTGTCCTCAAGTGTCCCTTGCTAACCAAAGTTCTTAACAATGAAGTTATCTCATAAAATCCTTTGTAACTTCCCAGGTAAGCCCAATAAAATCATACCCAAGTCTCCCAACCGACCACATTCAATTCTAGGTCAGAATTATGATAAGAGTATTATATGAATACCCAAAAAGTCTTAAAGGTTTCTTAAACCTCCCCTTAAAATATGATATAAAAGTTGCCAAACATAAAATATACAATAAAATTTTATGTCAAGATAGGAATGTAAACATTTCAACCATCATCCATAAACTTGATCACACTCTAAGTAAGCTCCAAGGATCCATAAGCAACTCTGTATCCATTTGTACAATGCTCATAATGCCTGCATAATTAGATCAAAAACCACAAAACTAACATGTTGTTGTCAACGCCCATTTTAACACTTATCAGCGTTAAAATAACATTTGTCAGCGTTAGAAAAATAAAGTAGAAAACCTAATTTTGTACAAAGATCAATAATAGTGCCTATCATGTACATACTTTTTCAATAAGTTCCAAAAACACATATTATGTAAGATTGATCATTCGAATACTTGTTACCAAGTATTGAAATCTCCCAGCATCAAAAGGTTTAGTTAATAAATCTGCCAGATTTTCCTCTGTGTCAACCCTATCTGGTTGTATTAAACCTTTTTCAAAACAATCTCTTATAAAATGATGTCTAATTTCTATGTGTTTTGTTTTAGAATGATATACAAGATTCTTAATAATGCATAAAATACTATTATTGTCTACAAAAATCTTGGTATGTATAAAATTATACCCATAATCCAACAGTTGGTTCTGAATCCATAAGACTTGTCCACAATAAGCAGCTGCAGCTACATATTCTGCTTCAGTTGTAGAGTTGGCCACCACTGTTTGTTTCTTGCATTGCCAGGATATTAACCTGCTCCCAAGAAATTGGCATCCACCAGTTTTGGATTTTCTATCAAACTTGTCACCTCCATAATCACTGTCTAAATATCCAACAAGCTCCAATGGAGAATCCTTTGGATACCATAATCCCAAGGTGGGATAGAACGTAAGATATCTAAAGATCCTCTTGACAACATGAAGATGACACTCTTTGGGAGTCACTTAATGGCGTGCACATGCACACACAACAAACATAATGTCAGGTCTAGAAGCTGTAAGATACATCAATGATCCAAGCATTGACCTATAATGCCTGACATCCACCTCTTTTCCATCTCCAACCTTTCCCTAAGGGTTTTCCCTATCCATGGGTGTGCTAGCCCGTATTTCATGTGGAGAAAAGCCAAACTTATTCAAGATCTTTGTTACATCTTTGTCTTGTGAGATGAAGATACCATCTTCTTTCTGTTGAACTTGTAAACACAGAAAGAAGTTCATCTCTCCTATTGCACTTATCTTGAATTTGTCTGTCATGAGCTTGGAAAAGTCTTCACTCATCTTTGGACTTGAAGAGCCAAAGATGATATCGTCCACATAGACCTGAACAAGTAAAAAGTCCTTACCAATCTTCTTCGTAAACAAAGTCTGATCTATGGTGCCCCTCTTGAATCCATTTTCCACCAGATAGGTGGACAATGTGCCATACCATGCTCTTGGGGCTTGATGAAGTCCATACATTGCTTTCTTCACCCTATACACCTTGTCTGGATGTTCTGAATCTTCAAAACCAGGAGGCTGCATAACATAAACCTCCTCTGCAATTGTGCCATATAGAAAAGCACTCTTCACATCCATTTGATAAACTGTGAAGCCCATGCAAGAATCATAGGCTAGGAAAATCCTTATTGCTACAATCCTTGCAACAGGTGCAAAAACCTCTTCATAGTCTATCCCTTCCTCTTGTGTATAGCCTTGAGCAACTAAACGTGCCTTGTTTCTGACCACAATTCCTCTCTTATCCTTCTTGTTTCTAAGAACCCATATTGTCCCTATAGGTCTGACATATCTAGGACAATCTACTAACTCCCAAACATCTTGAATAGCAAATTGGTGAAGCTCATCCTGCATTGCTTCCACCCAACTTGGTTCTTTGAGAGCATCAAATATCTTCTTGGGTTCCAGTTGTGACTGAAAACAAGCAAACAAACATGCCTGAACAAGAGGGGTATCAACCTTCTTGTGGATATTGGCAATAAAACCTCCTTGATTCTGATGAGACCTTCTAGTTTGAACATGAGACATCACATCACCAATGATTAGAGAAGGAAGATGATTTTTGATAGTAGATGTAAGTATTTCTCCTTCAAGAGTTGTGTTGTCTTCAATTTCAGTTTCCATGTTACCAATATCATCTTCAAATTCTCCTCCATCATCACCTGAATGAACCTCTTCATGTACTGTGGAAGGTTCACCTTGTTCAAAAACATTGGAAGAGAATAAATGGACAAAAGGGTTGTCAAAGACTAAACTACGCATGTCAACGTTTGAGCTATCAACGCCTGAATTTAGCCTGTCAACGCCATATTTTCCTTTGTTAGCGCTTGAAGATTCATGCATGTTTTCATCAATTGGTTTTTCTTGTGGACCATCTTTTTCCTTTCCAGCAGCAGCAGCAGCAGCAAATCCATTTGTCCAAATAGGAATGGTGACATACTCAAGTATGGGAGCTGATTTGACTGCATGTGTTTCTACTTCCTTGTCAACCTTTTTACCTGAAATTTCAACAACTGGTTCTTCCATAACATGTGAATCCACTTTCACAATGTCTGGATTAGTAACAGGAATATAATTCAAGGTCCTAGATAAAGGTTCTAAATCAAAGAACCAATTTGGTCCACTCTCAGGATCACTAGGTTTACTTTCTAAAAACCTAACATGTACCTTTTCAAGTATACGTTTTTCTTTCTTAATGTAAACCCTATATCCTCTACTCTGCACTGAATAGCCCATAAAATAGCCTTCATCACCTTTAGCACTAAACTTTCCTAAGGCATCACTAGTATCAAGTACAACTACATGACATCCAAAGGGATTAAGAAAACTAATATTAGGTCTCTTATTCCAAAATAGCTCATAAGGTGTCTTATTATGGGTTTTGTTGATCAATGCCCTATTTTGAACATAGCAGGCTGTATTAACAGCCTCAGGCCAAAAAGCAATGGGAAAATGAGCATCAATCAACATTGTCCTAGTTGCTTCTATGAGTGTTCTATTCTTCCTTTCAGCCATCCCATTCTGCTGTGGGGTTCTAGCTATGCTAAACTGCCTAGTAATCCCTTTATTGACACAGAAGTCATCTAACAACTTGTTTCTAAACTCACCACCATTATCACTTCAAAGTATTTTAACCTCATACCCTGTTTTCTTTTCAATTTGAGTAATAAAGTTAATCAAAACAGTGGCAGTTTCACTCTTCAAAGCCAAAAAGAAAGTCCAAGTAAATCTAGAAAAATCATCAATTATGACAAAACAAAAAGATTTACCATTTAAGCTTTCTATATTAGTTGGACCAAACAAGTCCATATGCAACAAGTGAAGTGGTTTAGAACTAGAGTGCACAAGTTTAGACTTAAAGGAGACTTTGTGTTGTTTGCCTTTAAGGCATGCAACACAAGTCTATTTATGTTCTTAAAATTTATGTGCCCTAACCTTTTGTGCCATAGATTACTTTCATCAACTGAAGCCTTAGCATATAGACATGACAGATTATTATTCATCCTAATTCCATTAAGATTTACATTATAAATGTCCTTATGCCTAGGTGTTCTATAGTCAATAAACTTCTCATCAGGTATCTTAAAGTCTTTTCTCAACACCAAGCATTCAGTATCAGTGAAAAGAACCTTATTTTTGTTACCACAAACTTGTGATACACTAAACAAATTATAATCAAGTTCTTTTACCAGAAATACGTTTTCAAAACGCAAATTGTTGGTGATAAGAGTGCCTTTGCCAGTAATAGTTCCATATCCTCCTCCAAAGTACACTTTGTCACCATCTTTAATGGGGGTAAAGTTGGTCAAATAATCTTCCTTCCCCGTCATGTACCTAGAGCATCCACTATCCCAATAGCCATAATCATTTACCTGTTTTTGAATGCCCTGCACATAAAAAACAAATTAGTTTTCTTTGGGAACCCAAGCCTGAGCAGACTTGGATTCATTTGGTTGTTCAACAAGAACAGATTTAGTCCTTATAACAACCCTTTGTTCATCCCTTTTAGGATTAAACACCCAGTTAACCCCAATTGGTTTAGTTATGACCTTTGAAATATAGTGAAATCTGTTACAGGTCATATAAATCCCATCTGAATTAGGGTTTTGGTCTTGTTTGGGTCTCCATGTCAAGCTAGAAGAAGCTTTAGACCCCTTTCCCTTTGGCTGCAAGTATTTGTTATTACTTGGTCTAACAGCGTTGGAAACATTCTTGTCAACGTTAAAATCATTCTTGACAGTGCTGAATTTGCACTTGTCAGCGCCAAAACTAAGGTTTGCTACAGGAACCCTTGTCTGTTAGACCATGTATTGGTCTTTTGAAAAGGCCTTTGTCCATGAGTATTAGACCCTTTAGTAAAGAATGGAGTTGGTCTAGTAACTTGTGGAATTTGTTGGACAAAAGGTCTGTGTTTGACAATGGTTGACTTTTTATCAGCGTTGACTTTTGAAGCATTGACATACTTAAACGCCAAATGTGAAAAACTCCCATAACTATAACAAGCTTTTCTAGGCATAACACTAGGTCTAGATGAAAAGAAACCTGTCCCATTATCACTAACTTGAATTTTTGGTGACCTAGGTTTTCTATACATTTCTGCATACTTAACACTAGGTTTTCTATCAACATTAAAGCCAAGGTCAACAAGTTTTCCAGTGGAAGGGTTGGTCACTTTTATGGGTGTAGACTCATTTGGGCTTTCACTAAGTATGCCACCTTTAACAAACAAAGTAGAATTGGCTTTCTTCCATTGTTCCAAATCTGTTATTTTCTGTTGATATCCCTCTACTGGAGTAAGAACTCTTGGTGGAGGAATGAATTCCTTTTCTTGGAGTTCTGGTATACCAGTCCAAGACAAATCCTTTCTAAGGAAACCTTAGAAGTTCCCAGTAGGTGGTGGAACATCAGCATACTCTTTCATCCCAATCCCAGTCATATCCCTAGAGTCTCTTTGTTCACTAACACATTTTTCTAGGGTTTGAGAAGCTTTATCTAATCTTTGAATTTTAAGCCCTACAGTATCTTTGTTTTTAATGACCTCATCTAACTCAGCTTGAATGACACCTTTGGATCTCTCCAAAATATCCCTAAGGTCAACACTAACTTTAAGGTCATGTGACAAAACGTTAATTTGATCTTTTAGGTCAAGCTCCATTTTCTTATATTCAGCCACAGTCTTTTCAGTTTGAACAAGTGCCAGTTGATAATTAGATAACTTGCATTTTTATCAAAAACATCTGATTTTAACTTCAAAATTTCTTTGTTAAGTTTTTTAGTGTTTAAACGACAACCTTTATTACAAAATTCATCATCATATACCTCATTATCTGATGAAGATGAAGAATGTGCCATGAGAGCATAGTGAATATGCTCCTCTTCTTCCCTCTCTGTAATCAAGGCCTTGTTTTCTTCCACCTCCTTGGCCAAAAAGCTCCAGTCCCAGCCAACACCATCAATTTCTTGCATGGCAACCATAGCCTTTGTATCTTCAACCTTGATGATTTGGCTTGAAGGTTTTCCAGCATCGAATCTTCTTGGAGATCTACATTCTCCCATAAAATGACCCATTCTATGGAAATTGTAACACTCAACCTTGGATTTATCAAACCCAGTAGTGTCTTTAGCATTAAATGTCATATTCTTCTTGAATCTTCTATTCCATCTATTGGCCCTTATGCTTGCAAGTGCCATGTTCCACTTTATGTCCATCTCCTCCAAATTCTCATCACTGATTTTCTCAAGGTCCTCATATGTAATCACTGAACCATTGGGCAACGTAGTAATGTATGCACATAATGTATCTAGATCAATACTAGCAGGTTTAATCCTTGGTGAGTCAACATTGTATGTGTCAAATTCTGAATGTGGGGCGCTGACAAAGCTTGATCCAATGTTGACACAAGGTGATCCAGTAACGGGGTGCACACATGACTCCTTTTGATCAAATTGACCTTCACTATGTGAGAAGAAAGCCATGCTTCTAGAGGTAGATTTACTTCCTTGATCCAAAAGGATTTCATTCTCTACAATCTTCAATTTATTGTAGACGTCATCAAAAGTGGAACTTTTGTGAGCATTGGTAGCAATAATAGACCTTGCTTCAATCTTCCATGCATCACCAAGACTTTTAAGGAAAGTGGTAATGATATCAGCATCATCATACACTGTTTTTATGAAGGACAATTTGCTTGTGATGTCAAGAAGTCTGCTTCTCACCCCACTTAGCTTTTCATTGGGAAGAGCTTTGAACACAACATACTCATGCAAGAGTTTCTTCTTCTTCTCTGAGGCAATATCATCATTACCACCATAATTGACTTGAAGGGCTGCCCAAAGCTCTTTGGCAGACTCAAAACCTCTATACTCGTGTTGATTTGCTGGTCCCAAAGAAAGTTTGAGAATGATTAGAGTTTTCATGTCATTCCTTCTCTTTACAATGTCCTCAGTTGCGACGGCTCTTCCATCTGAAGGTCTTTCTTTTCGATCCTCTTTAGTTGAGCCCTGAATTGATCTTGCAGCAATAGCAGCAGTAATCCTAGCAGCCTTATTGAATGTGTTTCCATATTCAATAATTTCCCATAGAGTGTGATCATGGATTTAAAGATACTACTCAAAATTGAACTTCTATAGCTCAAAGTTATCAGGGTCTAGCATGGGGATTTTTAGATTGTGACTAGAGGAGGAAGTCAACTCTGGAGTAGACAGACATCTTGACTGATTTTTAGGGTTTCTTGAAAAATTAGGGTTTTTGGCGATTTAGGGTTTTTAGGGTTTTGTGTTATTTAGATCAAAGTTCCTCAACAGGCTCTGATACCACTTGTTGATCCCAAACTTAGATCGATTTAGCTTTTGTATAAACGAGATTAAATCAAGTAAAACACTTAGAGAAACTTTGTTGTGTAAACAATTCAAGTACTATGCGGAATTAATACTTGAATGAAGAACAAACAAATAAACTAAACTTTCACTTTGATTGATAATCGAACTTGTGTACAATGAAAGTGTAAAACATATATTGAACTAAAACCTAAAGGCCTCCTTCTATAGATTAAGGAGCCTTGCACAAGAGTCTAACTATCAGCTATTCTAGGTAAAGATAAATATAGAAAATACAATGTCGAACATATCTTTACTAGAAATACAAAACGTATAGACTAAGTATTCTATTAGTGCTTGGACTTCTCTTCATCAGCGCTTGATTTCTTCTTGTCAACGCGTGTTCTCTCAACGCTTGATTTCTTCTTATCAACGTCCAATTAACTACTGTCAGCGTCTAAGTGTCTTGGCTTATTTTATTCCCAACACTAAGGACGGATAATGTATAGTACTCATTTGTACTACAATATTGGTTAAATATACATCATTATACTATTTAGGTTGCGGATAAAAAAGTTGTATCATTTCCCGTACCTATAGTTGTTTTCCATACTTAGCTATATCAGTGAAGTGAGTTTATAGCTGTAAAACCCGCTTTAAAATTCTTAAAATCATTTAATGCACGAATTTACGGTTAAATTTAAACTTTTAATTAATTAATATACGACATGAATCATGAACATTTAATACGAACGTTATGTATATTAATTAATTATTATAAGTATTACGCATGAGAACACGATTATTAACGTACGGTAAGTATTTACGTAAAATACTTAAACAATACAAGATATATAAAACACGAACATTTAATACAAGTAATATGTATATTATTGATGCACGATAAAGGTTCACGTAGAATATTAATTTTACGACATTTAAAACACGAACATTATGAATAACAATAAAACATGAAAATATTATGGATTTTGATTGTGGGCTTGTGTGTAGCCGCGACAAACAAAGAAGAAAGGGAGAGGGCCTTTTGGCCCAACCCATTACAATCCTTTTTGTACACAAAATAAACTCCGGGAGTTTATTAAAATCACTTTTCAAGAAAATAAAACCCTAATCTCTCTTGGTGCTCCTCTCTTGGCTACGAAATACCACACACACCACAAGGACGATTTTTGCCTTTTGATCTTGGGTAATTACGTATTCGTGTTCATTGTTCAATCCTTAATTAATCCACGCATTCGGTATTTACCTTAACCTTTTTAATATTTTATTTTAATTATGATCATATGTTCATAGATCTAAAAATCATTAATTTAAAACATGTTATGGAAAAGATTAAACAAGAAAATGGGGTTTTGGTTTGATTTGGGTTCGGTTGCACACAAACCAAGAGTCGACCGACTCTCGGTGGGGTTTTTTGGCCACCAGCCGCGAACCAAAGGGGTGCGGTGGTGTTTGTTTTGTTGTCAGCCGCAAGCCACCATCCCTACGGTGGGAGCTGTGGTCACGCAGTGGGAACCGAGACCATGTGTTGGTCTCGGTGCGTAGTTATGGCACGACAGGGGGAACCCGGGTTCAACTGGGGTGAACCTTGGCCGAGCAGTGGGAACCGGCAGCAGCTTGGGCTGCTGGCCGCCGGTCCGCACCACCCACCCACCGGCTTGGGGTGTGTTGGGTGGTGTTTGGATAATTTATTTTTAAAACATGTATGTATTTAATTATTAATTGGTTTAATTAAAATATAGTTAATTAAATTAATTAGTGTCATGACTTAGGATATAATTTTTTAAATAAAATCATGTTATTTTGTATGTACATTTTATTTACATGAACTTATACTAAAATAATTCATGACTTAATTGTTCATGTACACCAATTTAATTAATTAAAACTTAGCTTAATTAATTAACATCTTTTAAGGTAAAGTTTAATTATATGAAACATGTAATATTATTAATTATTAATAACTTATGATAACATGATATATCATTATTAATTAATAATAATAAGTTAAGCCTAAGTATTTATTTATTATTAAACTTTACAATATAATTACACATGACATATTATAAGCTTATTAAAACCATATGTTATATCATTTAATTATTTAATAAGCATATGATTAATTATGGAAATAAATTAATTATGGAAACATGTTAATTATGGAATTATACTAATTATGACAACATAATAAATAAGGAAACAGACTAAATATGATAACATGCTATTTTTGGAAACACACTAAATATGGTAACGTGCTATTTATAGAAACATGCTAAATATGGAAACTTTCTATTTTGGAAACTTACTAATTATGGAAACTTTATATTTTTAGGAAACTTACTATTTAAGGAAGCTTACTATGTTTGGAAAGTTACTATATATGGAAACCTGCTATTTTTGGAAAGTTACTATATATAGAAATCTGGTATTTTCAGAAAGTTACTCATTATGTTATAACAAGTACTGTAACACATAAAACATGAAATACATGAATCTAAAACACATGAAACTATAAGAAACACATGATTAAACATGAAATTATAAAACAAGACAAGAACAAGTGTAATAAGTATGAATAGTTAAGTGAACTAAATAACAAGTATGTATAAGTAAACCGACACTTATTCATGTTCATTTATTATGTAGCTATCGTGAAGTCGGAGTGACCTTCCGCGTTTTTTTTTCATTTTCATTTACTAGACATAAGGTACGGGTATTCCGTCCCTCAATAAGGACATCTTTCCTATATTAGGATTCTCCGTTTGCTGCCATCTGTTTTCCCTAATAGTTACGTGTCTTAAACACTTTCAGTATATGTTATGTTTATTTTGGCTTGCCTGGGCTATATACATGCATGCCAGTTTCACCTAGTTATGGGGGTTCCATAACCATAGCATTGGAGGCACCGGTGTTATGACTCTTCTGTGGTGAGTGATTGCTTGCAGCGTCCCTTGACAGTATTTGGCCTTTGTTATTATTATCATGTGGGGCAAATGGGTGCATCTTAGGACAAGTTAGTAAGATTTCATGGTAACTGCGGTGTGTGCCTTGCATCCGTTATAGGAGCTGATCCCTCCACTCATATTGTCATAATTAAAGGCAGCCCCTCTAATTGCATGATGAGGTCATCCCTCTAAGTATTCATGCACGTTGATATAACATGACCTATATGGGATCCGGGCATATTTAAAATATATTTTTCAGAATAAACTAAACATAAGTCTTTTCAGAAATATAAAACCAGTCTTATAAGCTTAAACCAGGTTTTCCAGGACATACACTTATTCCGCTGTTATTCATTTCATTTCATTACTTGCTTATGTTTCTGCTTTACGTTCGTATTGCTCAGCCGTATTTTTCTTTCCATGTCCCAATACGGCAAGTACTAAAGGGCAAAGCTAGGAAACAAGAGTACGTGCATGAAATGAGGCGCCTAATCTTCTTTCTTCTTTAATGCATTTACATACTTTTGCTTTGCTGGACATTGTTTCGTCATTTCCTTACATTCTATACTTATGCATTTGTGTGTGGAGCTTATGTTGGAGCTGATGTTTGTTTCCGGTTTCCTTTATGGTCATTTAATGTTTTAGATATGTACATTGCATGCTTTGATGACACGCCATAATTATTACGTAACGGTTTATTTATCCAAATGGGGTGTTACAATAGCCCTACCTCTTAATTGCTTTACTATTCTTTGGGGTGAGACATTGCTTATTTAAATGAATGTACACAACTATAGTTACACTTTTATTGATGGAAGTCTAAGTAGCTTTTATAACCTAATGTTGTTGCCCAATTAGCATGAACTGTTAATTACTTAACTAGAAATGGTTAAATAAGCACAAATGTTATTGATAGATCTATTGGGGTTGACACCCCTATTCGCCTTAGACTGACATTAGTCTTGCGAGTACATTTTCAATTGAGTAAGTTTACGGTGCTCCAGGTTAGGCATCTGTGAGGGCTTTATTATGTTGGTAAGTTAGCTTTTCGGTGTCATGAGCTTAGACGTTCCAATAAATTCTTTTGAGGATATTTGTTATACTCTGTTGGATAAAATCTTGTGGTTCATTTAACGGTACTTATCAAACAAACTTATGAACTCACCAACTTTATGTTGACAATCTAGCAATATTTTTCTCAAGTGTTGTAAAGCTTAATCACACGACTAACCAAACATGAATAACATGATGAAGATTAAACCAAAAAAAGAAAGATTAGATTAAGATGAAGAATCAAAGAAAAATACAAAGTGTTGGTGTTTTCCTAGTGAGAGAAAGTACAACACCTTTCTCTCTCTAAAACAATAAAATGAAAAACCACACACACAAATGAGGTGGTGGAGGTCTTTTATACTAAGTGAGAAATGTTTAGGAGGCCTTCCTCATTTGTGTGTTCGGGACTAAATCCCGTTACATAAACAATAGTAACTAAAAACTCTCAACATAGTTAAATAACATTTTTCACGAGCTTCGCAACTATATATTATATGACCATCACTTTAATTACTTCTAACAATCTCCCCCTAAGGGGTGGTCATGTAATATATGACTTCACTTCTTTTTTGTTGCAGACTTTGAAGCTCGATGTCTTGAGAGTTTCTTCATAGTTCCTTTCATGACTTGCGATCTTGGATCTTTGATCTTTGCCTTGACTTGATCTTGAAACTTTGCCAGCTTGTGTTCTTGTGTCTTTCCCCACATACTCATGTTTTGTGTTGTCTTGAAATCTTGTTAACAATCTCCCTTGATTATCAGAGTAGCGGAAGTCTTTGTCTTTATATCTTATTGAGCTTTCTTCATTTACTTGAGTATATGGTCTTGAATCACGACTCTTGAGATTACGGCACCGATTGCATTTTTCTGATTTCCCATTATACAGTACGAATACTGTACCCGTGATTAGGTAAGTTTAAATAACTTCCTTGACAGGGTTTCCGGCTGTTATAGCCGTTCTCAATACTTGAATATATCGAAAGATAATACATAGTAAGGAGTGAATCATGTAGTTCCATTCTGCTGATTAAGTCGTCATTTCAATTTCCTGGAAAAAGTTTGAATCAATTAAGAGTCAAACCATCGTTGCTTTCCAGTTGACACAAGTTTGATTCATATAGAATCGCACAAGTTACCTACCACAGTGCTGTTTGATGATGACACTGGAAGGATTTCCATCCGTCACTATAAATACTAAAAAGTATTACTCTGAATGTTCTGGCAAGATCATAAAGATACTGTGTCGAGACCTAGAACGAGTTTGAATCAATTAAGAATCAAACAACTGTTGCTTTTCAGTTAACATATGTTCAATTCAAAGTGAATCGTACATATGACCTACCGTAGTGCTGTTTGATGTTAACACCAGAAGGATTTTTATTCATCACTGTGAATACTAGAGAGTATCACTATGAATGTTCTGGCAATATCACAAGGATATAGTGTAGGACTCTGTAAAATATCACATATGTTCTAATGATGAACAACAATTGATATATGGATATAGTGTCCTAATGAGATTTTCTGATGAATCTCGTTGGCTCTAGACTCTATAAGTGCATGTTTATTTGGTTATCGGAGGCTGGAGCAGACTGCCACCTTTTCAACATCTACTATCTCCCTAGAAATGAGTTGAACTCCGTGACAATAAAACAAACTTCTTTTGAGAGAATCTTGAGTAGGCTGGGAAGGGTTGTGCTTTGCATCACTGGGTCCATGATGCTTTGTCTTCAATACCAGAAATCATCAACGTGATTCTGATAGTAGATGTATTGACCTGGTTTTTGCCTAAGTTGTATGGAGGGCTATTTCTTTTCACCCTTTATCCTTACATTTCTTTTTCATTCTTCAACCCCTTTAATGCTTACCAAGACGTGATAACTAGCACCTTGTTGTGATTGTTCTAGAGCTAGCTTAAGCCATTAGTCGGCATTATTCCCGTACACTCCACTACTCCATCTTCCTAAGGACTTCTAAGTTCTAATAGATTTTCCATGGGAAGATCCCTCCGGTTCTGGTAGGATCATATGACGAATACCTAACCACCTTTTGACACCAATATCATCGTGAATAATTGTGTTGAAGGTATAGGTATCGTAACTAGTGAAACTTTCTATATCACCAAAAACGCTCCCCCTACATATGTACATCATAAAAGGAAGGTTTTTGCACATATTAGGAAGAGAAAACACTTATATCAAAGATCTTATCCAAGAATGAAGCATTTTTATCACATTTTAATCACTATTATCCCCCTCAAAAATTGCATGAAATTGAAATTTTTATGTCACTAGTGATAAAACATGGAGAGAATAATATGTGATGAAAAGTTGGAACAAATGTTTATGAAATCATTTTACTCCCCGTCGAAAAGAGAGTCTAATTAAAATAGGGGAGTATATGAGCACATAGTTTTGAAATACTTTTAAAAAAAATTGTGCTCAAAAGTCCGAGAAAAAATGTGTCCAGGCGCTAAAAACTTTGAATGTTTTGATATAAGCTCATGACCAAGAAAAATGAATTTCTCGTTGTTGAGGATAAGTCAAAGACTTTCCTTTATTTAGGGACCGGGATATAGTCTGACATGTGACTATAAGCCATTATGAGAAGAAAATAGAAAAGACATGTTTTGAAAACATTTGAACTCTCATTCGAACTTTATGTACGTACCCGTGTCGTTATTGAGCGACATTTCTAAGTGCGACCATATTATCGATGCTGAGAGACATGTCAGAGAAGAATATTTTTTATATTTTTGAAAGATTTTCTTATTTTTTATTTTGTTTTTATAGGTTTTATATTTTTGTATTTTGATTTTCTGATAGATATATACAGGGTTACTGCGAATGTGCAAGATGCGCAAGTTCATCTGGAGTGAAACTACGCATACCAAGTGGACAAACCAAGAATTCAAATCTGTCTTGAGAAAGAGCTTTAGTGAATATGTCGGCTAGTTGGTAGTCCATCTTGACAAAATACAGTTCGATCGTTCCTCTTTCCACATGCTCCTTTATGAAATGGAATCGACAACAATGTGCTTGGTCTTGGAGTGTTGTACCGGGTTGCAGGATATGGCTATGGCTGATTGTGAATCACAATAGATAGGAACTTTGTTAAAGTGAAAGCCATAATCCGTGAGTTGTGTTCTCATCCAAAGGAATTGAGCACTACACACGGATAGAGACACATATTTTGCTTCCGTGGTGGACGACGCCGTGCAATCTTGTTTTCTTAAGGACCAGCTCACTAGCTTCTCGCCTAAGAATTAGGCTCCACCGGAAGTACTCTTGAATATATCATGACACCCTGCATGGTCGACATCTGAAAAACCAGTGAGATTAAAACCAGAATCCTTCGTATACCAGAGACCCATGTGAGTAGTTCCCTGGAGATAATGAAAGATCATTTTAACCTCCTTGAGGTGCTTCTCGGTTGGCTTAGCCTGGTACCAAGCACATAAACAAGTAGCATGCACAATGTCCGGTCTACTTGAGGTTAAGTACATAAGGGACCCGATCATACTTTGGTATTTTGTAGCGTCTAAAAATATCCCTTTCTTATCCAAATCAAGCTTGTGTTTAGTATCCATTGGAGTACCAATAGGATCACAGTTTTCCATACCAAATTTTGTTAGAATCTCAAGCACATACTTGGACTAATTTATGAAAATACCACGGGGGGATTGGTGAACTTGGAGACCAAGAAAAAATGTCGTTTCCCCCATCATGGACATTTCGAATCGACTTTTCATAAGGTCGGCAAATAATATGGAATATTTTAGGTTAGTAGAACCAAATATAATATCATCTACATAGACCTGAGCCACCAATATGTCGTTGCCGTAGTGCTTGATAAACAACGTTGAATCAATGGTTCCTTTGCTGAAGTGATTTTGGAGAAGAAATGACGATAATTCGTCGTACCATGCCCTTGGTGCTTGTTCAAACCATAAATTGCCTTTTTCAACTTATAGACATGGCTTGGATGTTCGATGTTGATGAAACCTTCAGGTTGACATACGTACACATCTTCCTTTAACAGCCCATGCAAGAATGCCGTCTTCACGTCCATTTGATACACACTGAACGATTTGTGTGCAGCGTATGCCAAGAAAATCCTAATAGCTTCCATCCGAGCATCCGGGGTAAAGGATTCTGCGAAATCAATTCCATCCTTTTGTTTATAACCTCTCACAACTAACCGAGTCTTGTTCCTAATGACCGTTTGCTCTTCATCCATCTTGTTTTTGAATAACCATTTCAGGGTAAGGGGATCGATATTGTCCAAGCGTGGTATTAACTCCCATACATCAAGCCGGATGAATTGATTGAGCTTTTCTTGCATAGAATCAATCCATGATGCATCGGTCATTGCTTCTTTAACACTTGCTGGTTCCATTGTGCTGACAGATAGTGCATAGATACACATATCACCGTCGGTACGCAACTGATTTTGTGTTGAGACTGGTCGTGAGAGATTGCCAATCACTTGAACCAAATGATGATTCTTAGTCCATTTGTGTTCATGTGGAAGTGTATGAGAAACTTGATGCGATCTTGACGGATCCACATATGGTGTTGAAGGCTGAGTAGTACTTGTGGAAGCCGCTAATGGATTAACAAACTCATGTTCGTTGAGCATCGCATTGTTTGCATTTTCAGCAACTATTTCATTCTGTAGATGAACATGATTAGGAATTTGCTGAGAATGTTGTTGAGTTGCCTCAACAGTCGGAGAAGTGGTTGGAATGTTTGGATTTAATATAGTTGAGGTTGACGTAGATGGTGCAAAAACCGATGTCGTTGGTGTAGATGCATACTAATTGTGAAAACACTTATCCTTTTACCACTTATTTTCAATAATAACAAGACCAAAACGTGTATTTTATGTCCTAAAAGTCGGAATTATGTGCGGTTTGTGTTTTTATTGTGTTTTAGGACCAAAAGATGAAAAAGGAAGGAAACAGGGGCTTTCACGGGCTTTTATCGAAGAAAACGAGAAAAGACGCAGTCAAAAGATCAAGAGTGCAAAAAGAAAGGAAGTCCAAGGCCTATTCTGAAGATTTATCGAAGAAAAAGTCTAAAGACGGAAGTTTAATGAAATCAAAGTACTCAAGTCTAAATAAGTGAAGAATTTATAAGACGAGTTCAATTAATCCCGAGACAACGTCGAGAAAAGTCGAAGAACTTAAAAGACGAAGAGCCGAGAAGAAAGAAAGAGGAGGCAACACATGCACCTCCCCGTTTCCCTATAAATACCCTCCTAAACACATTAGGAAGGAGTTAGCTTGTTTTATTCTTCTTTGTTTTTAGTTTCCATTTTTAGAGAGAGAAAGTGTTTAACTTTCTCTCACTAGAACTTCATCTTGTCTTTCAAGTTAAGCTTTCTTTAATCTTTGTATTCGAGTTTTATTAATCAAAAAGTTCAAGTTAAGTTTCTTTTATCTTTAACCTCTTTCTACCTTTCTTTATTTTAGTTACTTTTGATCCGAAATATTGATGATCCGTGTTTGATCTTGATGTTTTCGTGACTAAAAAGTTAATCTTTTTTATTCCTACTTAAGCTTTCATACGGTTTAAGCTTTAAGTTCTTGGTGCTTATTTGATTATTTGTATGTTTAGCTTATTTACTTTTTAAAAGTTTTCTTAAAAAGTTTCATATTTTTATGGTTTGATTTAAAAGATTGCTTATTTAAAGTTTGGAAAAGTTGTTATTCGTTCTTATTTAGTTTGTTTCATTATATATTCGATCAAGTTTTGGATTGAGCTTATTGAAAATAGCTTAATACTTGGCTTATTTGCGAATTACAAGTTATCGGAAAAGGGTAAACCCTTTTCCGATTTAACATTCCGATTGGGGCTTCGATATTCCGACTGCATCACCATCATTCCGATCACGAGTGATCGGAAAAGGGTTTTAGGATTCCGATCTGGATTCCTTTTTGTATTCCGATTGTACCATTTTAACTTATTCCGACCAGTACTATTTCTTGTATTCCGATAGCCGAGATTTTCAACATTCCGACAGCTTCTTTGTTGCCACATTCCGATCACTGTATTCCGACGGGATTCCGACGGGCTTGATTTCTTGTTTTTACAAAGTTTTAATTTCTGAAAATTGCACGCTTACCGAGATCTCTATTTTTACCAAGTGTCTTTCTAATTTTGTTTTTAAGCTTTCAATCATTTATTTTTAACTCGTCATTTTAGTTTAATCTTTAAAGCTTTTATTTTACTCAACGACAATTTTCATTTTTGCTTTTAGTTTAAAAATAGATAACCAAACCATTTTATTTTTCCACCAAGAACAATTGAGTCGCACTTTCTACCATTAATCAATTCGAAAAGATCGGAACAACGAATTTTGATACTTAGTGAAAATCCTTGTATTAAATGGTGCCGCTGCCGGCTCTTTTCGTTAAGATTAACGGTTTTTAGTGAGACGCGTTGGAATTTTGGATCCGTTCACTTTTGAACGTTATTTTTCTTGCTTAAATTTTCAAAAATCCTAAAAAATATAAAAAAAAATTTTAAAAAATATACAAAAAATAGAAAAACATATAAAAACTAAAAACATTTCTTGTCTATTTTGCTTTTCCTTTTGTAGGTGTGCATGCGTACTCGTGCTCGTAAGAAGAAAGTAGCTCAAGCCGAAGTCATTACTCCACCTATTGTCACCATGGACAATCAACCAATGATCGAGATTTTGCAATCGCACGTAGAAGGCAACACCGATGCTATTATCTTACCTGAGATTGGAGCCAACAATTTTGAGCTCAAATCCGGCTTCATTCAAATGGTCTCTGCTCAACCTTTCTTGGGGCATTCGCTTGATGATCCTCATGACCATATAAAAAGGTTCCTTCAACTCACTAATACGGTCAAATATAATGGGGTTTCACAAGAAGTGATTCGCTTGCAACTTTTTCCTTTCTCCTTAGAGGGACAAGCCCGGAATTGGCTTGATAAAGAACCGCCACAAAGTATTCTTACGTGGACGGATTTAGAGACCAAATTCATTAATTACTTTTTCCCACCCTCACGTACTACCGCTTTGCGGAATGAGATCATTACTTTTGAACAAAAGTACGGTGAGACATTTAGTGAATCTTGGGACCGTTTTAAGGAACTTTTAAGAAAGTGTCCACAACATGGTTTCACAAAAGTACATCAAATAAATACTTTTTACAATGGTTTAAGCATGAATGACCAAGATTCACTAAATAGTGCTTCGGGGGGTAATATTTTGGTTAAGTCTTCTAATGTTGCATGGGACATTATTGAGAACAAGTCTAGAGTGCAAACTAAGAGTGTTTAGACTAATGTGGCTAGTGCTAGCACTAATGAGAGCGACAAGAGAATTGATAAGCTTACCTCGCTTGTTGAATCACTTGCTCTCCAAACCGCCAACAACACCAAAGCTATCAATGCCCAAGTTAATGTTTTGAGTCAAACATGTGAAATATGCGGGGGATCTCACTCATACACCGATTGTCCTTCGACTCATGACAATCCGGAAAATGTGTATGCCGCCAACGGTAACAATCCCACGGGAGGCAATCAAGCACATCCTCAAGGTGACCGCAATTTGCTCAGCTATCGCTCAAACAACTTTCTTTCACCACCCGGTTTCCCACCACAAAACCCAAACAACCTCAATCGCAACAATCAAAATCAACCTCGAGCTCCAAATAAATATCAAAACCAAAGAAACCCATATCCACCTCAAAGAAGCAACCAAGTTTACCAACAACCCGCTTATCAACCACCTGCCTACCATGCTCCTCCTCTCAACCAACCCACCGCATTACACCAAGACGTTGAAACTTATATGAGGACTAATGATGCGATAGTGCAGAATCTTCAGCGGGAAATGGCCAACATGAAAGCAGATATGGTGAAACAAGGAAATGATCTTCGAGCCGATATGCGAAACACTTTGGCAAGTCAAACAAATGACTTAAGAAACATGATGGCTAGTTTCTTCCCAAGTAATCAAGCCTCTGGTTCGGGTTCTCTTCCGAGTAACACCGCTGCTAATCTGATGAGACTGGTTTTATACATAGTCTCATCGTCCAAAAAGGGGCTTAAAATGCATTAAATATCATCAAAATACCCAATATATGCTTGTGTATGTTGCTTGTGTATGTTGCTTGTGTATATTAGGTACGGATATTGAGAAAATGACAAAAGATCACAAAAATCATGCAAAAACGAACACGGGAAACGAAGCCGCACAATGAACCAAGCCCTAATGAAGAATTTTCCCAAGAAAAACCTTCAAGACTTGAAGATTTATGAAGAAGGGTCCTCTAATATGGAATAATTGACACTTTATACCCTTGTATCTTCATAATTACAAGTTTGGTCCCTAAAGTTTATCAAAATTACAAAAAGGGCCATCCATTTTGAAGAATTGGCAATTTTAGCCCCTCAACAAAGCTAAAATGTCAATATTAATCCTCCTCAAAGTCAAACACATCAAGAAGGACTCCAAGTTACAAGAATTACAAGTTTGTTCCTTTAAAAATCCCAAAATTACCAAAAGGACCCTTGACTTTGTAGATTTGGCAAAAATAGTCCCTCATCAAACATGATTTGATAATTTCAGTCCTCCAAAGTGTCAATCATACAAGTCTAGACCATTATCCTTGAATAAAATACCAAATCAGCCCTTCAAGAATCACAAATTGGCAAGAATTACCCCTGAATTCACTTTATAAAACATTTTGGGGCAAAACTGTAAAAAGGCAAAAGTTGTTAAGAAGGATTGTGGCGTTGACAGCTTTTTGAATTGAAAAGACAAGAAAGAAGGAGTTGAGGGACCAAAAGGGGCAGACAACATACTTACCTAGACTAATCCCCTCCTACCACGTGCCCCACTCACCCCTCTCCTCCAATCATATCCCACCAAAGCTCCACCTCACACATCCACTCAGCATTTATTTAACTAATTAAATCTGATTAGTTAAATAACGCGCTAAACACTTTTTTTAAACACAAATGAAGATCAAACCGTCTGTTCTTAGTGTTCTTGGCAAATTTGGATTTTTCCAAATCACTTGCAATTACACCTTAATTCACTCCAGATATGTGATTAAGGTGAGAATAAACCCAATCCCACCTTAAAACCTTGGCCACGTCACCATACCAGCTCACATGATAAACCCTTCTACACCACTTTTGGGGAAAATGCCAAAAGAAGCCAGAGAATCAACAACTCAGATTCCTGCTTACTCCTTAAGCTTGATATACACCATTGGATGCATTTTCACACTTGCCACCTCTACAAAACACCAATTCAAAGTCACATGAAGCCAAGATTTTCAAAATTCAGCAAGGGTATTTTGGGACTTCTACAAGTTAGGGTTTTTAGTTTTTAGCTTATGCAGACCATGTACACCCTCTATATAAAGGGTATAGGGTCTCTCATTTACGTTTGCTTTTGGTTTTTCCTTGTTCAACAACTTGTAAATCCCCTTTTCTGATTAATGAAAGTGTGTTAAGTTTGTTGAAGAAAGACCAAGTGCCACTTAATTTTAAGCTTGTTTATGTTATTTGTTAACTAAATTTGAATCTCAAAACCTGTTTTTAAGGAGAGTGCAAAAGTTTGCATTTTTCCTTCAAGCTTGATATTTTGCTAAGTTCTTGTTCAAACCTTGGAATTCTTGGGCTATAGGGCTGATCATAGCATCCTGATATTGTGTTATCAAGGTGTGGTGAGGCTTATAACTTGGGGATAATCAAGTGTGGGGTAACAAGGTTGCATCAATCAAGGCTTTTTACTTTTCTGATTTTGATATTGTGCTTCTAACCTTGTTTAATCTTAGCAGGGTTGCTGTTGGAAGCTTGTGCTTGTTCTAGCTAGCACATAAGCTCTAACATTCGTGTGTGTGGATGTACATCCATGAGGTTTGTCTTGAAACCTTGAAAATCTGATGAAATTTGGATTTTTTGTGGATTTGTGCTCTACTTGTGTTCTTGTTGATTTCTTGGCTTGAATCTGCTTAATCTTGCATGATAATGTTGTTTATATGCTACATTGGTCATTTGGTAAACTGATCATACTTTTACTTGTTTAAAATTTGAATTGAAAAGTTAAAAGGGTGTTTGGGTCTACCTGTTTGAGTTGAAATCTTGTTATTGTGTGAAGGAAAGTTTGTATTTGTGCTCTATATCTGATATATGCTTGGTTGAGAGTGTTTTGCTGCTAGTTTTTGAGTTTGAAACCTTGAATCACATAATCTGCTATATCTTGTTGAGTTTGACTGATTTTGACCTAAGATTTTGGGAAAACCTAGAGTTTATGCATGCTTAGGGTTAAAAGCTGTTAAATCATCATTATTATATCATACTTGATAGATCTTGAGGTTTGAATCTGGCTTGTTGGTCAAATACATCAGCAAAGTATAAAACTGCATGTGTTAGTGTTCATCAGTAACATTCATCAGCTTGAATCTTGCTTAAATCTTTGAATCATTGCATGAAACCTGTTTAGACTTGTTCATTTGAGTTTATAATAGCTTGTGTATGCATTTGGTTGAGTTTGGCTGGCTGAATATTGCTCTAAGTGCTTTTTGAACCTAAACTGTTTATTGTTCTAAGTCTGTGCTAGATCTGGTGCTTTATTGAATTAATTGTATCAATTGGGTGATTGTTGTTGTGATTTATTGATTGTTATTGACTCCTTATGATCCAAAGATCATTTGGGTGCCTTTGTGAAATCTGAATCTCCAAAAAGTTCACTAAAGACAAAAAAGTCTACAAGTCAAGCAGTGGGAAAAGTTCCTACTGCTCAACACCCAAAACTAGCCCCTGCTAGTGTTAATTTGTACTCAGCTTATCAATAAGCTATTTGAGCTTATCCAGACCTGCAACAACTTATTTTTTGTGATAGATCTTCATTATTTGACCTATTTGATTAGACTGGAGCTTATTGGACTTTGACTTTGACTTTTTGCTAGAAAACCAACTTAATTGACTTTTTCATAAGTGCTTATTTGCTTTTTCCAGCTTATTGAGTCAGCTTATTTGAAAACTTTTTGTTGAAATAGCTTAATTTAGTCATTTAAAAGCTTTAGAAACTTGAATCAGCTCTTGGGGTGGCCTAGAACTAAAAAACGACTATTTTGTCGTTTTCTGTAGATTGCTTATTGCATTTTCAGGCTTATTCCTTGGGCTTATTTCAAATTTCTTTTTACAGAAGTCTTATTTAGGACAAAAGAAGCTGGTGTGTCTAATTTGAGCTTATGGCATTAGCTTATAGCTTAATGGGCTAAAAAGCCCATTAAGAATAAGCTGTTTGGTATAAGCTTGCTTATTTCACACTTTCAGCTTTTGGGCCTTTGGAAAAAGTTGTTTAAAATCAAATTTTGAGTCAAGTAGTGCTTTTTGGGCTTATTTGGACCACTTTTTCATTTTGGGCTCAGATTTGGCCCATTAAGGATCTGTTTTGGGTTTAGCCCATTTTCTAGGCCCATTAAGGGTATTTAGGTAATTTCAAGTTCATTTCTGAGTTATTTAGGTTAAGTTAAGCTAGTTTGCAAGTTTTTAGAATTTTTTAGGATTTTTGGATTTTTGGATTTTTAATAATATTTTAATATTATTTTATTGTTAAAAATAAAAAGTCTGATTTTCTAATTTTTTATATTTTTCCTAGATTGTAGACACTTAATTAGGAATTTTTCAAATTTCCAAATATTTTTAGGGTCTTTTAATTATTTTCTAGAATTATTTTAAGTTTTTATAGCTTTTAATAGTTTTTAATTGTTTAAAATTAGTTTTTAGTGGTTTTAAAATTTTGAAAAATACTTTTTAGCTTAATTAGGTTATTTAAAAGGTTTACAAACTTTAAGATCTTGATTAGGACTTTTTATTAGTTAATATTGATTTTTAGGGCTTTAATTAGCATTAAAAAGTTAATATTTAATTAATTAAATGATTTTAGCAAGTTTGGATTTTCTGTAAACTCTTAGAATATTTTAATGGATTTTTAGTGATTTTTGGTAATTTTTAGAGTAAAATTTAAATTTTGGTGCTTTTTACGGTTTTACGTGTACGACTCTTTTAGTGTAATCCGTCGTCGTAACCGTCATTCTCTTCTTATCCCCTTTCTATTTTTCTTTCTCACAAATATAATCACAAAGTTAATCCAAATCATTACACTCATAACACACTAGCCTCCTTGAGAACGATCCCCATTTTGGGTCATTAGTGCTTGGTTTTCCTAAACCGACACTTAATACTTGCCACTTTTGCTCTCTTTTCCTAAAGAGTAGTAAAACCACTACATCATTTTGGCGCCGCTGCCGGGGAGGCGTGTTGTGTTTTGATTTGGAATTATTGTTTTTATATACTAACCATAATAGTATTTGTATTAATAGCACTCTACTAATACGTATTATCGGTTTTCGTTTTTTGTGTGAATACTATTACTATATTGTATACGTAGAACAATTCCAAATACGTGAGAAATCACAAACCTGACTTGGGAGGTAATTACCCAATCATTGTATTCGAATCTCAAACAAAAGAAAAAGGCAAAAATAGATAAATACTTTCGTGAAGCTCAATTTTGAAAAATATAAACTATAAGGTGGGTATAAGGAGGATACTATAAAGTATATCCTAAGGAAAAAGGCTCTTAAGTGCTTCGCGCCGCCTAGTTTCTCCGCTTGCTTGTGAGTATTTGATTTTGAGAGCTAATCGAGGGTTTAGCCGCCCAAAGTATTACTAAGTATCATATATATTTTCTTGGTTTCATTTGATAAAACCCTCTTGAACGTTTTGGTGTTCCACCAACGTTCTAAAGTCATCGAAGACGTTCACTTCACGTGATCGTTTTCATTCCTTGAGGCTTCTTTAATCAAGAAATTTGATAAAGGAGGAGATTTGTAGATTTTTGTCTACTTAATACATTCACCAAAATCCAAAAAGGTTAATACAATCAAAAACCACAAAAAGAATTGAAAAATACAAAACACCAAAAAGAATCTTCTTTGCTTATCCCCTCGTTGTACGTGACGTTTATGCTAACTCGTAATCAAGCAAGACATGCACGTAAACGAAAGAACAAAACTCCCACTCCTAATCTTTCTAGTGAGGAGTCTCCTATTGACGAACCCATTGTAAGAGAAGCACCAACCATGGCGAATCGAACTATGATGGAGTTACTTCAAGCACCCACCGAGGGTTATGGAGAGGCTATTGTGATTCCCGCTATCCTTGCGGAGAATTTTGAGGTAAAAACGGGTTTGTTGTCGATGATCCAAAACAACAAATTCTGTGGTGATGAGAAGGACAATCCACACAACCATATCCGCCAATTCAATCGTCTTACCGCCACTTGCAAGTTTAAGGATGTCTCGAATGACTCGATTAAGATGATGCTTTTTTCGTATTCCTTAGCGGGGCCCGCTAAAATTTGGTTGGAGAAAGAGCCACCCAATTCTATATTGACGTGGAAGGATCTCGTGTCTAAGTTTGTGAACCAATTTTTTCCGCCCTCTAAGACTACGTACTTGAAAAACGAGATTTCAAAATTTTCACAAGAGTTTAATGAAAGTTTTTCAACGGCTTGGAATAGGTTTAAGGAGATGTTACATGAATGTCCTCATCACGGTTTTTCCGACTTGCATCAAATTGACACGTTTTACAATGGACTTAATGATCATGAAAGGGATTATCTTAATGCCGCCGCGGGTGGTAATTTTTTGTGTAAAACGGTTGAGGAAGCTTTGGTGATAATTGAGAATAGATCTAAGGTGTATAGTCCTCGTAGCACGTCTAGTGTTCGTAAGGCTTCGTCTTCAGCTTCACCTTCTTTGTCTACTACCATCGATGCTTGCCAAATTGAGTCGAACTTGGAAAACAAGATTTTTGATAAGCTAAAAGGACTTTTGATTGAGTTTAAAGTTGGTGAACCAAGTGCTCCCGCTACGGCTAAAGCGGTTGAGGTTTCATGCATGTATTGTGGTGGAGGTCATGATTTCTCCGAGTGCATTACCAACGGTGGTAATACTTCGAGTGCCTACGCGGCCACGGGAACTTACAACCAAAACGGTCAAGTTACCCGCTCTAATCAATTGACTCCACCGGGTTTTGGTTCAAATCAAAATGCTAACAACAACTATCGCAACAATCAAGTTGGTTTCAAAAACAATTACAACAAGGGAAACTATGGTAATCAAGGGGCTAATAATCAAGTTTCAAACAAAAATCAAAATGATTTTCAAAACAACAACAAAGGTTTGCAAACGTTGAAAGATCTTCCAAATGAATTTGTTGAATACGCTAATGGGAATGATGCTAGGTTTGACAATATTCAAAGAGAAATCATTAGCCTAAGATCCGAGTTTAAGAACGACTTGAAGAAGGAGTTGAAAAATGAGTTAGCTAATGAACTTAAGATCCATACCAACAAGATGGAAGGAACCGTAACTAGGTTACAACAAAACCAACAAAAAATGGAACAAGGTTAACATGAGATTAAACAAGAAATGGTTAAAGCCGAGAAGAAGCAATCCAAGTTTGAGGATAAAATCTCGTCTATGTTTGAGGTAATTATGTGTAAGCCGTCTTCGAGTAGTCTTCCTAGTAACACCGTATCAAACCCTAAGGGTGAGATGAAAGTGATTACCACACGTAGTGGTAAGACACTTAAGGAACCGACTCCTCAACCAATTGCTCCTACGGAGGAAGCAATTGAGGAAGAACCCGAGGTGGTGGTCCAAAAGGAGCATGTCCCAATCCCACGAAGTACCGCTCATGCCACACCTATGGTTGACCCATTACCAACATTGGAACCCGAGATTCCAAAGGCTATGCCAATGCCTCAACCCACACCACCTTTGCCCTATCCATCGAGACTTAGAAAGGAGAATCGTCAAGAGCGCGACAATTACCAATTTGAGCTTTTTATGAAAATGTTTCGTGATTTGCACTTTAATGTGAGTTTCGCCGATGCTTTGGTCATGATGCCTCGATTTGCCGCTAACTTTAAGAGTATGTTGAACAACAAGGAGAAATTGCACCAATTGTCTAGTTGTTCGTCGGTTTATCTTAATCGCATACCTCAAAAAGTCGGTGATCCCGGTAAATTTTTGATCCCTTGTGCAATCCAAGATATAGAAGAATGCTTTGCCTTGGCCGATCTTGGTGCTAGCATTAACTTGATGTCACTTGCAATCTTCAAGTCACTCAATCTTCCTAATCTTACTCCTTTACTAATGTCTATCGAGTTGGCCGACCATTCCATGATTCCCGCATGTGGATTGGCGGAAGACGTTTTTGTGAAAGTGGGGAAGTTCTACTATCCCGTAGACTTTATCGTTGTTGATATTCCCACGGATCCTCAAGTTCCTCTTATTTTAGGTCGTTCGTTTTTAGATACGTCTATGGCTTTGATCGATGTTCATGCTAGAAAGATCACCTTACGTTTCAACGACGAGGAACTTGTTATTAACGCAACTCAAAACTCTCAAATTTCTCGATCGACGTGGTTTGCAAGGAACTTTCACAAGAAGTTCTAGGTTTTGGTGATGATGAAACTAGTGGCAATCCCACTATGTTAGATCCAATTCTTGATAATTCGACACCAACCTTCACTCCATTTGAAGGTGGTGGTTTTACGTTGGAAGAATTCGATGTTCCACGTACTTGTAACGAAGAGCTCGACAACGATGAGGACTTCTCGAATATCAAGGATTTTCTTAACGATTTCGCATTTCCTCCACCCGAGGAGGTTATGAGTATCGAGCCCAAATCTTCACTTGAGGAACCACCTATCCTCGAGTTGAAAGATTTACCTCCTCATCTCGAATATGTCTATTTGGAGGAGGGCGACAAGTTGCCGGTTATTATTGCGAAGGAACTTTCGAATGATGAAAAAACCGCACTTGTCGATGTTCGAAAGGAACACAAAGGGGCAATTGCGTGGAAGTTATCCGACATTAAGGGGATCGATCCCAAGTTTTGTACCCACAAAATCTTAATGGAGGAGGATTACAAGCCCGCAATCCAATGTCAAAGGAGGGTGAACCCCAAAATTCACGACGTCATCAAAAAGGAAGTCCTTAAACTCCTTGACACGGGAATGATTTACCCTATTTCCGATAGCCCTTGGGTGAGTCCTATTCATTGTGTCCCTAAGAAGGGAGGAATGACCGTTGTGCCAAACGATGCCAACGAGTTAATTCCCACTAGACTCGTGACCGGATGGAGAGTGTGCATTGACTATCGAAAGTTGAATGAAGCCACTCGAAAAGACCATTTTCCCTTGCCCTTCATGGACCAAATGTTGGAGCGTCTTGCGGGAAACGATTTCTATTGCTTTTTAGATGGTTTTTCTGGTTACTTCCAAATCCCAATCGATCCTCGTGATCAAGAACGTTTACGTGTCCATATGGAACGTTTGCCTATCGTAGAATGCCATTCGGACTTTGTAATGCACCGGGAACCTTTCAAAGGTGCATGATGGCTATTTTTCATGATATGATCGAGAAGACGATGGAAGTCTTCATGGATGACTTTTCCGTGTTTGGTAATTCGTTCACTTCATGTTTGTCGAATCTTGAGAGAATGTTGAAACGTTGTGAGGAAACCAACCTTGTGCTCAATTGGTAAAAGTGTCATTTTATGGTTAAGAGTGGAATCGTCTTAGGGCACAAGGTCTCGAAAGCGGGGATTGAGGTAGATCAAGCTAAGGTAGACGTCATCGCCAAATTACCTCATCCCAAAACCGTTAAGAGAGTTAGGAGTTTCCTAGGCCACACGAGCTTTTATCGTCGATTCATCAAGGATTTTTCAAAGATCTCTCGACCCATTACACATCTTCTTGAAAAAGAGGCACGTTTGTCTTTGACGAAGATTGTGTACGAGCCTTTGAAATCCTTACGAGGAAAATTACCGAAGCTCCCATTCTTGTTGCTCCTAATTGGAACCTCCCCTTTGAGCTCATGTGTGATGCTAGTGATTACGCTATTGGGGCCGTATTGGGGCAACGTCATGAAAAGCACTTCTTGCCTATTCACTATGCTAGCAAGACGATGACCGAGGCTCAACTTAAATACACTACAACGGAGAAGGAGTTCCTTGCCGTGGTGTATGCATTTGAGAAATTTCGACCTTATCTCGTCTTGACAAAATGCATAGTGTATACGGATCATTCGGCTATCAAGTATCTTATGGCTAAACAAGATGCTAAGCCGAGATTACTTCGTTGGATTCTCCTCCTTCAAGAATTTGATCACAAAATTGTTGACAAAAAAGGAGCCGAGAATCTAGCGGCCGATCGTCTTTCTCGTTTGGAAGATCCTCACCAAAGTGTTTACGAGCCCAAGGAAATCACCGAAATATTTCCGCTTGAGACACTTGGTGTAGTGAATTCTAAGCTTGATTCTTCCACCCCATGGTTTGCGGACTTTGCAAATTACCATGCGGGTAACTTCATCATCAAGGGTATGACGACTCAAGAAAAACGAAAATTCTTTCGTGACGTCAAGTTCTACTTTTGGAACGACCCTTACTTGTTTCGAACTTGTGTGGATCAAATCATCTGACGTTGTGTATTTGGCACCGAAGCTTCTAACATCCTTAGAGCTTGCCATGAGGGACCCACGGGTGGTCACCACGGTGCTAATATCACGGCTAAAAAGGTGTTTGATGTCGGCTTCTTTTGGCCTACTATTTACCGAGATGCACAAGATCTTGTGAAGTCGTGTGACTCATGCCAACGACAAGGAAAAGCCTCACAAAAAGATGAAATACCACAAAATATCATCCAAGTGTGTGAGATCTTTGACGTTTGGGGCATCGACTTTATGGGGCCGTTCCCATCATCTCGTGGTAATAAGTACATCCTCGTCGCGGTTGACTACCTATCTAAGTGGGTGGAAGCTAAGGCTTTGCCCACCAATGATGCTCCTGTGGTAGTCAAGTTTTTTAAAAGCTTGTTTTCTCGGTTTGGAACCCCTCGTGCGATCATAAGCGATCGTGGAACCCATTTTTGTAACGGCCAATTCGAAAGGGTCCTAAGGAAATATGGGGTTACACCTCGGCTTTCTACGACTTATCACCCACAAACGAGTGGGCAAGTCGAGGTTTCAAACCGAGCATTGAAGAGGATCTTGGAAAGATCCGTTGGGGAAAACCGACAATCTTGGTCGGATAAGTTGGACGATGCTTTATGGGCCTTTAGGACCGCTCATAAGACGCCCATTGGGTGCACTCCCTATAAGCTTGTGTATGGGAAAAATTGTCATTTGCCAATCGAATTGGAACACAAGGCGTATTGGGCCCTAAAGCATTGTAATGATGATATGGAGACCGCGGGAAAACACCAGAAAATTCAATTAAATGAATTGGATGAATTAAGGGATATTGCTTATGAAAATTCATTGATTTACAAAGAAAAGACCAAAAAGTTGCATGATTCTAAAATTAAAAACCGGGTTTTTAACATTGGGGATCAAGTTTTGCTTTTTAATTCTCGTTTGAAAATCTTTTTCGGTAAGTTGAAATCCCGTTGGTCCGGTCCATTCACCGTGACTCAAGTTTTTCCATATGGGACCATCGAGCTAGCTCAAAATGATGGCCCCAATTTTAAGGTGAATGGACATAGGTTGAAGCACTACTTTGGCGGGGAAGTTCCATCCTTGAACTACCTCGACCAAGTCACCTTCCCCAATGATAATTAGCATTGAGGGGATCGAGTCGAGCTCATGACTCGGTAATCAAAAACGAGGTGCCTCGTGGGGGAGTCCCATGCTTATCCTATGTACATATTATCGCTTTATAATGTAGTAACGTGTGGGGATTTGTGCCCTTCCAACCTTTGTTCTGTGTTTGTTTGTAATTGTGAATTTTAGATCATCATGATCTTCACGATTGGAGCCTCTCGTGTTCGTTTTATGGGAGCACTCGATTGCTTGCTTTGAAGACTTTCTCAATATCCATGATATATCCTTTTGATGTTCTAACCTTAGGTTTATAGCACACTTCATAAACGGCTTTAAATTTAATGGTTACACCCTTTCCATGCTAGATTAGGCATTCAACTACGTCTCTAGTATGGGGGTGTTTGCACCCCTAGACTCGAAACATTGAGGACAATGTTTAACTTTAGTATGGGGGGTGAATAGATACTTGCCTTGCCAAACCTTCACGCTTTAACACCCCCAAATTTACACGCAGCGGAATACATCTTTGGGTGCTCAACAATGATACAACAACACATAAATTATAAAGAACGACTCGAAAAGAGACGTTTTAGATTTATCGTTCCTAAAACATTTGTCAGAGTAGCGTAGTCCCAAGTAATCGTTACCAAAAGATAAGTTAAAACAACATATTGGTTTGTTTTAAAAAAAATGGAACGATAAATAAATCAAAGAGTTTGAACAACAAAAGCAGTGCACAACTTCATTCCCCGTGACCTCCAAGCTTCCACTTCTTGATTACCTGAAATACATGTGAGTAAAACAATCAGCAAAAATGCCGAGTGAATCTATAGGTTTATGTAATCAATTTGAACACAAGCAAAGATTATAAGTTTGTGGCATGCTTATAAGCATCAAATAATAATTTGCATCAACAATGATAATCGTATATAGCATAAATTACAATAAGCTCATGGAACCGAGCCCTTAGACACTCCCATATCAGTCTAATAAGACGAGAGATTTATTAATTGTCGGTTACCTCCAGATTATTGGTACATTGCCGTATACCTGACTTCTCAATACAATATGTTCAAACAGTGTGGAGGTCGGGCCTAAGCTTCTATGACAAGTCCACAAAAACTGAACCGGGGCGGCTTCCCCCTTAGATCTATTAATTGTACTAGCGGTTAACCCATCATAGGTTAATTAACGGTCCATAATTGAGGTTTTAACAAAGGCAATCACTTAATGCAATTTAAAGGCAACCACGGGTCCACTCATAGAGGGACAAAGCATATCATAAAAATCTTGTGTTCTAAGTTTATAAAACATGTATTCCCCCTCGCGGGTTTAAAATCATTTAATAACTAGTATAAAGCGAGGCTATAGACTCACCTTAGCCAATAGTGGTAATGAGACGATCGCCGACGATAGATGATGCCTTTCAAACACGAGAACCGCAACCTATCCAATGAGGTGCGTTCATTAATAATAGACTCGAGAAATAAACCATACATAAGAATATAAAACTCGACTCATAAAATCACGACAAACTCGAGAGAAAACGATACAAGTGATACTATTACACTCTCCTATATATTCATTTTATTGTTCTATGCCTTTAACAAAAATCTGTCGGAACATACCAAATGTCCAAGCCGTTTTCCCATACTTAGACACATCAAATTTTTATGATACTACTCAGAGAACTTAATTACTATATGTAGAAAGTCCTCCCAAGAGCCCGTCAAAAGATTTTACTTCTAAAGTTCCCTGCCCGACTCATCTTTGAATCACAAAATCCGGACAGTTTAGCGACCTTGACTTAGGAAACCATTTTGACCATTCTAAACAACTCCATTTGTAAAATCGCCACTTGATTCTAAAAATAGACTCAAAATACTAAACTTGGAGCCTGATAACAGCCCTTGAATCATTTTGAAACTCATTTTATAGTCCCCGAGATTCGATCCAAATATCGACAACAATTTTCGGATTGTGTCGACACTCGTCTCCCGGTACACGAAAATCAAACTAGTGTATCTTCCACCTCGTTTGGAGTTGGAAGGCCTACTTTATATCAAATCGAAGCTAACGAAATTCTCTACAACATAATCCCATTATATCAACCTATTTTCAGACTTAAGATTTCCGAAAATGCCTCTAAACCTACTGCCTAAAATTGGCCATTTAAAAACCATACAAAATTAAGTTTTTGATCAAAACCAACAACTTTTATCATCATTCTAACATCCTAATATCATCACATTCTAATCCTAACACTTGTATCATCATCTAAATCAAAAACCCAAAATCAAAAATATATTTTCTTTACAAAAATAACATGATATACACATGATTATCACTAGATAATCACATGCAACATCATCTAACAACTTTACTCACCAAGATTCTTGATCAAAATTTCAAAGTTCATGCATGTTGATGAAAATAGTATCAAAAGTATCCCCTTCAAATTTTAGGATGTGGTCTTCAATTGTTTTTTATTAGATCATAATATATTTTGAGTAAATTGGATCAAAGTTTGGTTTTGTATGAAAGGGGGTCATGGTTTGTAAGAGAAAAAGAAGAGAGAGGAAAAAAATTTTGGTTTATTTTAACTATGTGAAAATTAGTGGAAGAAAATCCTTTTATATGGTGGGTGGAGGGCTAGTTTTGCCAATATGTGATAGTTTTGGTCCAAAATGAAATAAAATAGTTTAGAAGGGTAGAAAATGTGAATTGTAAATTTTGAAATATTTACGAGACTCGGGTTTTGAAAAATACTTTTTAAAAGTTTAAACGCACACGAAAAATAATAATATAACGACTAGATACGTAATTAAAACGATATCGTCGAAAGTATCAAATATCGAAACGATCGATAATAATATATAAAAAATTTTGGCATCCGTCGGTATCGCGATCACTAGTAGTCCTCGTTGCTCGTCAAAATGTTAAAATATAATATTTAATATTGGTTTCAACTTAAACCGTTAAACATAATAATATTTAACGTTATAAAATACTTCAAAATAATTAAAAATATAATTAAATTATGACATTATTTTTACGGGTTTTACATCCTCACCACCTTAAGGGAGCGACGTCCCGGCGCTCAACTCGCCTCATACACGACTTGTTCACTACCCGGAAGGATGACGACATTCCTTAATAAGAAGTCCTTACGTTCCCACGTGTATCTCGATCCACGATCTCCACTGGTTCTTTTACAAAACACAACTTGTCGTCAAGTGGTATCTCACCAAAAAGGAATAAATAAATCCTTATCCACCAGTCACCCGTCAAGCTCGACACATGAAAATTTTATGAATCGCACGAAGCTCATTCGACGACAAGAACAGATGACAGGATTTTCGGGCAAGTCCAGTTAAAAAGAATGTTGCAATTTAAAGGATAGCCACTAGCCGGATAGCCATGGACACACATAAAAAAGAATTAACAAGAAAAATATTTTCGTCATCGGAGGGTGCTCACGCGCATTAAAGTCTCAATAAACATCGTCGTTGAAAGTCAAGAAGATATTACATAATATGTGTTCTACATGATCGGACGTCATCGGATGATGCCGTCTCAAGTTCTCACAACTTACGATCATTTGACTAGATCACATACCACGTAAGTACATAAAAATAAAACTTCGAACAATAACATCAAGTATAGATTTCCATCGTTAATCATCGAGAAAACCTTGAACGAACCCTTGATAATAACCACTTGATCACAAGAGTCTTTCCACTTGCGGTGTCGGCTTCAACATGCTCCTCGAGGTTGTAACGAATTTATTAACTCCATTCATTAAGAGATTCGGTCCTCAATCATTCCACGAGTACACACATAAATCCTGGTGATACTTATCGTTTCTTCTTATACACTGCTTCCCGAGATTCATTTTAAACTCAAAATAAAATAGTGATCTTCAATACGAGGAACAGAACGAGATAAAAAAAATGAATTCAGTAAACGCATAAACGGACAAGATGTGGTAAAATGATTTAAGGTCGACGATCGACGAGGGATCTCGACTCACGTAACCGTAAAACATAATAATTCACAATACTAGAAAAATGAGGGCGAAGAATGAATTAAATATTAATATTAAAATAACGTTTGTCACAGTTATCCGTCCCGGATTTGTATTACCTTAAAACTTAGTTGAGGTACCTTCTTGAGAAAGATGATATATTAAAAATAGAAGTTAAATAGCTTCATAATTTATTTTGGTTGTCTTAAGAAACTTTGAAAGAATAACACGAATTTATTAATTAAACTCGTATTGATGGTTACAATTTAGAAAATATAATTTTCAAATTAAATCATTGTTAGGAATATAATTTAAACCGGTAATTTTCATTACATTAAAAGTAAAGTATGATAAGTCAATTAGTTCAAAAGATAGAGCATAATTTCATTTTAAACATTAGTTTTAGTTATACAAAATATGATGTATAAATTTGACCTTTTTCTTATGGTAGTTATTTCGATAATTGAAAATCATTGGAAAATGTTTAAAAGTTCCATAAAATTTTATAATACGTTGTAGAAATACATAAAGGTGTTTATTATTTCAAGATAACATGGGATATATTCGGGTTTCAAAGTGTGACAAGATAACAAACGAATACGAATGGTAATAATGTCAACAATTAGTACGAAATCAACAGTACAAAAGAGGACGAAGCAAATGTCGTATGAATTCTTAAAGAGAATAATAAAATAAAGGCGTTGATGGTAAGACGATAAGAAATAATAGATTAAACAAGTTGTCAATTTTGTTAGTGCCGTCGATGGTTCACCAACATCAGCTCGTTAACTTAGCGGTAGTCGATACACGATCGGAAATAAGATCCATACAAAATTTTTAATCACAGAAAATTCTTAATAAACACTTGTAATTAAAACAAATCAAATGAACGATGTTAGTGTTTAAAGAGAGAAGTCAAAGCACGGTTCACAAAAGTAGACTTCGAGACAAACGAGAGTGACGGACGTCATCCCGGATATACGGAAATCACTCTAGTGATAATTCATTATTCACGTGCGGAGACATTCCAAAGATCTACCCAGTCGCATAAACAAGATTGGACGAGAAGGAAGGATAAAACATCGAGACTTTCAAGTCATTTATCAACAGTTAGTAATTAGACGAACGGTCAAAAGAAATCAGTTATAAGACAAAATGAAGTAACAAGTGGAAAAACGATTGTCGAGTAAAAACGTATTCGTAAGCGCGTAATTCGTTTAAGAAAAGGTAAGAAAACGTATGCGGATGCATAGAAATTGTGCTACTTGCATAAAATATAAAGGTTTTCAAAACTTCTTTCCAGTTTATTTCATTTTATTTATCTTTATCATAAATACAAGTAAAAAGTTGATTATTATCAAGATTTTTAAGTGGACTACTATTCAGCCTAGCATGGCTCCTTCTAAATTAGACATAGGTGATCAGGCCATGTATAATTTAGGGCTAGCAATGCAGTGCTCCATTTCGTCGAAAAGTATTACGTTTCTTATCTTTATATAAACCATGCCATTTGTAAAATGGAATTTAAAAATAGTTTATAAATTTATAGGATACAAGTAATTTGTGAGATACTTAATAAGCAACTTTTAATCTTACGAAAAGTATTTTATAAGAACAAAGTAAAAATAATTGGTGAAAATAATCGTAAAACGATATCAGATTTATTTATAATATGACATTATGACAACATATAAAGTAGTCAAAGTTTTGCAAAAAGTGGCAAATAGTAGCTCATAAAACAACCAATGAAATGGTTACAAGTTGTTAAGTTTTCAAAGGGTTATAAGGTTTAGACGGAAACGCCATGAGACACGTGATAAGAATGTCGAAGAAGAATGTGAAGGCAAAACTTCAAAACTCAACCTAAATCAGTGGAAGGTTAGAAGAAAATAAAAATAAAATAACATTGAATGATAAACGAGTCATATATATAAAAAAAGAATAAATCAATCCATATGTGTATTCTATGTAAGATACTCGACACAACATGCTTTTAAGAAAGTATATTATTCATTTTCAAATTACACCATTAATCCGGTAATTGTTAATCCTGTAATGTTTCTATTTTTAAACATTTTCACATGCAACTAGTATTCGTTAGTTGTAAAATAATATTCATTAAAATTTTACGATCTCAAATGAAATCAAAACTGCTTAGAAACGTTTAAAACTCATGTTCTGATTTTTTTTTTTTTTTTTTTATCAGATTTAACTTTTTAATATAAGCCGATTAATTGACCCGATAAACGACATCTCCAAGACTCAGAGTCAAAAGCATTTTGATGCAAAACGACGTTTCAGACGACTTTCTAGTTTTACCCGAGACCTGAAAACCAATGTAAAATGACCAAAATACCCCTGCAAGTTCTGTGCAGGTTTGACTATTTTATTTTAAAAACGGTGGTTTTACTTTTAAGTTTTGACCTGTTTATACTGCCCCTACAGTTTCTGCATAAAGTGTATTTTTCGACACTTCTTAACGGCTCAAAATATATACATATATACACACATGTCTTGTGGATTTTATAACAACGAAAAATAAATCTCGTAATGAGCATCAAAATTAAATATAGCATGATGAATGACAGAAAATGCTTCAAGGTATTCAACACGAAATTTAGGAAGCAAGACGGTGAAAAACGTTCGTAATTTAGATTTCAAAATGCAATGTAGGCAAATCACCTTGGTGCCACGATTGTCAAAAACACAAAACATAACAAGAAAAGAATGGAACATTAACATGCTACACTCCGGGAGCGAGAAGGTTAATGAAAAAAAACAAATGATACAATTTTATATAAGTAAAATCGTATTCCAATTCTAGTGCCATAATCTAGACGATGATTTATAAAATAACGATGACGTTACCGAGATATAAGTGAACAATACACTTCGGAGTCGATACATATAAATGTCAATAAATAGCGGTTAGTCTATTCCAAGGACACATTGAGCTACACAATGGTCTAGAGATTACGTTAAAAGACGTCCAAGCACAAATAGCCGGAAGACGATTTGAATATCTATATAGATATCTCAAAGGGTTAAACAATGAAAGTAACGCGCGCAGATGAAGGTATGTAAGGTCATAATATAAAATTTTTGCAATAAAAACAATTTAAATACTTCAAAAATATATACAGAAAGATCTTGAAAATTCATTGTATTTATTTAAGTTAATCATTAATAAATGATAAACTTTTATCGAAAAGTTTAACGACATAAATATATATCGATAAAGGGATCCTAGATATAAATATATATCCATAAGTGGATCATAGTATTTATTTATAAATACTTGCCAATAAGGTATACGTAATAACGCATACTAAAGTGGTAATCCCAGAAGTAGCTTGAACCTGAAGTCACGCGAAATCATGTGCACCGACTCTTTGAAAAATAAAACCGACAGTTATAGTTTAGGTTTTTAGAAAAAGACCTAGTTCTCTATAACTCATGGCTCTGGAACCAATCTTTAACACCCCCAAATTTACACGCAGCGGAATACATCTTTGGGTGCTAAACAATGATACAACAACACATAATTTATAAAGAACGACTCGAAAAGAGACGTTTTAGATTTATCATTCCTAAAACATTTGTCAGAGTAGCGTAGTCCCAAGTAATCGTTACCAAAAGATAAGTTAAAACAACATATTGGTTTGTTTTAAAAAAAATGGAACGATAAATAAATCAAAAAGTTTGAACAACAAAAGCAGTGCACAACTTCATTCCCCGTGACCTCCAAGCTTCCACTTCTTGATTACCTGAAATACATGTGAGTAAAACAATCAGCAAAAATGCCGAGTGAATCTATAGGTTTATGTAATCAATTTGAACACAAGCAAAGATTATAAGTTTGTGGCATGCTTATAAGCATCAAATAATAATTTGCATCAACAATGATAATTGTATATAGCATAAATTACAATAAGCTCATGGAACCGAGCCCTTAGACACTCCCATATCAGTCTAATAAGACGAGAGATTTATTAATTGTCGGTTACCTCCAGATTATTGGTACATTGCCGTATACCTGACTTCTCAATACAATATGTTCAAACAGTGTGGAGGTCGGGCCTAAGCTTCTATGACAAGTCCACAAAAACTGAACCGGGGCGGCTTCCCCCATAGATCTATTAATTGTACTAGCGGTTAACCCATCATAGGTTAATTAACGGTCCATAATTAAGGTTTTAACAAAGGCAATCACTTAATGCAATTTAAAGGCAACCACGGGTCCACTCATAGAGGGACAAAGCATACCATAAAAATCTTGTGTTCTAAGTTTATAAAACATGTATTCCCCCTCGCGGGTTTAAAATTATTTAATAACTAGTATAAAGTGAGGCTATAGACTCACCTTAGCCAATAGTGGTAATGAGACGATCGCCGACGATAGATGATGCCTTTCAAACACGAGAACCGCAACCTATCCAATGAGGTGCGTTCATTAATAATAGACTCGAGAAATAAACCATACATAAGAATATAAAACTCGACTCATAAAATCACGACAAACTCGAGAGAAAACGATACAAGTGATACTATTACACTCTCCTATATATTCATTTTATTGTTCTATGCCTTTAACAAAAATCTGCCGGAACATACCAAATGTCCAAGACGTTTTCCCATACTTAGACACATCAAATTTTTATGATACTACTCAGAGAACTTAATTACTATATGTAGAAAGTCCTCCCAAGAGCCCGTCAAAAGATTTTACTTCTAAAGTTCCCTGCCCGACTCATCTTTGAATCACAAAATCCGGACAGTTTAGCGACCTTGACTTAGGAAACCATTTTGACCATTCTAAACAACTCCATTTGTAAAATCGCCACTTGATTCTAAAAATAGACTCAAAATACTAAACTTGGAGCCTGATAACAGCCCTTGAATCATTTTGAAACTCATTTTATAGTCCCCGAGATTCGATCCAAATATCGACAACAATTTTCGGATTGTGTCGACACTCGTCTCCTGGTACACGAAAATCAAACTAGTGTATCTTCCACCTCGTTTGGAGTTGGAAGGCCTACTTTATATCAAATCGAAGCTAACGAAATTCTCTACAACATAATCCCATAATATCAACCTATTTTCAGACTTAAGATTTCCGAAAATGCCTCTAAACCTACTGCCTAAAATTGGCCATTTAAAAATCATACAAAATCAAGTTTTTGATCAAAACCAACAACTTTTATCATCATTCTAACATCCTAATATCATCACAATCTAATCCTAACACTTGTATCATCATCTAAATCAAAAACCCAAAATCAAAAATATATTTTCTTTACAAAAATAACATGATATACACATGATTATCACTAGATAATCACATGCAACATCATCTAACAACTTTACTCACCAAGATTCTTGATCAAAATTTCAAAGTTCATGCATGTTGATGAAAATAGTATCAAAAGTATCCTCTTCAAATTTTAGGATGTGGTCTTTAATTGTTTTTATTAGATCATAATATATTTTGAGTAAAATTGGATCAAAGTTTGGTTTTGTATGAAAGGGGGTCATGGTTTGTAAGAGAAAAAGAAGAGAGAGGAAAAAAAATTTTGGTTTATTTTAACTATGTGAAAATTAGTGGAAGAAAATCCTTTTATATGGTGGGTGGAGGGCTAGTTTTGCCAATATGTGATAGTTTTGGTCCAAAATGAAATAAAATAGTTTAGAAGGGTAGAAAATGTGAATTGTAAATTTTGAAATATTTACGAGACTCGGGTTTTGAAAAATACTTTTTAAAAGTTTAAACGCACACGAAAAATAATAATATAACGACTAGATACGTAATTAAAACGATATCGTCGAAAGTATCAAATATCGAAACGATCGATAATAATATATAAAAATTTTTGGCATCCGTCGGTATCGCGATCACTAGTAGTCCTCGTTGCTCGTCAAAATGTTAAAATATAATATTTAATATTGGTTTCAACTTAAACCGTTAAACATAATAATATTTAACGTTATAAAATACTTCAAAATAATTAAAAATATAATTAAATTATGACATTATTTTTACGGGTTTTACACACGCTTTCCAAAATTTATCTTTTCGTTTATCGTTTTGTTGCAAAATAAGGCTAGAAATGGCCAAATTTTAAATTTTTTCTCATGTTTTATAAGTGTTTGAAGACACGAATGTAGATTTTCCGATGGCGAGAATAAGAGTAATTATTTACTCGACCGTGCGTGTTGAGCACTTAGCTTTGATTCCTTAACTTCATATTAGGCTAAGTCTCTTAAATGAGGACGAGAAATGATAGGGTTAATTATAAGTTACTATGCTAAACGTAGAGTACTCGTATTCTTTCAAAAACTCATGTGTTCTAGTTGTTCGCTTATTCTCCCTTCGCATGTAAATATTTTTTGCTTAATAAATATTGACTTAGCGGTTTAGTTGGGATTGTTGGGTTTCTAGTCTTTTCTAGTAGCTTCCGTGTAATTAAATTGGGAAGACATTAAGGTATCGCCAGCGTCACGGTTTTGAAGTATTGGCACCCGAATAATCAAAAGCTTCACCCAATAATAAGATTTCAAGTGCTCACCTAAATCAAGCAAACAATTTGAAGCCCCACAAGGCCGAAAAATCTATGCAAAATTGAAAGTGAATCAAGCCTTAATCTTCTAAGCTTTAAAGATCCAAAATTCGCCTTAGCGTGAGGATATACGTCTTTGGCTAATAAAACTACCGATGAGGTGGATAATAAAAGGCAAGGCAAGACCGAAGTCATAATAAAAGCTTCATGGCGAAGTTGAATAAAAGATGGAGGTAAACCAAAGATAATAAGGCCCTTCCGTTAGGGGGCGTATAAAAGTCTTGGTAATAAGTCTCATGTTCAAAACCGTTATAAAACCGTGTTTATCGATCCTTCTTGTTGACTTAATTTTTTGACATCGTTGTCTATTAGGAGGGGTTATTGATTTGATGGTCTTGATTACACCGTTAGGACTCTATTTTTAGACCTAAATCTCTATTATCGCATAAGTCAAACAATGTATCCTCGTGAAACATTCAAGACAAAATAAAATATAAGAGATACAACTTAGGAAAATGGGAGGATAAGTACATGATTAGGGCATATGAGTAGTGTTAGCATTACTAACTTATAATGACAACGATCTCGTTGCACGCTTGGCATGGAATTAGGGTGAAAATCGAGGACGATGAAATTATTTCTAACGAAGCATTCACGTGTTCTTATTCTATGAACCTAAACGTCCCATTTTGCGATGAAAATCATACATTATGTCTAAAACGCAAGTAGTAGTAGCAATAGTAGTAGTGTAGCTAGTTTATCGTTCAATAAAGTGAATAAAAATGAATTTTGGAGGTGCTACGATACTTTATTCTAGCATTGCGTGAGGGCACGGCAATGGTTTAGTATGGGGGAGTGATGAGACTGCTTTTATACATAGTCTCATCGTCCAAAAAGGGGCTTAAAATGCATTAAATATCATCAAAATACCCAATATATGCTTGTGTATGTTTCTTGTGTATTTTAGGTACGGATATAGAGAAAATGACAAAAGATCACAAGAATCATGCAAAAACGAACACGGGAAACGAAGCCACACAATGAACCAAGCCCTAATGAAGAATTTTCCCAAGAAAACCCTTGGAGACTTGAAGATTTATGAAGAAGGGTCCTCCAATATGGAAGAATTGACACTTTATACCCTTGTATCTTCATAATTACAAGTTTGGTCCCTAAAGTTTGTCAAAATTACAAAAAGGGCCCTCCACTTTGAAGAATTGGCAATTTTAGCCCCTCAACAAAGCTAAAATGTCAATATTTATCCTCCTCAAAGTCAAACACATCAAGAAGGACTCCAAGTTACAAGAAATTACAAGTTTGGTCCTTTGAAAATCCCAAAATTACCAAAAGGACCCTTGACTTTGAAGATTTGGCAAAAATAATCCCTCATCAAACATGATTTGACAATTTCAGTCCTCCAAAATGTCAATCATACAAGTCTAGACCATTATCCTTGAAGAAAATACCAAATCAGCCCTTCAAGAATCACAAATTAGCAAGAATTACCCCTGATTTCACTTTATAAAACATTTTGGGGCAAAAGTGTAAAAAGGCAAAAGTTGTTAAGAAGGATTGTGGCGTTGACAGCTTTTTGAATTGAAAAGACAAGAAAGAAGGAGTTGAAGGACCAAAAGGGGCAGACAACATACTTACCTAGACTAATCCCCTCCTGCCACGTGCCCCACTCACCCCTTTCCTCCAATCATATCCCACCAAAGCTCCACCTCACACATCCACTCAGCATTTATTTAACTAATTAAATCTGAGTAGTTAAATAACGCGCTAAACACTTTTTTAAACACAAAAGAAGATCAAACCGTCTGTTCTTAGTGTTCTTGGCAAATTTGGGTTTTTCCAAATCACTTGCAATTACACCTTAATTCACTCCAGATATGTGATTAAGGTGAGAATAAACCCAACCCCACCTTAAAACCTTGGCCACGTCACCATACCAGCTCACATGATAAACCCTTCTACACCACTTTTGGGGAAAATGCCAAAATAAGCCAGAGAATTAACAACTCAGATTCCTGCTTACTCCTTAAGCTTGATATACACCATTGGATGCATTTTCACACTTGCCACCTCCACAAAACGCCAATTCAAAGTCACATGAAGCCAAGATTTTCAAAATTCAGCAAGGGTATTTTGGGACTTCTACAAGTTAGGGTTTTTAGTTTTTAGCTTATGTAGACCATGTACACCCTCTATATAAAGGGTATAGGGTCTCTCATTTACGTTTGCTTTTGGTTTTTCCTTGTTCAACAACTTGTAAATCCCCTTTTCTGATTAATGAAAGTGTGTTAAGTTTGTTGAAGAAAGACCAAGTGCCACTTATTTTTAAGCTTGTTTATGTTATTTGTTAACTGAATTTGAATCTCAAAACCTGTTTTTAAGGAGAGTGCAAAAGTTTGCATTTTTCCTTCAAGCTTGATATTTTGCTAAGTTCTTGTTCAAACCTTGGAATTCTTAGGCTATAGGGCTGATCATAGCATCCGGATATTGTGTTATCAAGGTGTGGTGAGGCTTATAACTTGGGGATAATCAAGTGTGGGGTAACAAGGTTGTATCAATCAAGGCTTTTTACTTTTCTGATTTTGATATTGTACTTATAACCTTGTTGAATCTTAGCAGGGTTGCTGTTGGAAGCTTGTGCTTGTTCTAGCTAGCACATAAGCTCTAACATTCGTGGGTGTGGATGTACATCCATGAGGTTTGTCTTGAAACCTTGAAAATCTGATGAAATTTGGATTTTTTTGTGGATTTGTGCTCTACTTGTGTTCTTGTTGATTTCTTGGCTTGAATCTGCTTAATCTTGCATGATAATGTTGTTTATATGCTAGATTGGTCATTTGGTAAACTGAATCATACTTTTACTTGTTTAAAATTTGAATTGAAAAGTTAAAAGGGTGTTTGGGTCTACCTGTTTGAGTTGAAATCTTGTTATTGTGTAAAGGAAAGTTTGTATTTGTGCTCTATATCTGATATATGCTTGGTTGAGAGTGTTTTGCTGCAAGTTTTTGAGTTTGAAACCTTGAATCACATAATATGCTATATCTTGTTGAGTTTGACTAATTTTGACCTAAGATTTTGGGAAAACCTAGAGTTTATGCATGCTTAGGGTTAAAAGTTGTTAAATCATCATTATTATATCATACTTGATAGATCTTGAGGTTTTAATCTGGCTTGTTGGTCAAATACATCAACAAAGTATAAAACTACATGTGTTAGTATTCATCAATAACAATCATCAGCTTGAATCTTGCTTATATCTTTGAATCATTGCATGAAACCTGTTTTGACTTGTTCATTTGAGTTTATAATAGCTTGTGTATGCATTTGGTTGAGTTTGGCTGGCTGAATATTGCTCTAAGTGCTTTTGAACCTAAACTGCTTATTGTTCTAAGTCTGTGCTAGATCGGGTGCTTTATTGAATTAACTGTATCAATTGGGCGATTGTTGTTGTGATTTATTGATTGTTATTGACTCCTTATGATCCAAAGATCATTTGGGTGCCTTTGTGAAATCTGTATCTCCAAAAAGTTTACTAAAGACAAAAAAAAGTCTACAAGTCAAGCAGTGGGAAAAGTTCCCACTGCTCAACACCCAAAACTAGCCCTTGCTAGTGTTAATTTGTACTCAGCTTATCAATAAGCTATTTTAGCTTATCCAGACCTGCAACAACTTATTTTTTGTGATAGATCTTCATTATTTGACCTATTTGATTAGACTGGAGCTTATTGGACTTTGACTTTGACTTTTTGCTAGAAAACCAACTTAATTGACTTTTTCATAAGTGCTTATTTGCTTTTTCCAGCTCATTGAGTCAGCTTATTTGAAAACTTTTTGTTGAAATAGCTTAATTTAGTCATTTAAAAGCTTTAGAAACTTGAATCAGCTCTTGGGTGGCCTAGAACTCAAAAACGACTATTTTGTCGTTTTCTGTAGATTGCTTATTGCATTTTCAGGCTTATTCCTTAGGCTTATTTCAAATTTGTTTTTACAGAAGTCTTATTTAGGACAAAATAAGCTTGTGTGTCTAATTTGAGCTTATGGCATTAGTTTATAGCTTAATGGGCCAAAAAGCCCATTAAGAATAAGCTGTTTGGTATAAGCTTGCTTATTTCATACTTTCAGCTTTTGAGCCTTTGGAAAAAGTTGTTTAAAACCAAATTTTGAGTCAAGTAGTTCTTTTTGGGCTTATTTGGACGACTTTTTCATTTTAGGCTCAGATTTGGCCCATCAAGGATCTGTTTTGGGTTTAGCCCATTTTCTAGGCCCATTAAGGGTATTTAGGTAATTTCAAGTTCATTTCTGAGTTATTTAGGTTAAATTAAGCTAGTTTGCAAGTTTTTAGAATCTTTTAGGATTTTTGGATTTTTAATAATATTTTAATATTATTTTATTGTTAAAAATAAAAAGTCTGATTTTCTAAGTTTTATATTTTTCCTAGATTGTAGACACTTAATTAGGAATTTTGCAACTTTCCAAATATTTTTAGGGTCTTTTAATTATTTTCTAGAATTATTTTAAGTTTTTATAGCTTTTAATAGTTTTTAATTGTTTAAAAATAGTTTTTAGTGGTTTTAAAATTTTGAAAAATACTTTTTAGCTTAATTAGGTTATTTTAAAGGTTTACAAGCTTTAAGATCTTGATTAGGACTTTTTATTAGTTAATATTGATTTTTAGGGCTTTAATTAGCATTAAAAAGTTAATATTTAATTAATTAAAAGGTTTTAGCAAGTTTGGATTTTTTGTAAACTCTTAGAAAATTTTAGTGGATTTTTTGTGATTTTTGGTAATTTTTAGAGTAAAATTTTAATTTTGGTGCTTTTTACGGTTTTACGTGTACGACTCTTTTAGTGTAATCCGTCGTCGTAACCGTCATTCTCTTCTTATCCCCTTTCTATTTTTCTTTCTCACAAATATAATCACAAAGTTTATCCAAATCATTACACTCATAACACACTAGCCTCCTTGAGAACGATCCCCATTTTGGGTCATTAGTGCTTGGTTTTCCTAAACCGACACTTAATACTTGCCACTTTTGCTCTCTTTTCCTAAAGAGTAGTAAAACCACTACATCATAATCCAAGAGGGGAGATGAAAGCAATCACCACTCGCAGTGGAAAAGGTTTAAAGGAACCCGAGCTTCCTACACCTACATTGGTGATTGTGACAAAGAAAACGAGTCCACTTCTCCAATTCCTCCAACTTCTATTCCTCCAATTCCTCCACTTTCTACTTCTACCCCTCCACCACCCAAGGATGTGAGTGAGAATTCCATTCCGAAGCCTTCATCTCAACCCAATATACCTTATCCTTCAAGGTTGAGGAAAGAGAAATTGAAGAACAAGGATGATATTCAGGTTTCTAACTTTCTCAAAATGTTTAAACAACTGAATTTCAATATCTCCTTTGCTGAGGCTCTCGCCCACATGCCGAAATATGCTAAAATGTTTAAAGATCTTCTCAGTGATAAGGAGAAACTCCTTGATATCGCTCAGACCGAACTTAATGAGAATTGCTCTGCAGTCCTCTTAAGGAAATTACCAACCAAACTTGGTGATCCGGGTCGTTTCTTGATTCCTTGCAACTTCCCTGGGGTAGAGAATTGTATGGCCCTAGCCGATCTAGGTGCTAGTATAAACTTAATCCCTTTAAGCGTTTGGAAACAATTGTCTCTACCCGAGCTAGTCCCCACACACCTGACATTAGAATTAGCTAACCGTACGGTTGCTTATCTAGTGGGGATAGCCGAAGATGTCTTCGTCGGTGTCGACAAATTCACCTTTCCGGCGGATTTTGTTGTCGTTGACTACGAGATGGACCCCCGTGTTCCATTAATCGTTGGACGTCCATTCTTGAGGACCGGTCGCACTCTCATTGATGTAGCCGCGGGCGAATTAATCATGAGAGTTGGTGACGATAAAATCGTTTTCAACATGGGTAAACTTTCTAAGCAGCCTTCGGAAAACAAGAGTGTTAATTTCATTGACGTTCTTGATGAGGCTTGTGAAGAACATTTCAAAGATGCTTGTAGAAGTGGTTCTTCTTCTCTACCCATTGTTGAGACCGTTGCCTCTATTGCTCCCTCACTAACTCCATTTGGAGAAAGTGATTTCATCTTGAAAGAATTTGAAGCAACTTTGGGAGATGTGGATTTGCAATATGACGATTATCCCTCCAATTGGGATGAAGAAATTCGTACCATTGAGAAACTTCTCAATGAGGACCATATTTCTCCACCATCTCCTAAGGATATCTCTATCGATGAACCAAATTTGACTACGCCTTCCATCGAAAATCCTCCAGATTTAGAACTTAAGGATCTGCCGTCTCATCTTGAATATGTGTTCCTTGATGACAACAAGAAATCACCCGTCATCATCGCAAAGGACTTGAAAGAAGAAGAAAAATCCCGACTTATCGCTGTGCTGAAGAATCATAAGAAAGCGATTGCGTGGAAAATTTCCGATATTCGTGGAATTGATCCTCACTTTTGCACACATAAAATTCTCATGGAGGACGACTTTAAACCCACTATTCAAAGCCAAAGAAGGGTGAATCCCAAGATCCATGACGTTATCAAAAAAGAGGTTATCAAACTTCTTGATGCGGGAATGATCTACCCTATCTCGGATTCACCATGGGTTAGTCCCGTCCATTGTGTGCCTAAGAAAGGCGGAATCACCGTTGTGCCTAATGAAAACAACGAGTTGATTCCTACTCGTCTCGTTACAGGGTGGAGAGTTTGTATAGACTATCGTAAACTCAATGATGCTACGAGAAATGATCATTTTCCCCTTCCTTTCATGGACCAAATGCTTGAACGTCTAGCGGGTAATGACTATTACTGCTTTTTAGACGGTTTCTCTGGGTATTTTCAAATTCCCATCGATCCCAAAGACCAAGAGAAAACCACATTCACTTGTCCTTATGGAACATTTGCTTACAAACGAATGCCTTTCGGCTTATGCAATGCTCCTGGGACATTACAAAGGTGTATGATGGCTATCTTCCATGACATGGTTAAAGAAACTACGGAAGTCTTCATGGATGATTTCTCGGTCTACGGTGATTCTTTCTCTAATTGCCTTGCCAATTTGGAACGCATGCTTAAGCGATGTGAAGACACTCGCCTTGTTCTAAAATGGGAAAAATGCCATTTCATGGTAAAATAAGGCATTGTACTTGGACATAAAATCTCTAAAGCCGGTCTTGAAGTGGACCGTGCTAAAGTAGATGTCATAGCCAAATTACCTCCACCTCCAACCGTGAAGGGTGTGAGAAGTTTCCTTGGTCATGCGGGCTTCTATCGTCGATTCATTCAATATTTTTCTAAAATCGCTCGCCCGATGACCTACCTCTTGGAAAAAGATACTCCTTTTATCTTTTCTAAAGAGTGTCTTGAATCCTTCAATCTTCTTAAGGACAAGCTAACTAAGGCGTCGGTCTTGGTTACCCCTAATTGGGAGCTACCTTTTGAATTGATGTGTGATGCTAGCAACTTTGCTATTGGAGCGGTTTTGGGCCAAAGAGTGAACAAACACTTCCAACCAATCCACTATGCTAGCAAGACAATGACGGGGGCTCAGTTGCATTATACCACTACCGAAAAAGAGCTTTTAGCTGTAGTGTATGCTTTTGAAAAATTTCGCCCCTATCTTGTCCTTTCTACCACCATCGTGTATACCGATCATTCCGCGTTGAAGTACTTGTTTACTAAACAAGATTCTAAGCCAAGACTTCTTCGTTGGGTTTTTCTCCTTCAAGAATTTAACATTGAAATTCGTGACAAAAGGGTGCCGAAAACCTAGCCGCGGATCATCTAAGTAGACTTGAGGATCCTTATCAAGGGGATCATCCGAATCAAGAGATCAATGACTCTTTTCCCCTTGAAACCTCAATGTCTATCAATTCCAATCTTGATGACACCCCGTGGTTTGCGGACATTGCAAACTACTTAGCGGGTGGAATTCTCAAGGAAGGGTTAACGTCCCAACAAAAGAAAAAGTTCTTTAAAGACATTGAACACTATTTCTGGGACGACCCTTACCTTTTCAAACAATGTGCGAATCTTGTCATTCGTCGATGTGTTGATGGGCCGGCAACCTTATAAATCCTTGATGCTTGCCATAAAGGACCCACTGGTGGTCACTTTGGTCCTAATTACACTGCGAAGAAAGTATTAGACTCTGGATTTTATTGGCCCACCATTTATGATGACGCTCATGAAATTGTTAAACGTTGTGATGCTTGCCAAAGACAAGGCAAGATCACACATAAAGATGAGATGCCTCAAAAATTCATACAAGAATGTAAAATCTTTGATGTATGGGGCATCGACTTTATGGGGCTATTTCCATCATCTAAAGGGAACAAGTACATCCTCGTAGCCGTTGACTACGTTTCCAAATGGGTTGAAGCTAAGTCTCTCCCTACGAACGATGCGAGGGTGGTTGTGAACTTTTTGAAGCAGCTTTTTGCTCGATTCGGTGTTCCTCGTGCTATCATCAGTGACCACGGGACTCACTTTTGCAATGATCAATTCGCAAGAGTCATGGCTAAGTACGGTGTTAATCACTGTCTTTCCAGCGCTTATCATCCCCAAACCAATGGGCAAGCTGAAATTTCCAACCGTGGATTGAAGCGAATTTTGGAGCGTACTGTGGGAGAGCATCGTGCCGCGTGGGCCGATAAGTTAGATGATGCTTTGAGGGCTTTCCGTACCGCATATAAGACTCCGATTGTTTGTACACCTTATCGTCTTGTGTACGGGAAAGCATGCCACCTCCCTATCGAGTTGGAACATAAGGCATACTGGGCCTTGAAGTGGGCCAATTTCGACATCAACAAAGCCGGCGATCTTCGGAAGATTCAACTCAACGAGCTCAACGAACTAAGGAATGAAGCTTATGAGAACTCGTTAATTTACAAGGAGAAGACCAAGATCATCCATGATGCAAGGATTAAGAACCGAGAGTTCCACGTTGGTGATCAAGTTTTACTCTTTAACTCTCGGTTGAAGATCTTCTCGGGAAAGCTGAAGAGCCGCTGGTCTGGTTCATTCACCGTCGCCAAAGTCTTCCCATATGGCACCATTGAGCTTTCTCAGCCAAATGGGCCCAATTTAAGGTGAATGGCCAGCGAGTGAAGTTGTACTTTGGTGAGGACATCTCTTATGAGATGATTCTATCCCTCACCATGTTTCCCTTGAATTAAGTTCTGGGTCGAGTCAGGCTCGTGACTCGGTTAACAAAAACAAGCGCTTCTCGGGAGGCAACCCGTGATCTATCCTTTACTGTTTTCATAATAAGTGTAGGGGAGCCCCGTATGTGTTTGTTGTCTTGTTTCTTATTCTGTGCAGGGATTAAAGCTTCATAGAGCACTTTTGATGACATTTGACGAACCGTGATCCTGTGTACCCATCTTCCTGGTTCTATCCTAAACTGTCGTGATTCAATATTTCATATCTTATATGTCCACATTGAAATCACTATAGTTGTCCTTTCCTTAGCAAGATTTAAACAAAAGTGCACAATGTCCTAAGTGTAGGGGAGTTTACTCCCACATGCTTAAACATTGAGGACAATGTTTATATCAAGTGTAGGGGGACTTCTATCGAAGTAAGTGGGCTTTTCCATGAATTTGCCCTCATTTTAACCGGAAAACTTGATTTTTCGACATTTTTCAAAATTTTTAATCTATTTTGGCCTAGTAGTTTTTCCTTTGTTAGTGTTAAATACTTTCTTTGTTAAAATAAAGTTTAATAAAGTGATTTTAAATTTTTCAAAGTCGTGAATATTTTGACTCAACCTGAGTTTACTTATCTAAGTTTACTCTAGCTAGTATCCTTAACGTGTTTAAGTCAAGTATTGCTAGGCTTTTATATAAGGAACTTTAAAACGCGAAAGTCTTAACTCTTACGGGTTAAGAACAAGAAATTTTCGCAAGTTCCTATAATTGATCCTAGAGAGTTGTTTATCAAGGGAACTTTAAAATGCGATTTCTAAACTTGAAAGAGTCTAAGAATTTGCAAGATCCTTTAGATGACTCGAAAACCCAAAACTTTGATTTAATTGGCTAAGCATCCACGAGTCTCATTCCTTGAGATTTTAAATTGTGGAGAACGAGAGATGATAGAGTCAATTATAAGTTTGGTATTCTTTCGTGAATTTATGTGAGTTGATTATAAGCCTATTCTCCCATCGCTTGTTAATAAATTTATCTGCAATAAATAAGGTTGTACGATTTGAAAAGTTACTTAGCTTCTAGCACAAGATCGTTTAAAAGTTACTCGGTATTAATTAGAGTTCATAGCCAAGGCATAACTTATTGAAGCGGGATGCGAAGATTGGCGAGTCCGAAAAGGCCCTAACAAGGCATGAGGGCTACATTTTGTTGCTAAAAATCCAAAAGTGATGTGAAGAATCATTTATCGAAAATCAATATGAAGGATCGAGACACACGACGAAAAGCAAAAACTCCCCTAAAGATCATGGAGAAGTCTATCCGAAAAGACCCTAACAAGGTATGAGGATAAATAGATCCAAGTCCTAAAAGGAGGCGGATCGTTGTACATCAAAGTCCAAAATAAAGATTGGAGAAAAATGAAGAAGTTGTGGTCCAAAGATGAAGAATCTCTCAAAACTTCAAGTGAAGAAATTCCTATTATGAAGAGAAGACCATAATTTCGAGAACGTCTCTCAAAGATTTGAAGTATGAAGTCGCTGCCAAATATCGGTCCGAGAAAGGTCTCAAATCGTGAAGCGAGTTATGCCAAGATATGAACTTTATGAGGTCCCGGGAAGCAGTTTTAAAAGATTTGTCCTTTAGCTAACTATTGATTAAACCGTCCCACTTTATTTTCGGCCTAAATAAACTATTGAAATAAGTCAAACAATGCATCCTCGTGATCATTTAAGACAAAATTAAAATATAAGAGATACACCTAGGAATAAGGGAGTCTAAGTAAATAATTGGCCCACATGAATTCGTGTTAGTTTGCTAACTTATAATAGCAATGATCTCGTTTTTAAGCTTGGTATGGGGAACGTGAAAATTGAGGATGATGAACGTTCATGGCATCCAAAACCCCAATGTAAGTATTGATTTCTTTACTTGTTTCTATATTTTTATTTTCCTTAATGTTTAGTATTTAATAAAGGCCATTTATGATGGAAAATGTAAACCGTGCTTTAAAATTAATGCATTGCATGAGGGCATTGCAATGGTCAAGTGTAGAGGATTTAATAAGTGTGAAAACACTTATCCTTTTACCACTTATTTCCAATAATAACAAGACCAAAACGTGTATTTTATGTCGTAAAAGTCGGAATTATGCGTGGTTTGTGTTTTTATTGTGTTTTAGGACCAAAAGATGAAAAAGGAAGGAAACACGGGCTTTCACGGGCTTTTATCAAAGAAAACGAGAAAAGACGAAGTCAAAAGATCAAGAGTGTAAAAAGAACGGAAGTCCAAGGCCTATTCTGAAGATTTATCGAAGAAAAAGTCTAAAGACGGAAGTTTAATGAAGTCAAAGAACTCAAGACTAAATAAGTGAAGAATTTATAAGACGAGTTCAATTAATCCCGAGACAACGTCGAGAAAAGTCGAAGAACTTAAAAGACGAAGAGCCGAGAAGAAAGAAAGAGGAGGCAACACATGCACCTCCCCGTTTCCCTATAAAACCCTCCTAAACACATTAGGAAGGAGTTAGCTTGTTTTATTCTTCTTTGTTTTTAGTTTTCATTTTTAGAGAGAGAAAGTGTTTAACTTTCTCTCACTAAAAATTCATCTTGTCTTTCAAGTTAAGCTTTCTTTAATCTTTGTATTCGAGTTTTATTAATCAAAAAGTTCAAGTTAAGTTTCTTTTATCTTTAACCTCTTTCTACCTTTCTTTATTTTAGTTACCTTTGATCCGAAATATTGATGATCCGTGTTTGATCTTGATGTTTTCGTGACTAAAAAGTTAATCTTTTTTATTCCTACTTAAGCTTTCATACGGTTTAAGCTTTAAGTTCTTGGTTCTTATTTGATTATTTGTATGTTTAGCTTATTTACTTTTTAAAAGTTTTCTTAAAAAGTTTCATCTTTTTATGGTTTGATTTAAAAGATTGCTTATTTAAAGTTTGGAAAAGTTGTTATTCGTTCTTATTTAGTTTGTTACATTATATATTCGATCAAGTTTTGGATTGAGCTTATTGAAAATAGCTTAATACTTGGCTTATTTGCGAATTACAAGTTATCGGAAAAGGGTAAACCCTTTTCCGATTTAACATTCCGATTGGGGCTTCGATATTCCGACTGCATCACCATCATTCCGATCACGAGTGATCGGAAAAGGGTTTTAGGATTCCAATCTGGATTCCTTTTTGTATTCCGATTGTACCATTTTAACTTATTCCGACCAGTACTATTTCTTGTATTCCGATAGCCGAGATTTTCAACATTTCGACGGCTTCTTTGTTGCCACATTCCGATCACTGTATTCCGACGGGCTTGATTTCTTGTTTTTACAAAGTTTTAATTTCTGAAAATTGCACGCTTACCGAGATCTCTATTTTTACCAAGTGTCTTTCTAATTTTGTTTTTAAGCTTTCAATCATTTATTTTTAACTCGTCATTTTAGTTTAATCTTTAAAGCTTTTATTTTACTCAACGACAATTTTCATTTTTGCTTTTAGTTTAAAAATAGATAACCAAACCATTTTATTTTTCCACCAAGAACAATTGAGTCGCACTTTCTACCATTAATCAATTCGAAAAGATCGGAACAACGAATTTTGATACTTAGTGAAAATCCTTGTATTAAGCAGGTGCAGCCAGGGCATTTTGAGGAACACCAAATGACGAAGGACCCTCCATATATTCATCATAAATTGGCCCAAATAAAACTTCCAAGTCACGTTCCGAAGGTTGTAACGACGAGATTGCTGACGGTGCAAATTAAAGCGCGAGTCCTGAACTTACGTGTCTAGAAGTCTGACCTTGAAGCTCGGGATGTGAACTTTTATGTTGAGATGCCATTCCTGAGAGTTCATCAGAGGTAACATTCATAGTCTCCAGTACCTTTCTCGTCCTTCGATTATAAACCCTGTAAGCACAAGCAGTTGAAGAATAACCAATGAAAAAGCCAATATCACCTTTAGGTTCAAGTTTATCGATATCTTCAAGATCATTCTTCGGATAACATAATGCACCGAAGACATGTAGAAATGAAATATCCGGTTTTCTTCCATTAATGATCTCATAAGGTGTTTTGTTGAATCGGGTGTGAATAATGGAGCGGTTTTGAGTATAACATGCAGTTGCTATAGCGTCGGCCCAAAGGAATAACGGTGCACTGGAGGAGAGAAGCATCGTCCGAGCAGCTTCAACTAACGTACGATTCCTCCGTTCCACAACTCCATTCTGCTCTGGAGTTCGTACAGCCGAAGTTTGATGAGAAATCCCAACTTCGTAAAAGTAAGCTTTCAGTTGCTGATTGGTGAATTCTGTGCCATTATCTGTTTTCACAATAATGACAGGGGCTTGCAGTAGTACTGATGTTTTCTTCAAGAAGTTAATAATTACACCAGGGGCTTCATCTTTTGATGCAAGAAAATGAACCCATGTGTAACGAGAATAATCATCCACAATCACTAGGACATACCGCTTTCTATTAATGCTTTTGATTCTCATTGGGCCACACAAATCCATATGAAGGAGATGCAACCTATTCGTTGAATTTGGAACAGGTTTGGGTTTGTGAGGCTTCTTCTTGCTTTTACCTTGCTCACATGATGGACAAATATGGTCTTTAGTATATTTGAACTTTGGAAGACCGGTAACGAGATCATCTTTTGTTAATTGGGTGATGGCATCAAAATTGAGATGAGATAACCTTTGATGCCATAACCATGACTTTGTTGAAGTGGCCCGGGCCATGAGAGAAATTGCAGATGCATCAGACATTTGAAAAATATCAATGGTGTAAAGGTTGGTGGTACGATTTCCTTTCAGCAGATCAATTCCTTCAAGATCCCTAACAAATCATGTATGACTTCTGAAGGCTACCTCCAAATCTAAATCACGGAATTGCCCAACCAATAACAAATTGTGTCCCAATCCATCAACAAAAGATACTCTTGTGATGATTATATTTCCCCAATGAAGATCACCATAGCCTAGAATTGCAGCAGCATGACCATTCCCAAATCGAATAGTTCGCGTAAAACGCCATACAAAGTTCTTGAGAAGGCTTCGTTTCCCAGTCATATGTTTGGAACAGCCCGAGTCCACGCACCAGAGACAAATTTCAACAGCCTGCCAATGATAAGAAAAGAAAATTTTTGGCAGCCGATGAAATAGGTTCCTGTAGGGTTAGATGATAGTTAAGCCTTATCACATACCAACATTTCACTGTCAGTATGAGAACTACTAATGTCGATAATTTTGCCATTACAGTCAAAATTTCTACCAGTAGGCAACCATTTAGAGGTGAATCCAGGGTTTTAGGCTTAGCAAGACTTTTGGTGGACCCTACGTGCGTACTTTTTGGAACATACATTTTAGCCTTAGGAGTGCTATGTTTTTCACTGATTGAGAGCTTGTCAATTCGAGTGTAACCACCATAATTCAAACCATTCATAGTCAAACCACAAACATCATGACTAAAAGTAAAGAAATAATAACTTCAGATTTTTCATTCTGAATAGCAAGTTTAAAGTCATTACATTCAGAAGAATTAAGATTCTGATTATGAATAAAAAAGGTAAATTCCTATGGTGTTCTTCTACTTCCACATTATTAGCCTTGGGACGACTACTTCAAGAGGCAAAAGGGACCCTATCATTCCTTGTATTGCTCGTAGGCTGTGGCCTTCTGCTCTTAGTGTTCATTCCTGTATAAAAAGACACACGCTTGTTAGAATTAGCATTTTTTAAATCAAGGACTTGTGGTTGAGCGATAGTGGTTGGTTTTGTCCTAACGCTTACTTTACGCTGGTTGCTAGGCACAGAGATATCTACCCTAGTTTGAAAGGAATGTCTAACGTGAAACATTCCTGGGGCAATAACAGCAGCTTTCATTCCAGCAGCCTTGGGAAACGGTGTTATAGCAATACGAGTGGGTCCTGAGGTTGCTGGTTTCTGGATCATCGTATCCACAATCGAGTTGGGCTCAGAAGTCTTATCTTTTAACAAGGCCTTTAACTTACAGTTCTCACAGATTTTATCAATAATTTTCTGGTAGATAAACTTACTTTGTTCAACAGCCCGCTTATATGAAACAACCGATTCTAAATCTGCAATCTTAGCCTTAAGCTTCTGAGCATTTCCATCACTGGCACTCTTTAACCCTGAAGAGGCCAAATTCTTTTAATCCCTCCTAACCGAGCCTGCAACCGTGCGATAGTTTGTTGCATTTCATTGTAGGCTTTATCATACGAAATTTTGTCATATTTGTATTCATCACATTTTTTGGCAAATTTATTCCAAAGATCGGTAAATTCTTTGTCCTTTTTAATGACAACAGATTCCATTTTCTCTTTCGTACATTCAAGCTCAGTTTGGAGGGTTTCGTGATTCGACACAGATGTATCTAACGTAACGGGGCTACTATCAACACTATCAGGTGCTTTAGAGAGGCGTTCAAGATCGTTTTCCAAAACTTTGATTTTATCAAGAGATTCATCAGCCTCCTTCGTCAAAGATTTAAAGTCTTCAACAAAGTTGGCTAATTCTTTTATAAAAGCATTTTCCAAATTACTTATCCGACCATCAACTTGATTAATAATCAGGTTAATATCATTTTGAAGAATTTTCTGGACCTCAATCTGAACAGGTGATGTAAAATTTCCTCCAGTGATTTTGGAATTAACAACACGTTTAAGTATGACAAAGTTATCTTTTAGCTCGTTTAGAAATCGGCGTGTGATACTCGGTTTAGGAGGGTCATCAGACAATTCCTCACTTGGTAGCAAAAGCATTTCAGTACTTGTTTTAGACCAAACAAAAACATTTGGAGGATTAACTTTCGGATAATAAACGGGTGTCACTTCTTTATCAAGCTTTTTCATTCTTAAACGAGTCTCTACTACAAGTTCAGTAGTTTCCTTAGAATCATGCACACTAGGAGGATCATGCTCATCAGACAAAAGCACACTACCATTATTTAGAGTTTGATTAGTGGCCTGAACTTGCTTAAGATATCCGGGATTAGGAGGAAGAGGACAACCTAAAGCCAATTTGTATCGAGTGTAATTTATCTCATTCACTTTTGGTGCGAGCATATTTATCGTCTACATAGTTTGGCCACGTTTTCCCAAGAGGTTGTCTAATTCTTTAATCCTATCTTGAGCTTTGCAAAAATCCTCAAGAAGCCCAAATAATAGATTTTTCAGTTGAAAGTTGTTTATTAAGAGAGGTGATTTCATCATTCAATTCGCTTATCTTTTTAACACTACTTAAGTGTAAGGCATTTAATTTCTTAGTAGTGTATTTTTCTTGATAAACCGATGTAGCATAAGCTTGTTCAAGTTCTTTAATTTTAGCCTGATGAATTTCAAAAAATTTCTCCCATTCCTTATATCCAGCAAGCTCAGTGGTCAATTTGGCATTAGTTTCTCTAAACTTATTATTAACCACCGTAGCATGGTCAACATCCTTAGCAAGCTTATCAAATAGATATTTATAATACGCATGTGTCACATCAGGAAGGGTTGTAGGCTGGGCAACTTGATCCACACTAAGGTCCACACTGCGCTCATTCGAAATAATATTACTATTATTCGTTTGATCCCCGTGTGTCTCAGTGTAGGGCTCAAGCATCTCAGTATACTCTTCCTCTTGATTAGACATACTATATATATCATTATCATCGAAACTTGGGTGTACCTCAGAGGGACCGTCTGAATCATAAATGGGAGCTCTGTCATCATGCATTCCTGAGGTAGATGCTTGCTGTAAGTTTGCCATCAAGATGTAGTTGGCATTCACCTCTTCTTCCTCGTCATATTCTGCAGCAGAAGCCATAAGATCAAATTCCTCAGCTTGAAGTGGAATCCCTGCCTCTTCCTTTTGTGCTATGAGAAGCTGAGTCTGAAGATAAGCAGCATCCCTATTCTTTTTGGCTGTGCAATCTCGAGCATAATGACCAAATCCCCTGCAGTTGTAGCACTGAACCTGACGATTGTTGTTTCCATTTCTTGAACCAGTATTCTCAGCCCTTGCAGCCATAATGTTTCCCATCTGATTACCAACCGCTGGCACAACTATTAACCCATTCTGATTACCTGCATTCAGAACACTTGGATTTTGACCACGATTTGTCCATACTGATTTCCTGCATTCCCAACAGTCTGCCCAAAATTGAACATATTGTGTCCCCGTGTTCCCAACAACTACCAATTGGCGATCTTGATTCGCATTCATGAAAGGTTGAGCAATCTGCCTATTTCTAGTGTTCGAGGAGATTCTCTTATTGTTGTTGGTTGGGTTAATGGTAAATTTGAATGCCTTTGCAAGAAGTGCAAGACCAGTATTAATCGCATGAGTAGGATCGGTGATGTCATCAAAACATGCAATGGGTTGTTGTAAGTAGTTCACAGCAGCAGGAAGTTGATATACATAAGAGGTGAGTTGTTGTTGTTGTGGCACGAAGTTACTTGATGAGGGTTGATGGTAAGGTACCATTGGGATATGACATAGACGATGGAGAGTTCGCTATAAAAGTCAATGGATCTTGTGTCTTGGCACGTCGTTCCGCCCTTACTTCATTTGCCTCATCTTGATTCATCTTCTAATAATCATATACTTGAGTGTAGTCCACGACATGAAGATCCTTGGTTTGATTGACAAGAGTGACATATTGTGACCATTCAGAAGGAAGATTATCAAGAAATTTGATGTTGGCAGCAATTTGTGCAGGTTCATGTTTGTTTCTTCGAAGATGAATCATGAGGGTTGAAAAACGATGACAGTAAGGTTCAATTTGTTCCCCTTCAGTAGACGTAAATTTCTCCCATTCACGAAGCAACTTACTTTTTTTCTTGTAAACCTATTTCACTCCCCTTCATCATTTTCTGGATCCTAAGCCACATCTCGTGTGCAGTTTCACAACTATCGACAACAGCATAAAAATATTCAGGAAGTCCCATGAGAATGACTTAAATTGCTTGATCATCGGTTTCGAGTTGTTTAGATTCAGATTTAGTTAATTCTTCATCCGTTTGCTCATGACTAGAGTCAGCCACTGGGTTAGCATTTGTAGGGTCCCCAGGCACAAGAATTGTTCTTCTAACATACGGACCTTTTTGAATCGAGTTGACAATCAACTTTCCCAAAGGTTTACATTTTGTATAGCGAAGGAGACGACTAGCCCATGTAGTGTAATTCTCCTTGGTAAGCATGGGAAGATGATTCTCAGTACCCGCGACATAAATATCTTGTTGGACGTCATCGTAGAAGTCGTGTGAAAAGCATGATCTCAATTCGTAGAAAGCAGAGTGTTGAAATTAAAATCCCCTAAATTTAATTAAATCCCCTTAAAAATTTGCTCTCCAGAAACCAAAAATTCCAAGGCCAAAAACACTAAAAAAATTCAAGTTTTCGGAATAATTTGAGATTTTTGGAAAAATCTTCAATTTTTGGAAAAACTGACAATTTTTGGAAAAATGAGGATTTTCGAAATAGTGGGTAATTTTTGGATAAAAGAGGGATTTTTGGAATGTTTGGCCTTTTCGGATAATGTGACAATCCGTCAATTTACGATTGATATTTTATTCTCAATATTTATTTAAAAACATTATTTTAATGTTACAATATGAACTCACTTATTTTTGGGAAGAAATTTGGATTTACGTCTTGGAGTAGCATCGACTACGTCTAAACCGGAGGATTCAACGTTACGTGCTTACGTTTACATACACCGTCTTTGGTGACAGTCCGACATTTCAGAAAATAAATTTATCCGTGAATATTATTTTGGAGTTTTAAATTTGTGTTGGTTCATAAACTCACAAATTTACGAAAAGAGATTAGGACTTACGATTTTATTTTAACGTCCTTTGCGACTAAACCGGAAACCTTAGGATTACGTATTTACGTTTTCGAACTCCGTTTTTGATGAGACATTTTTTATTGGATTCGTTTTGTGACGTCGATTCATAATTTATAAAAACGTTTTTCGTAAAACGACCCGAGGGCACGCAAATCGAGGAAACTAGAATCGAGGAGTACCCGTAAATAAATGGGATGAGACAAGTGGGACACTTGTCCCACCCCATTCAAACCGGCCTAAAGAAGCCACCAAGCCAACTTATGTGGCAAGTTTACAACATGTAGCATAACACTTGTCTTAGCTTACAAAGTAAGCTACCAACTTACAAAACTAGCTAACTAAAACCACTCATCTCATTTACACACATGCAAAACAACTCTCCTCTCTCTCACACTCATTTTTGGCCGTCACTCATCTCCATCAAACACCACCTTTCATACAAACTTTAACCATAAACATATGTTATAATTAACATATGTTAATCTCCATTCAAAAAGATGAAGATTGGTGCAAGTTATAACATCCATGGAGGAGTTTTTATGATGTCTTAGGGCTGATTTTCCACAAGGAGGTCATGGAGCATGGTGGTCTTGAAGATGGTCATGGTTGTCTACAAGTTTCTCCATCAAAAACCATGTCAAAATCATAACCTACATCAAGTTGGTGGTATAAAGATTGTCCTCCTTATCTTCTTGTTAATTTGATTATGTAAACATGTATTTTATTTCCTATTGTATTTTTGTATGATGATTATATGATGATAAAAATGTTATGTGGGGATTTGTTGTTGATAATCATGGATAAAAAGGTGAAAAACTATAAGAAACAAGGCTAAAATCTTGTCTAAATTTGATGGCTGTATAAAACAGTAAAGAAGCAAGTCATGAACTTATAAAATGATGAAGTAGGATGGATTTACAGTAAGCTATGGGTCTTGTACACATGTGAGAGTTGACCATGCAATGGAATCAAAATAATGAGTGAGATATGATCAAAACAAGTTTAAGATATAAATCTGAAGTTACTGTTTTGGACGATTTTTAGCAAATACTTAAAGGATGATTCAACAGTAGCTATAGAAGAGTTAAATGTAGCACATATCATGTAGTTTATGTGATAAAAATTTGAGCTTCTATCTCCATATAGAACTCAAGATATGGCAGTTTTGGTGAAGATGAAGTTAAAAATCAGATTTTTGGAAATTAAAGAATAATACTATTATATAAGCACTCACATTTTAATATATAAAATGTAAAATAAAAACCCACTAACTTATAAAACTTATTTATATAAATATATATAAAAGGGTAATCAAATGGATAAAATATATAAATGGTGGTGAAATAATGTTTATAAGTAATAAAAACTATAAACATGATTTTTACGACTTTTTCGGCTATTGCCGTAAAATTAACGTTTTTGTTAAATAAAACTTAGATGGTTGGACCCGTCTAATGAAAACTTTATAAAACTTATATACTGATATATAGACATGTATGACAAGTAAAAACCGATAAAACCCGAACTATAGGGCATACGGACATTAACAAGTCAAATAAACATATTGGACTAATAAATGGACTAAATAGGATAAAAACTTGTAAAAAGAATCTATTGGGTTTAACCCATTTAGGCCCAACTTGGAAAGTATACATACTGATAATATAGGTACAAAATGGATTAAAATAAGTTAAATAACTTATAATAAGCTTATTGGACTTAAGACACGTAAACGGGTAAAACTAGTAAACTAGTATAAAAGTTATCAACACATAACTCTAAAATGAATAAACGAGAATATGTAAACCCACTTGATCATCATATATATATAATCATCATATGTATACATAATTGTTATTTTTATAAAGTCATTGGACATGAGTCTAAGACAAGTATTATTTGTCTAGGTTTCCGTGATTGAAGCACGTACCGTACGTCCGAATTGCCGATAACCCGCCTTCCCACATCAACGTGAGTTCATAGCCTCGCACTCTTTTAAATGTTTTATAAATGCTTTATAAACCCGCGAGGGAGATAACATGTTAGTTTTTATAAAAGGTTGGACACCATTTGTCCCGATTGTTTGTTTATTGATTTTGGACCCGAATGATTGAATGACCCGATTGTATGACCCGATAAATGATTAAAGGACCCGATAAATGAAATTAAATGGATTATTAAAGTTAGGTTATTTCACTAAAAGTCCCATTAGCATGAATTGTGAACTACCGGGATTTGGTAGACGCTTATGCATTTAATAGTACTATTTGGGGACGATCACCCCAGTTCGCGCCTTGACGGTTGATCCCCGTCGTGCCACATTGATTGGTAAGCGAATTTATGTATGAGAAGATTTCCATAGCGTGACCTTTGTGACGACACGCTACTTTAGATGGGCAAAATTGGTATCGGGTTAGCTACCCGTTGTTGGTTTAGTAAGGTAACAATGTCATGCGACTTATAATAATCCAAAACTAACGAAATACTACTAAACGCTCCGAATTACGATGTATTGCCTGACTAGCAATACAGGGTCATACTATTGATATTATGTTCGTGTTTTGGTTTTTATAACCATATTCATATAACGGTTTTTATTTAATCTATACAACGTTGCAAAACGTATTGTATGGTATTTTTAACGATAATGATTCGTATAATGATTTTTAAGGCAAATGCCTATATTATGATTTTGATAAAGATTTGTATAAAATGATTTCGGCTATTTTATGGCCTATTACAATGGTTTGTACGAAATGATTTTTGGTAATAATTTTATACCAAAGTTATATTGATGGAATTTATTAAACTCTATGAATTCACTCGGCGTTATCGCTGACCTTTTCTTTTAACATGTTTTATCTCAGGTACTTGAAGGTAATTCTCGGGAAGACGACAAGAATTCATGGCCCGCACTTAAACAATATTTTCCATTCAAATACTTTGTAAAACTTTGTATGAAATATAATGACTTGGGACCGATGTAACTTTGATATTTATGAATGGAAATGCTTTATTATTAAAACGACGCGACTTTTAAGCGTTGTCTATGATGTGAGTAATGTGCTATCCCGTAACACCAACTAGTCTTCCGCTGTACTGAGTTGTATAAATTTGGGGGTGTTACAGTTTGGTACCAGAGCTCTCGTTATAGAGAACGAAAGATTTTTAAAAACTAAGGTTTTGAATAAAACATTTCAAAATCTTTTAACAATAAACATTTTTCTAAAAATGTCTAAAAAAAATCTTTTGACTATAACGGTGCCGAAGAATTCCCGAGTTACCGACAAGGCCAGACTGAGAAATGTTATTTTAATATATATAACTTGGATTATATATATATATATATATGATGTAATTTTATTACATGATTGTTTGATGACTATTTCGATATTTATACGAGGTATTTATACGACGTAGATTGTCACAATGTACCCTAAATCCCCTAGTAAATTAATCGAAGCTATTCTCATAGGAATTCTAGCTATCCAAGATCTAAACCAAGTTGTGGACATTTATGATCCCAACAAATGGTTGATATTCGTAGAAATGTAGATAGTAGTTGATTGTGAAATTGAAAAAGAATTAGCGAGATTAAAACTGATATCGATGTCATGACGATCTTTTCTTATAGAGTGGAGTTTGACAAAACGTTACCACCTAGAAAGATGTCATCTGATTCGTTGTCATCCAATTCTTAAATTTGAAATCGAAAGGGTGAATGTTGCGCTTGAGGCTGTCATTGGAACCATTACCCAAAAGCCTCATGCTACTAATACCTTTCCGAGAAGTCTAAGTTAAATGATCAAGTCATTTCATATTAATGACTCATTTGATAATTGTTGTTGTAAGAGATATAGGATTGGAAATTGAGTGTTGATTCATATTGAAATTGTATTGCCTTTACAAGGCCGAAGAATAAGGTTGTAAGTATTGGGTAATGAGGTAGGATATCGAATTGAGTATAAAATTGATTGAAACTTGAATAAAGTAAAATTTAACTTGTATGGGATATAAGATTGTTAAGAGGAAGTCGTTAAGTTCTGTGATTGAATTATAAGGACTTATTTGATTATAGGATTGTGTTAAGTGCTGTTCCTAGGCCATTGTCCACTAACGAGGATGCCCAGTGTCCAATATATAAATTGAAGAAATCTTCTTCTGAGTTGGGACCGATGGATCTTTCGGGACATGTGGAACACCTAATGACTCTTGTAGATTAGTATTCATTGTGGTATCTTTTAAAAATCCCTAACTTAACTGAGATATCAGTTGGTAGGATGAGTTCTGAGAATTGTATGACATAGTGACACGTAATGTGTTACGGTACAATTTTGACTTGTTTATGATTAATGAGAAAGACTACCTTTGATTGCTAAATCCTACATGTATCGATGTTATCTATCTTTTATTGCTTCATTCTAATGTTCGCATTAGCGATGCAACCATTGAACAAGTACTCATCTCGATTTGAGTTACGTTGTGGATTATTCTCTTTGTATTCTTGAGTGCCATCGAAGTCATGAACCTCATGATTGATTGGCAAAAGCTCATTTCCTATCATATTGAAGTTAGTTCTTGGTGAACAACTTTTCATCACATTTTTGCAGATCACACATTATTTTTATAAAGTTAAAACGGTATCCTCTGAGAAAAATTGAATTTCCTTTACTATAAGGATTATTTAAAGTGAGATTTATAAGTGATTGTTATTGAAATGAAGTTGTTTATAAAATGCTTTGGAAAACCTAATTATGTCCATGACAAAGAAAACCTTTGTAAATATATTTTTGATTCTTATTTAAGAATTAAGCATGAAAATGTTTTTATTATAGACATGGTGATAAAATTTTGACGAACTGAGTATTGCATCGTTAATCTTGAAATTGTATATAGTTGCGCGCCTACATACAATTTGGAATGGACCATGCAAGGCTGATTAGTAGTCACCATAAAACTAATGAATAAACACTACATTTTCTTTGAAGATTGTGAATGATTAAAATTTTATGAGATCTGCAAGAAGTGAAAAATAAGGACATAGTGTTAGGGACACCTACATATGTGCTTGTAGCATCTATTCTTCTGAGTCGAATTTACTCATCTGTGGTAATTGTCTTATTTGACAATTGACAATTCCGTTCTTGTCCAATTCTCCGTAGTGAGATTCTTAGAAAAAGTATTTGATTACCGAGTGTTGATAACCGACTGGATGTATCGACGTTCTTTTCATTTCTTTTGATTTGATTTCATTTGAATGACCTGGGTAACGATCCGAGGAGCTTTCGAATGCGTACTCAAATTCTGAAAACATGGGATATATTCATATTCGTTAAATGTTTTCGTCTGTATCTGATTTGAAATTCTCTCGCGTAAATTATGAGTTGACCTTACTCTTTTGATAGTAGTTGTGTCTCCAGATATCCTTGAATTTGTGAAGAATTATGAATTATTATTAGTCTTTTGAGAAGCTCACATCTTATCGACAACAATGAAACTGGAATGTTGATAATTCCAGTAGAATGGATTGATTGATTATGACATGACGACATTGTCTTAATTGATGGGAACTCGAGTAGAATTCCCCTAAAAAGATAAGATGTTGATTATCAAAAGTGAACTAAATAATTCTTGACGGATGATCATATCCTGTATTTAGACTTGAGATTATATTGTGATTGGTTGTGAGCTAGTTATAGATATTGTAATCCAGAAAGAACCTAGTATGTATTTATTAAAAGATGTTTATCTTATCTGAAACTTTAGGAGGTATTTGTTGGTGAACTACCTAGACTTTCGCCACTAAGGCAAGTTGAATTTGGTATTGGTTATATTTCCGGTGCTGCACTTGTGACTTGTGCACTGTACGTCAGCACCATCTGAATTTAAAGAATTACCGTACAACTGAGAAAGTTGTCAGAGAAAGATTTTATTATACCAAGCCTGTCATCCTGAAGAGCTATGGTGTTATCTTTCCTTACATGTATAGATTACTGTGACTGAGTAAACTGACAATCGAAAACGATATCCATAACTCGAAATGGAAGATTTGTTCGATCATTTACAATGTTCTAGCGTATGTTTTAAAGATTTGATCCACGGCATGGTTATTATCAATTTCGCATCTGCGAAGAAGATTATCTGTTCCAGTTATTACATCCAGAACTTGTGATGAACATTATGAGTTTCACGTGATGTCGTTTGGATTGACCAATGCACATGTAGCATTCATAAATTGGTGAATCACGTGTGTAGGCTGTAATTTGATAAATTCATGCTCGTGATCATTAAGGACTATATGTTTGTTTATCAGAATAAGAATGAGTTAATAAATATTTATAGACTGCCCTGAATTGGCCGAACAGTGTAAACCTGAACCTTGAATAATTAACACGTGATTAAAGACTTGAACCTTTACATGATTTGACTATGTGACTAAAAGGATAATGGAATATAAATTGACTCTGTAAAAACTAAGAGCCCTTTTAAGACTTTGGATTTTACCAAAAAGAAATGGAAATATATTTTGACAAATGTTTTAACAAAGGATTTTAAGGGATTATTCCCTTATACACAAACCATTTAACTAAACTTCTGTTTAGGGGTAAATGTTTGTGTATACCTCAAGATGACTTAAGAAGGAATGAGTAAAACCATATATACCATGACCTGAAAACTTAAAACGACAAATCTTGCTTTTCAAACTAAGAAATTTAAAACTTTTACGTTTACGCTTCATAAAAATTAACTAATAATTATTTAATTAATTATAATAATTATCGCCGCCTTAGACGACGGATTGAGTAAAACGGATAAAAATGATAGTAAAGACGAAACTAAAACATAGAAAGAATATTTGAGTGAATTGTGGACACGATAATTATAACATCATGAGAAGTGAATACAGATACTGACATATTATATAAAAAGGATAAAGAATCAATTAAGATGTATTTCTTGATAATGAAGGTACAAAATAATTTGCCGAACGATATAAAAACAAACAATGTTTGTAAAAAGGATAATATAGATTATAAAAGAGGTTCGCGGCTAATGTGAACCATTAAAAATTGAGAAGCTGATAACGTTAAATATTTTAAAGACCACTTATGATTGTCTGAATGTGGAAGATTGTGAGATATAGTTATGTTGGAATTTGTAAGTATAAGTATTCTATTTAAGTCATTTTTGACTAAAAGTATTTTTGTCTGAAGAAGATGTACTGATGACAAATTATGAAGGCAGACATCGCCTCATACATTAGTAAACGTCCAGCTATTGCAAAGGTCATCATCTAAATTTATTCGATTTGGGTCATCGTCGACAGACTGACCAAATCTGCTAATATCATTCCCGTTAATGATAAATGCAAAAGAATTATGTAAACATAGTGTGCCTGTATCGAACATCTTTATCAAGATCTTCGCTTCGCATCGAATTTCTAGAGATTTGCTCAGAAATCATTGAGAACGAACCTTGATGAGAGTACTATATACCACCCCAAATCGAAGGGACGAGGTAAAGTAATGATACAAGGTAATATAAGCGTTGTTTTATGTTTGAATGATTGACCTTTGGTAATAGACCGTATAATCGTTTTCCTTTGGAGAGATTATCATTGATAATCATCTTGTTAGGACTGAGATCGAATCTTGTTAGGATCTATATTAGAGCATCTATAAGCAGGAGTTGAGATGAAGACATCCGACATACACCCATTGTGAGTTGGACATGTCTCTTAGGTTTAAGGTTTCCTATGATGGCGAACCTATTCTTGCAAAATACCCGACCCGCGAGATCTGAAATGATTGTTGAAATTAGGATTTGATTATTAACTGCCGGTAGTGGGCAGGAGGTTATGTGAATGTGAAATGTAGATCTTGAAGTGCCAAATGGGTAGCGAAGTTATGCCACAATTTTTAACCTTGGGAAAAATGAATTCATGATCTGACAAATCATGGGATATAAGTCCCCGTTGTATGGGACCATTGAGATGATGTAAAAGTTGGGATTGAAAGGCATATAAGCTGGATCTACCCTAGGAATTCAAGAACTGCGTGAATTATGTTTCGTAAATCGAACTTGATAGAATATCTATCAAGTGAAAATCTGACTGTTCTTAGTAAAGCTTAGATCGGCGAAAAGTTGCATTCATCAAAAACCCGTGAACATCATGGATAGAGAAAGTAAGTCAACATTAAGCCTGATCTTATTCATGTAGTTATGTTTGATGAAACTCGCGTATTGTAATGAATTGCACTTGTGAGAAAAGACCAAATGTGGAGGAAATAGCCACATGGCTTTAACTCTATAAGAAGCGAGTAGTAAGGTAAGATGATCTTTGAGGACAAAGATCCTGTTTAGGGGTAAATGCTGTGACAATCCGTCAATTTACGATTGATATTTTATTCTCAATATTTATTTAAAAACATTATTTTAATGTTACAATATGAACTCACTTATTTTTGGGAAGAAATTTGGATTTACGTCTTGGAGTAGCATCGACTACGTCTAAACCGGATGATTCAACGTTACGTGCTTACGTTTACATACACCGTCTTTGGTGACAGTCCGACATTTCAGAAAATAAATTTATCCGTGAATATTATTTTGGAGTTTTAAATTTGTGTTGGTTCATAAACTCACAAATTTACGAAAAGAGATTAGGACTTACGATTTTATTTTAACGTCCTTTGCGACTAAACCGGAAACCTTAGGATTACGTATTTACGTTTTCGAACTCCGTTTTTGATGAGACATTTTTTATTGGATTCGTTTTGTGACGTCGATTCATAATTTATAAAAACGTTTTTCGTAAAACGACCCGAGGGCACGCAAATCGAGGAAACTAGAATCGAGGAGTACCCGTAAATAAATGGGATGAGACAAGTGGGACACTTGTCCCACCCCATTCAAACCGGCCTAAAGAAGCCACCAAGCCAACTTATGTGGCAAGTTTACAACATGTAGCATAACACTTGTCTTAGCTTACAAAGTAAGCTACCAACTTACAAAACTAGCTAACTAAAACCACTCATCTCATTTACACACATGCAAAACAACTCTCCTCTCTCTCACACTCATTTTTGGCCGTCACTCATCTCCATCAAACACCACCTTTCATACAAACTTTAACCATAAACATATGTTATAATTAACATATGTTAATCTCCATTCAAAAAGATGAAGATTGGTGCAAGTTATAACATCCATGGAGGAGTTTTTATGATGTCTTAGGGCTGATTTTCCACAAGGAGGTCATGGAGCATGGTGGTCTTGAAGATGGTCATGGTTGTCTACAAGTTTCTCCATCAAAAACCATGTCAAAATCATAACCTACATCAAGTTGGTGGTATAAAGATTGTCCTCCTTATCTTCTTGTTAATTTGATTATGTAAACATGTATTTTATTTCCTATTGTATTTTTGTATGATGATTATATGATGATAAAAATGTTATGTGGGGATTTGTTGTTGATAATCATGGATAAAAAGGTGAAAAACTATAAGAAACAAGGCTAAAATCTTGTCTAAATTTGATGGCTGTATAAAACAGTAAAGAAGCAAGTCATGAACTTATAAAATGATGAAGTATGATGGATTTACAGTAAGCTATGGGTCTTGTACACATGTGAGAGTTGACCATGCAATGGAATCAAAATAATGAGTGAGATATGATCAAAACAAGTTTAAGATATAAATCTGAAGTTACTGTTTTGGACGATTTTTAGCAAATACTTAAAGGATGATTCAACAGTAGCTATAGAAGAGTTAAATGTAGCACATATCATGTAGTTTATGTGATAAAAATTTGAGCTTCTATCTCCATATAGAACTCAAGATATGGCAGTTTTGGTGAAGATGAAGTTAAAAATCAGATTTTTGGAAATTAAAGAATAATACTATTATATAAGCACTCACATTTTAATATATAAAATGTAAAATAAAAACCCACTAACTTATAAAACTTATTTATATAAATATATATAAAAGGGTAATCAAATGGATAAATTATATAAATGGTGGTGAAATAATGTTTATAAGTAATAAAAACTATAAACATGATTTTTACGACTTTTTCGGCTATTGCCGTAAAATTAACGTTTTTGTTAAATAAAACTTAGATGGTTGGACCCGTCTAATGAAAACTTTATAAAACTTATACACTGATATATAGACATGTATGACAAGTAAAAACCGATAAAACCCGAACTATAGGGCATACGGACATTAACAAGTCAAATAAACATATTGGACTAATAAATGGACTAAATAGGATAAAAACTTGTAAAAAGAATCTATTGGGTTTAACCCATTTAGGCCCAACTTGGAAAGTATACATACTGATAATATAGGTACAAAATGGATTAAAATAAGTTAAATAACTTATAATAAGCTTATTGGACTTAAGACACGTAAACGGGTAAAACTAGTAAACTAGTATAAAAGTTATCAACACATAACTCTAAAATGAATAAACGAGAATATGTAAACCCACTTGATCATCATATATATATAATCATCATATGTATACATAATTGTTATTTTTATAAAGTCATTGGACATGAGTCTAAGACAAGTATTATTTGTCTAGGTTTCCGTGATTGAAGCACGTACCGTACGTCCGAATTGCCGATAACCCGCCTTCCCACATCAACGTGAGTTCATAGCCTCGCACTCTTTTAAATGTTTTATAAATGCTTTATAAACCCGCGAGGGAGATAACATGTTAGTTTTTATAAAAGGTTGGACACCATTTGTCCCGATTGTTTGTTTATTGATTTTGGACCCGAATGATTGAATGACCCGATTGTATGACCCGATAAATGATTAAAGGACCCGATAAATGAAATTAAATGGATTATTAAAGTTAGGTTATGTCACTAAAAGTCCCATTAGCATGAATTGTGAACTACCGGGATTTGGTAGACGCTTATGCATTTAATAGTACTATTTGGGGACGATCACCCCAGTTCGCGCCTTGACGGTTGATCCCCGTCGTGCCACATTGATTGGTAAGCGAATTTATGTATGAGAAGATTTCCATAGCGTGACCTTTGTGACGACACGCTACTTTAGATGGGCAAAATTGGTATCGGGTTAGCTACCCGTTGTTGGTTTAGTAAGGTAACAATGTCATGCGACTTATAATAATCCAAAACTAACGAAATACTACTAAACGCTCCGAATTACGATGTATTGCCTGACTAGCAATACAGGGTCATACTATTGATATTATGTTCGTGTTTTGGTTTTTATAACCATATTCATATAACGGTTTTTATTTAATCTATACAACGTTGCAAAACGTATTGTATGGTATTTTTAACGATAATGATTCGTATAATGATTTTTAAGGCAAATGCCTATATTATGATTTTGATAAAGATTTGTATAAAATGATTTCGGCTATTTTATGGCCTATTACAATGGTTTGTACGAAATGATTTTTGGTAATAATTTTATACCAAAGTTATATTGATGGAATTTATTAAACTCTATGAATTCACTCGGCGTTATCGCTGACCTTTTCTTTTAACATGTTTTATCTCAGGTACTTGAAGGTAATTCTCGGGAAGACGACAAGAATTCATGGCCCGCACTTAAACAATATTTTCCATTCAAATACTTTGTAAAACTTTGTATGAAATATAATGACTTGGGACCGATGTAACTTTGATATTTATGAATGGAAATGCTTTATTATTAAAACGACGCGACTTTTAAGCGTTGTCTATGATGTGAGTAATGTGCTATCCCGTAACACCAACTAGTCTTCCGCTGTACTGAGTTGTATAAATTTGGGGGTGTTACAGATAACTGACCCCTTTTCCGGATATTGCACAATTTCGGATAAATGGCTCTTTTTCGGAAAACAACCCTGTTTTCGGATAAACTAGAAATCTTCGCATAATTGACACGTTTTCGGGAAAACTGGTGTTTTTCGGATAATATGAACTTCATATAAACAGGATATTTTCGGATAAACTGGGTGTTTTCGGGAAAAACTGAAGTTTCCGAATAAATTTGGTTTTCGGAAAAGCTGGCTATCTTCGGATAAATTGAGGGTTTTCGGAAAAACTGTTTCGGATAATGTTGGGAATAAATTATAGCCAGTCTACTTGAGCGCTGACAAGAGTAAAACAAGCGTTGACAGGATTAAAACAAACGATGACAGATCAAGCGTTGACAAGAAGAAGTCAAGCGTTGACACATTGAAGACAAGCACTGATGGAAGGATATACTCTACGCGTTTATTATGTTCTAGATTACTTCTAGTAAAGATAGGAACAACAATGTATTTTCTATATTTATCTTTACCTAGAATAGTTGATACATAGATTATTGTACAAGGCTTCTTATGTCTATAAAAGAAGACCTTTAGGTTAATGTTCAATATAAGTTTTCATACATTAAACACTTTCATTGTAAGCAAGTTTGATATCATTAATCAAAGTGAAAGTTTGTTTACATCTTGTGTGTTCTTGTTTAAGTGTTAATTCCGCATAACACTTAGATTGTCATATACATATACAAAGGTTTCTCTAAGTGTATTACTTGATCTAATCTCGTATACATAAAGCTAAATCGATCTAAGTTTGGGATCAACAAGTGGTATCAGAGCTTGTTGAGGAACTTTTGATCTTAAAGAACACAAGAACCCTAAAAACACCAAAACCCTAATTTTCAAAAAAACCCTAAAAACATCATGTCAAATCCAGAAGTACCCACCTCCTCCTCACCTTTACCAAACATCAAGATTCCCATGCTTGATGCAACCAACTTTGAATTGTGGAAATTCAACTTTGAGCAATATCTGGGGATCTATGACTACACACTCTGGGAGATTATTAAATATGGAAACACATTCAATAAAGCCCAAAAGATTGCTAATGCTATTGCTGGAAGAGCAGCTGTTGCTGGATGTTCAGAAGTAGATAAGAGAGAAAAGCCAGAGGATGGTAGAGCTGTGGCTGCTGAAGACATAGCAAAGAAAAGGGTTGATATGAAAACCCTAAATATTCTGAAACTCTCTTTGGGACAAGAGAACCAGCATAAATACAGAGGTTATGAATCTGCTAAAGACCTTTGGGCAGCTCTTGAAATTGCATATGGTGGCAATGAAGATACTAAGGAAGAGAAGAAGAAGCAACTCATGCATGATTATGCTGTCTTCAAAGCTCAACCTAATGAAAAGCTTAGCAGTGTGAGAAGCAGATTGCTTGTCATTACAAGCAAATTGTCCTTCATGGGGACACAACTTGGTGATGTTGACATTAATGCCACTTTTCTTAAAAGTCTTGGTGAGGCGTGGAAGATTGAGGCAAGATCTATACTTGCCAACAACACTCACAAAACTTCTACTTTTGATGATATCTACAACAAACTGAGGCTGTTGGAAGATGAAACTCTTTTGGAGCATGGAAGCAAGTCTACCAACAGTAACATGGCCTTCTTTTCTCATAGTGAAGGTCAATTCAATCAGAAGGACTCTTACATGCATCCAGTTACTGGATCATCATGTGTCAACGCTGGAACATGTCCTGTCAACGCCTCATACTCAGACGCTGACACATACAAAAATGACTCGCCAAGAGTTAAACCTGCTGGTTTGGATCTGGATACTGTATGTGCCTATATTGCTTCTTTGCCCAATGGTTCAGTGATTACATATGAGGACCTTGAGCAGATAAGTGATGAGCACTTGGAAGAGATGGATATTAAGTGGAACATGGCTCTTGCTAGTATAAGAGGAAACAGGTGGAATAGAAGGTTTAAGAAGAAGATGACCTTCAATGCAAAGGACACAGCTGGATTTGATAAATCCAAAGTTGAGTGCTACAACTGTCATCGTATGGGGCACTTCATGAGGGAATGCAGATCTCCTAGAAGATCTGATGCTGGTAAACCCTCAAGCCAAATTGTTAAGGCTCGGTATCCTAAGGCCATGGTTGCAGTTCAAGGAATTGATGGTATGGGATGGGATTGGAGCTATTTGGCTAAGGATGTGGAAGAGGTTAAAGCTTTGGTTGCTGAGATAGAAGAAGAAGAGCATGTTCAATATGCTCTCATGGCACACTCCTCCTCTTCATCAGATAATGAGGTATACGATGATGCTTTTTGTAGTAAGGGTTGTAGGTTAAATACTGAGAAACTTAACAGAGAGGTGTTAAGGTTATTAGATGATATGAGTACTGAGAGATGCAAACTATCTAACTATCAATTAGCTCTCACTCAAACTGAGAAGACAGTTTTTGAGTACAAGAAAATGGAATTTGATTTAAAAGATAAAATAAATATCTTAAAACATGAGTTGAATGCTAGTAATGATATTAGGAGTATCATGGAAAGGGTTAATGGTGAGTTACAAGCTAAGTTAGATGAGGCCATTAAGAATAAAGATAATGTTGGCCTTAAAATTCAGAGATTTGATAGGGCCACACAAACCCTAGGAGAATGTGTGAATAAACAAAGGGATCCTAAGGACATGACTGGGATTGGGATGAAAGACTACTCTGTGGTTCCACCACCAGCTGATGACTTCTATGGTGTCCAACAAAAGAACCTATCTTGGACTGGTTTACCAGAACTCCAAGAGGAGGAATTCATTCCTCTACCAAGAGTCATTACCCCAGTTGAAGAGTATCAACAGAAGTTGACTGACTTAAATGAATGGAAGAAAGCCAACCCTACCTTATTTGTTAAGGGTGGCTTGTTATGTGAAAGTCCTAATGAGTCAACCCCCATTAAGGTAACAAACCCAATCACTGGTAAGGCTGTTGACCTTGGCTCAAACACTGTTAGAAAACCTAGCATTAAGTATGCAGAGATGTATAGGAATACTAGGTCATCTAAGAGCCAAGTTAGCAATGATGGAACAGGATTCTTCTCTTCTAGACCTAGGATTGTGTCTAGAAAAGCCTGTTACACTTGTGGTAGCTTTTCACATTTAGCATATAAGTGTGTCAACGCTTCTAAAGTCAAACGTTGTCAGACCCAAACCTTGTGTGCAGCAAAGTCCACAAGTTGTTAGACTTGCCCCATTTTCACTAGAGGGTCTAACACTCATGGACAAAGACCATTTCAAAAGACAAATACTTGGTCTAATAGGCAATGGGTTTCCGTAGCAAACCCTAGGTTCAACGCTGACAAGGGTAATTTCAGCGTTGACAAGACCAAATCCAACGCTGACAGAAACGTGACCAGAGCTAAATATTTGCAACCACAGGGTAAGGGGTCTAAAGCTTCTTCAAGCTTGACATGGAGACCTAAGAAAGATCAAAACCCTAATGATAATGGGATTTCAATGACCTGCAACAGATGTAATTACATTTCAAAGGTCATTACAAAACCTATTGGGGTTAACTGGGTATTTCATCCAAAGAGGGATGAACAAGGGGTTGTTATGAGAACCAAGTCTGTTCTTGTTGAACAACCAGATGAATCCAAGTCTGCTAAGGCTTGGGTTCCCAAAGAAAACTAACTTGTTTTCTTTATGTGCAGGGCATTCAAAAACAGGTCAATGATTATGGATATTGGGACAGTGGATGCTCAAAGCACATGACAGGGAAGGAAGATTATTTAACTAACTTCACTCCCATTAAGGATGGTGATAAGGTTTACTTTGGAGGCGGATATGGTACTATCACAAGCAAAGGAACACTTCTCACCAAGAACTTGCGTTTTGAAAACGTATTTTTGGTAAAGGAACTTGATTACAATCTTTTTAGTGTATCACAAGTTTGTGATAACAAAAATAAAGTTCTGTTTACTGATACTGAATGTTTGGTGTTAAGCAAGGATTATAAGATCCCTGATGAGAAATATATTGACTATAGAACACCTAGACATAAAGACATATATAATGTGAATCTGAATGGGATTAGAATGAATAACAATATGTCATGTTTTTATGCTAAAGCTTCAGTAGATGAGAGTAATCTATGGCACAGGAGACTAGGGCACATAAACTTTAAGAATATAAACAGGCTTGTGAGACTTGGCTTGGTTGATGGTTTGCCTGAAAAGGCTTTCCACAATGACCACTCATGTGTTGCATGTCTTAAAGGCAAGCAGCACAAGGTCTCATTCAAGTCTAAACAGGTGCACTCTAGTACTAGACCACTTCACTTGCTTCATATGGACTTATTTGGTCCAACAAATATAGAAAGTTTGAATGGTAAATCATACTGCTTTGTCATCACAGATGACTTTTCTAGGTTTACTTGGACTTTCTTTTTAGCTATGAAGAGTGATACAGCTGACACTTTAATTGACTTTATCACTCAGATTGAGAAGAAGACTGGAAATGAAGTTAAAATGCTTAGGAGTGATAATGGTGGTGAATTTAGGAATAAAGTGTTAGATGATTTTTGTGCCAGGAAAGGGATTACTAGGCAGTTTAGTGTTGCCAGAACCCCACAGCAGAATGGGGTTGCAGAAAGAAAGAATAGAACCCTAATTGAAGCAGCCAGAACTATGTTGGTTGATGCTCATTTTCCTATAGCTTTTCGGGTTGAGGCTGTTAATACAGCTTGCTATGTTCAAAATAGAGCATTGGTCAACAAGATACAGAACAAAACACCTTATGAGTTACTTTGGGGAATAAAACCCAATATTGGTTTTCTTAGACCTTTTGGTTGTCATGTAGTTGTTTTAGATACTAGTGATGCCTTTGGTAAATTTAGTGCAAAAGGTGATGAAGGCTATTTCATGGGGTATTCAGTGCAGAGCAAGGGATATAGGGTTTATCTTAAAAAGGAAAAATGTATACTTGAAAGAGTACATGTTAGGTTTTTAGAGAATAAACCTAGTGATCCTGAAAGTGGTCCAAATTGGTTGTTTGACTTGGAACCCTTTATCTAGGACTTTAAATTATATGCCTGTCACTAATCCAGACATTGTGAAGGTAACTTCAAATGTTGTGGAAGAACAAGTTGTTGATGTTTCAGGTACACAGGTTCATGAAAAGGTAGGATCACAAGCAGAAAAGTCATCTCCTATACTAGAGTATGTCACAATTCCTATATGGACAGATGCTTTTGCTGCTGCTGCTGCTGGAAAAGATAATGATGGTCCCCAAGTACCACCAGGTAACAACATGCATGGTCCTTCAGGCGCTGAAAAAGGCAAATCTAGCGCTGACAGGATAAATTCAGACGTTGATGGCTCAAACATTGACAACAACAATTCAAGCGTTGTTAGCCCAAACGCTGACAACCAAGGTTCAGGCGTTGACAACACTTTTGCACATCTTTTCTCTTCTTCTTTTGAACAAGGTGAACCTTCTAATTTATATGAAGAGGTTCATCCTCATATTGATGAAAGAGAGTCTGAAGAAGAAGATATTGGCAACATGGATAATGAGATTGAAGACACCAAACTTTTTGAAGGAGGGGTTCTCACTTCTACTATGAAGAATCACCCTACTTCTTAAATCATTGGTGATATTATGACTCATGTTCAGACTAGAAGATCTCATCAAGGTCTTGGTGGATTTATTGCCAATATTCACAAGAAGGTTGATACCCCTCTTGTGCAAGCATGTTTGTTTGCCTGTTTTCTGTCACAACAGGAACCCAAGAAGATATCTGATGCTCTCAGAGAACCAAGTTGGGTGGAAGCAATGCAGGATGAGCTTCACCAATTTGCAATTCAGGATGTTTGGGAGCTGGTTGATTGTCCCAGATATGTCAGACCTATTGGGAAAAGATGGGTTCTAAGAAACAAGAGAGATGAAAGAGGTATTATGGTCAGAAACAAGGCAAGATTAGTGGCTCAGGGATATACACAAGAGGAGGGGATAGACTATGAGGAGGTCTTTGCACCAGTTGCAAGGATTGAAGCTATAAGGATCTTTCTAGCCTATGCATCCTGCATGGGCTTCACTGTCTATCAAATGGATGTCAAGAGTGCCTTCCTCTATGGAACTAATGTTGAGGAGGTGTATGTCATGCAGCCTCCTGGTTTTGAGGATCCTAAGAATCCAGACAAGGTGTATAGAGTCAAGAAGGCTATGTATGGACTTCATCAAGCCCCAAGAGCATGGTATGGTACTTTGTCTACTTATTTGGTGGACAATGGATTCAATAGGGGCACCATAGATTAGACACTATTTACAAAGAAGAAAGGTAAGGATGTTCTACTTGTTCAGGTCTATGTTGATGATATCATTTTTGGGTCTACTGATCCAAAGATGAGTGAGGATTTCTCCAAGCTTATGACAGACAAATTCAAGATGAGTGCTATGGGGGAGATGAACTTCTTTCTTGGGTTACAAGTTCAGCAGAAAGAAGATGGTATCTTCATCTCCCAGGATAAATATGTGGCAGAGATCTTGAAGAAGTTTGGCTTTTCTCCACATGAAAAGAGGGCTACTACTCCTATGGATAGAGAACATCCTTGGGGAAAGATTGGAGATGGAAAGGATGTTGATGTCATGCACTATAGATCAATGATTGGTTCATTGATGTATCTTACAGCCTCCAGACCTGACATCATGTTTGCTGTGTGTGCTTGTGCACGCCATCAAGTGACTCCCAAAGAATGTCACCTTTATGCTGTCAAGAGAATTTTTAGTTTCTTGGGAGCAGGTTGATATCTTGGCAATGCAAGAAACAAACAGTGGTGGCTAATTCTACAACTGAAGCAGAGTATGTGGCTGCAGCTGCTTGTTGTGGACAAGTTTTGTGGATTCAGAACCAGCTGTTAGACTATGGGTACAATTTCATGCATACCAAGATATTTGTTGACAATAATAGCACTTTATGCATTATTAAGAATCCTGTACATCATTCTAAAACTAAACACATAGAAATTAGACACCATTTTATAAGAGATTGTTTTGAAAAGGGTTTAATACAACCAGATAGGGTTGACACAGAAGAGAATGTGTCAGATTTACTAACTAAACCTTTTGATGTTGGGAGGTTTCAATACTTGGTAACAAGTATTAGAATGATCAATCTCACATAATATGTGTTTTGGAGTCTTTTTGTAAAAGTATGTACAGGATAATGCATTGTTATTGATCTTTTTGAGGATTTAGATTTTCCACTATATTTTTCTAACACTGACAAAGGTTGCTTGAACGTTGATAAGTGTTTTTGTGACGTTGTCAGCAATATATTTGTCTAACGCTGACAAAGCTTTTCTTAACGCTGACAAGTGTTATCGGGGCGTTGTCAGCAACAATGTTAGTTTTTGGTTTTCAATCTAAATGTGCAGGTGGTGTTAGCATTATACCATTGGATACAGAGTTGCTTATGGATCATTGGCGAAGCATTTGGGCATGTTTTTGTTTATGGATGATGGTTGGAATTTTCAATTCCTATCATGACATAAATTTTTATGTTCATGCATATTTTTGGAAACTTTTGTATCACAGTTTAAAGGGAGGTTTTAGGAACCTTTAGGACTGTTGGGTATCCTTATGATACTCTTATCACAATTCTAGATTGTGTCCACAGGTGAGTATGAGTTAGTTTTACTAAATCATGAGGCACTATAGCACGCAAAGTTGATATACTATGCATGCTGCCAAGACATTTTTGGCCTAGAATTGGTTGTGGTCTGTTGGGAGACTTGGGAATGATTTTATCATGGGTTTTACCTGGGAGTAACAAGGGATTTTATAAGGTAACTTAGTTGTTAAGACTTTTGGTTAGCAAGGGACACTAGAGGACTGTTATGTCTATCTTGCATAAGCAAGTGTGCATAACTGGACAGTGCTTGCCGCCCTATAATAATTATCAACTTTTTGGTTATCTTCTCTAGGATAAATTACTTTGTTAAGGTCATTTTTCATTTTTAAACATTTTTATTTTTGGACGCTGACAAGTATGTTTCCAACCGTTGTTGTGACCAATTTTAACGCTGACATGGCTTTTCCAAACGTTGACAAGAATATAGCCGTTGGGCGTTGATGGGTTATTTTTTACCGTTGACACTCAATGGGACCTACCTAGTTGTTACTTTTTGACATATTTTTAGGCCGTAATTTTGGGAGCTGATAACTTTCATTTAATGCATGAGATAAACTTATTCTTTTTCAATATTTTCATGATTGCATTTTGAAAATACTTGCCTATTTTTGGGCCAATCACATGCATTATCTTCTCCTATATATTTGGCTCCTATTTTTAAACAGGGTAACTATTATTCTTGTCTAACATAATTTTCTCCTATAAACTTCATCTTTATCAATCATTCATAACAGCTTTCAACAATGGCACCTAAGTTTAAACAAAGTGATTTGGAATTGGGGTTTAGAAGTCAACACAACATGGTAGCATATCTTGAAGCTGATGATACTCTGTTTCCCCAATACACACAAATGGTGGCGTATTTGAATGCATCCCTATTTAGGTATGCTCTTTCTCATGTTCCACTCATTCATGTCACACATATTAAACAGTTTTGGAACAATGTTAGTTCCACAACAGTTAATAGAGTGACTACATTATCTTCTATTGTTCATGGGCGCACATGGGTGGTTACTGAAGCTTTGGTTCGCCAAGCTTTGCATCTTGATGATGCAGATGGTATAACCACCCTCCCCATTAGTGAAATAGAACAAGGACTAAGGGCTTTGGGTTATCATTTTCCTGCTCAAGGAACTTTAAATAAATATCATAAACAGGAGTTTCCCCCAGCCTGGAAGTACCTAATACATGTCCTCTTGCAATGTTTGAGTCCCAAGTGCACTGCACACAATGTATTCAATAGATCTATTGCTAGTGCTATTGTGTGCATTGCTACTGGGAAAAAGTTTAATTATTCCAAAATGATTTTTGAGGGCATATGTAAAAATAAAGGGAACAAAATGACTTTAGCTTATCCTAGATTTTTACACATGGTTTTTGATGTCCAAGGTTACTGCACAAGGGATCATGATGATTTTTATAAGATCCCTGTGCAAAAGAAAGCAATTTTTATGAAGATGAACTCACCCCCACATCGTGACCTACCTCTCACCCCTGCTATGATTGCTGTCATTGAAGCAACACAACCCCAGCCAGACCCTCAACCCCAAATTGACCCAATACTTGAACCATTACCTTCACCACAACATATGCAAGTTGACCAAGAACCCTTCGACGCTGACACATTAAATGTTGGCGTTGATGTGCCTATTTCAAACGTTGAAACAAATCCTTCACAGTCCCAAACACCCCTTAACAAACCCACATCGACCCAATCCACATCATCATCTCCCCCAACACAATATAGGTTTCAAAAACGCCAAAGGACTACTGGAGTGTTCTCCTCTAGTGGTCCTAGCCATGTAGTAGAGAGAACCACCACCATAAGTGTGGTTGGTGTTATAGATGAGGCTGGGACTATTGGTTCTGGCTTAGAAGCTGGCCAAGACAGTCCTACCATCATTAAGACCTCATCCATGCCCAATGAATCTAACTTGGGAGGTCAAATACCTATTTTAGAAGAGGGCAGATTGGAACCAATGACTTTAATGGAATTGACGGCAGTCTGCATTAGCTTGCAAAAGCAAAATGCAGACTTGGTACAAGTTGTCAACACACAAGGCCTTGAACTCAAGCAATTGAGGGAGAGGATTGTTATCTTGGAGAATGCTAGCACAAGGAGAGGGATGGAGGAATCTTCCAAAGGGGAGGATGAGCAAATAAATGTGAGTGATAAGGGCTCTCATGATGGTCAATCTTTGGATGTTGCTGAGGCCCTAACAAGTTTGAAGAAATAGACAGGTTTTGATACGTCTCTAGTCTCTCCTACAAACTTAAATTTGTCATTTACAGCCATGTTGGAGGAAATCACAAGAGGCGCTGAGACAGGTACTTTGGGCGTTGACAAGACAGATTTGAACGCTGACATGAGTAACTTGGGCGCTGACAAAGCAAAAGTGAGCGTTGACAGACCTGCAAATGAGGTTGATGTATTCCAGTCATCATCCATCATCAAAGAGGTTTCTTCACATGTATTACCATCTAACTTACCAACAGTTGATCCATTAGATAAGGGTAAGGGTATTATGGTAGAAGAAGTTATTCCAAAGAATGCAGCACAAATTGAGTTTGATAGAAGGTTGGCTGCACAAATTATGGAACAAGAAAGAAAGAAGGTGGGTGAATCACCTTTTGTTGTCACTTCAGAAGAGCAAGAAGGAAGTGATGAAGCCAGTTCAGACTCAAGTGTAATGATCATAGAACAACCAGAAAGACTTGAGTATGGTGATGAATTGGCAAAAGAGAAGCTGAATGAGTTGAAATTGCAAGTTGATTCTGATATGCCAGAAGTTGTTCAGATGTACCATGCTTGGGAAGATAGGTGTATGGAGAATCCACATTTGACCATTTCAGATCAGATATGGGGTTTAGAGATTCTTCTCAGAGTACAAAAGGATTGCAAGGTCATTCTGAAACACAAAGCAAGCAATGTTCTCTCAAATTTGAAAAGGGATAGAAAGGAGTTGTACTTCATGCTGCTCAGATGTCATGGAACAGGGTGGACTTACAAGAAATTGACTGGATTGACATTTGAAGAGTTGAAATGCAGAGCTTATCCCATTTGGGTTAGAGTGCAGGAAGAAAACACTCTAAGACTTCTTTTTGATGAAAGAAAAGAAGAACTTGCAGAGGAAATGGAGCTTAAGAAGGCAATGTTTGTTCCCAGACCTGTGAAAAAGGGAGTCCCTCTTGAGTTTCCCAAAGATGGATCCATTGAATCCAAGTGAAGCTGTTATAAGAAGGAGCCTCAAGCTCTCACCATTAGAAGCTTCAGATATGGTACAAGTGTTACCACTTGATTCCAGAAACCCTATTATAAGCTATGAAGAAGATGAATGTGGGTTTTGGAAGATTGGCAGGTATGGAAAAGAGGTTCACACTTTTACCACTCCTTATATCTTTGTTTGCAAGTTTTGATAGAGAAGACTTGGTAGACCTATGGAGGTTGTTAGAGGCCAAGTATGAGACTGAAGCTCCCACTTCAGTCAATGCAATAAAACTGTGGGGTCAACATTCAAGAGAATGTGTGGACCAATTGATGAAGATCCTGCTATTTGGAAGGATCTTGAAGATGATCTCAATGGTCTTTAATGTTGATTGTATTCAGCTGCTGGTGTTTATTATTTGAGTTCTACAAAGTTTGCTGAGTATCTACTTGTAGATGGTCAGTATTTCATGTCCAAGGAAGTCTTGGAGAAGATGAAGAATACACAGCTGGAAATTGATTATTCAAGTGACGTGGCCAAAGATTTGATCAGATTTATTTATTACCAATATGAGAAGGTTTGTAAGATTCCTCCTAGTCCATAATGTTTATTCAGAAACTTGATTACTAGAGTAGATATCAAGTTTAGGGGAGGATTGTTGGGAATAAATTATAGCCAGTCTACTTGAGCGCTGACAAGAGTAAAACAAGCGTTGACAAGAAGAAGTCAAGCGTTGACACATTGAAGACAAGCACTGATGGAAGGATATACTCGTTTATTATGTTCTAGATTACTTCTAGTAAAGATAGGAACAACAATGTATTTTCTATATTTATCTTTACCTAGAATAGTTGATACGTAGATTATTGTACAAGGCTTCTTATGTCTATAAAAGAAGACCTTTAGGTTAATGTTCAATATAAGTTTTCATACATTAAACACTTTCATTGTAAGCAAGTTTGATATCATTAATCAAAGTGAAAGTTTGTTTACATCTTGTGTGTTCTTGTTTAAGTGTTAATTCCGCATAACACTTAGATTGTCATATACATATACAAAGGTTTCTCTAAGTGTATTACTTGATCTAATCTCGTATACATAAAGCTAAATCGATCTAAGTTTGGGATCAACAGATAAACAGTGAAATTCGGATAAAGTGGTTTTTTTCGGAATACAAAAACCCTTTTCCGAAAAAGAGAATTCGAATAACCACAAACTTCTAAAAATAAACCGTGACAAAAACCACGGATCGAATCCTCCAACACGAACCACAAATAACCAACAGACAATCACCATGAAGCTCTAAACCACCCATTCCAATTGATTCGAACAACCTAAACAAAAAACCCACGAGATCGAAATCCAAAATCAACATCAAATCAACACCAAATCTAACTACGAATCCCTAGGCGAATGATACCACTTGTAAAGCTTAATCACACGACTAACCAAACACGAATAACATGATGAAGATTAAACCAAAAAAAGAAAGATAAGATTAAGATGAAAAATCAAAGAAAAATACAAAGTGTTGGTATTTTCCTAGTGAGAGAAAGTACAATACCTTTCTCTCTCTAAAACAATAAAATGAAAAACCACACACACAAATGAGGTGGTGGAGGCCTTTTATACTAAGTGAGAAATGTTTAGGAGGCCTTCCTCATTTGTGTGTTCGGGACTAAATCCCGTTACATAAACAAGAGTTTTTAAAAACTCTCGACATCATTAAATAACATTTTTCACGAGCTTCGCAATGATATATTATATGACCATCACTTTAATTAATTCTAACAAGTGTCCTATAATATGGATTATATGTAATCTCAATAATTGTAATATCATGTAGAGTTCGTTCTCTCCTATCAAGTCCACTTCACGTCATGAAGTCGCAACCTCAAATCTAGTTTTCCATTGCAATGAATTTGGAGGTGTGACAGATACCTAATTTAAGTTTATGTGACAATGTGTAACACCCCATTTGTTAGGATAGAATGCTACAGTAAATTATGACGTGTCATCAAAGCATGCAAGGTAAATGTCTAAACATTCATGACCATAAATAGAAATACCGAAATCAAACATCGGTAGTCTAGTAACTCACACACGAGCAATATAAGTACTGTAAATGGAAGGACTAAACAATGTCCAAATGAAGTAAAGTATGATAAAGTAGGAATAAATGCATAAGGTAAAAGAAGCCGGATAGCTTGCAATCCAAATGCACATACTCTGGAGTTCCTACTTGCGTCCTTGGGTACCTGCCATTTGGGAACATGGAAAAGTAGACAGCTGATCATAATGCTTAGTGCACGGATATACAATAAAGCATGGAAACACAGAATATGGAAACACATAAAGAGTATAAAGCATGAATAGCAACGGAAATGAATAAGTCCTAGAAAACCTAGTTGTTTGTCATGTTAACTGGTTTTAGTTCTGAAAACATAAATTATGTTACTTATGAAAATCTGTATTAGTTAATGTACCAAAATCCAATATAGGTCATGAGGTCAACAACGTGCATGAATACTTGGAGGGGTGACCTCGTAATGCAAATTAGAAGTAATGCCTCTAATTAATTGGTAAGTGGGTAGGAGAGATCAGCTCCTTGTGAAGGATGCAATGAACACACCACATTCACCATAAAATCCTGACTGAAACATGTAACTAGAATGCACCCATATGCCCCACATGATAATATAATAAATATAACGGCCAAATAACTGAAAGGGACGTCATGAGCTATCACTCCGCCGTGGTGAAGTCATAACACTAGTGCCTCTAGTGTTATGGTTATGGTACCTCCATAACTAGGTGAAACTGGTCATGCATGTATATGGCTAAGGTAACTAATAAACATAAGCATTTAATCTGTAACTACTGGGGAAAACAGTTGGCTGCATACGGGAAATCCTAATGAAGGAAGAGATTGTCCTTACTGAAGGACGGGAAATCCGTACCTTATGTCCAGTAGAAGCTAATGAAAACGATGAAGACTAATCCGCCTCGACGGATAACACTACATAAGAAATATGGACGTGTATAAGTTGTCTGAATTACATGTGTTTTATTGGTTCCGTGTGTTATTAGCTTGTTATCCGTATTCTATCATGTTTTACTGTTTACTGTGTTAAGTGTAGTTATTCTGATGTTCTACTGTGTATTATTCATGTATAAGTGTATTATAATACTTGTATTGTAATACTAAGTAACTTTCTAAAAATAGCAGGTTTCCATAAATAGTAAGTTTCTAAAAATAGAAAGTTTCCAAATTAGTAAGTTTCCATAATTAGAAATAAGCTGGATTATAAATAATAAATAAAGTTTAAATAGTATAATACAAGTCATGATTATAACTTATTAATTAAATAACTGGTTAATTAATTAAACTATACGTTATATGGAATTTAATTAAAATACATGTTTTAATTAAATTAAGCTAAGTTAAATACTTTAGGTTATACATGTAACATTAATTTAATATTAAACTTAAGTCATGAAATTAATTAAATTAAAAGTCTAGTAATTAATTTAATTAACATGTTTTTTATATTTTAATATTTAACCCGAGACCCGAACCCATGTTTTTTAAAAATTAACACGAGCCCGAAACCCGGTCCCACATATAATCCGAAACATACACCCTTGACAGTGGCTAACCCGGCCTAGCCGGTTGCTAGTGTCCGAATGGTTACCCGCTGCCCAAGCCGCGGTTCCCACCGGCGGCAGCCTGTTCACACCGGTTCACACCGGTTCATACCGGTAGTGGACCGGTTCCCCCTGTTTTTGTTCGGTTCCCACTATTAGCCAAAGCAGCCCCCACCGAGACCCCATGGTCTCGGTTGGCTCTCGGTCAAAACCAAAACCACACCCCCAACATGCGGTCAGGGTTTTTCCCTACGCTGCGCCGAACAACAAACCAACCGAGCCCCCTTGTGGGTCTCGGTAGCGTCGGATTAAACAAGTCGAGCCCCTTGGGGGTCTCGGTTGTGTCTTGGCCAACCCAAAGCCGAACCAAACACCCCTTAATCCAATATTTAATTAATCCCCATGATTTTAACCACTTGTTTTTAAGATTAATTAAATAATTAACATGAATTCATAAAGAATTAAAAAGAAAGGGAGTGTTTTAATTACCGAACGCGTGAAAAGGAAAAGGTTAAGAACACGATCACGTACACACGATTAATCAACCAATAAAATTGTCTGGTTTGCTCTTGTGGTTTATGGTGGCTGGCGGCAAGGAGAAAAAGGAGGCAAGAGAGACTTTTTTCTGAAAACCTAAAATTTTGTTTATGTTTTCCTGTGTTTTGATATTTGTGGATTTAAGTTGGGTCATGGGCCAAACCCCATTTCCTCATTTCCTTCTTGTGTAGCCGCGGCCTATAGGGTGTCCACAGGGAAACCCGTAACTTTTCCGTGTTCAAATAATTACGTGATCGTTTATGTTTTAATGTCGTGATTTTTATACGTCGTGTACTTAACACATTTATAATATTTACGTAGCTACATGTTATTAAATACCGTGACTCGTGAATTATATTATAAATGGAAAGTTTTAATTTTACCATATTTTCATGTGTGTACTGTTCATGGTATTTTAATGCGGGTTTTACAACTCTTCCCCTCTAAAAGAACAATTTGTCCTCGAATTGGAGAAACGTAAACTGAAAGAAAACATACCCCAATCAGAACTGGAAATGAAGTTAAGAAATCCGTATAGACTCCTCCGTCTCCCAAGTGGCTTCCCGCTCAGGATGATCCCTCCAGAGGATTTTGACGAAAGGGATCGTCTTCCTCCGCATGACACGATCTTATCGCTCAAGAGCTCTCTCGGGTTCCTCAACATAAGAAAGATCCTCTCGAATTTGATCAAGTGGATATTGGACAACATGAACTGGATGATAGTTGTATCCTCTGAGTAAGGACACATGGAACACGTTGTGAACGTGTGATAGCTGAGGCGGTAACGCTAAACGATATGACACTTCACGCGTTCTATGATGTCAAACGGTACGATGAAGCAAGGACTGAGCTTCCCTCTGATTCCAAAACGTTTAACTCCTCGTGCATGTGATACCTTGAGGAAAACGTGATCACCTACGTTGAAAGATACATCCCTCCGACGTTTATCCGCATAGCTCTTCTGACGAGCACGAGCTTCCTGAATCTTTGCCTTGGCGACAGCGACCTTCTCATTGGTCACTTCAATCATCTCTGGACCCTCGAGCAGTCGTTCGCCCACCTGATCCCAGCAGATTGGGGCGCGACACTTTCTACCATAAAACATCTCGAAAGGAGCACACTTGATGCTAGCGTGCCAGTTGTTGTTGTATGCAAATTCTACTAGAAATATATAATTATCCCAGCTTCCTGACCACTCAAGAGCACATGACCGCATCATGTCCTCCAATGTCTGAATGGTACGCTCCGATTGTCCGTCGGTCTGAGGATGGAAGGCAGTGCTGAGCTTAAGTCTGGTGCCCCAAGCTTTCTGTAGACTCTGCCAGAAACGTGATGTGAAACGGGGATCTCTGTTAGAGATGATTTCTGATAGAGTACCATGTAGTCTCATAATCTCCTTCTAGAAAGTGTTTGCTAATTTGCTGACCGAATGTTCCTTGCGAATCGGCAAGAAATGAGCAGATTTAGTCAATCTATCCACAATAACCCAGATAGCGTCGTTCTTCATCTGAGTAACAGGAAGACCAGTAACAAAATCCATGGAGTTTTTGTCCCACTTCCACGCTGGAATATCTAATGGCTGTAATAAACGACTAGCTCGCTGGTGTTCGATCTTCACCTGTTGGCAGATCATACATTTAGAAACGAAGGTGACAACATCCTGCTTCATACCACTCTACCAAAAGTGTTGCTTGATGTCGTGGTACATCTTGGTAGAACCAGGATGTATGGTAAATGGAGAACTATGAGCTTCAGTCAGCACAGCTTTCCTGAGTGTAGAGTCATCAGGAACCACTAGTCTAGTGCCCTACCATAAGATACCGTCGTCGTCAACACGAAATTATGTCTGCTGATCAAGGTTCTAAATGATAGCCCAAATCTCACCATCGTCCTTCTGAGCTTCCTTGATCCTAGAATGTAAGTCTGGTTCCACTCTAAGATTAGCCCAGTAACCGTGTTGTCCTCGTGCACAAAACTCAATATCAGTCATCTCTAGGTCACGAATGATCTCCTTTGCAATCCAGATGCCAGCAATCATACCTGACCTTCTGCTTAGAGCATCTGCCACCACATTCGCCTTACCAGGATGGTACAGAATGTTGGCGTCGTAGTCACTCAATAGCTCTAACCATCTCCTCTGTCTCATGTTTAGTTCCTTCTGGGTGAAGATGTACTTGAGACTCTTGTGGTCGCTGAATATGTCACATGATTCACCATACAAATAATGTCTCTAGATCTTCAAAGCAGAAACAACTGCTGCAAGCTCTAAATCGTGAGTAGGATAGTTTTCTTCATAAGGTTTGAGCTTTCGTGATGTGTATGCAATAACTTTCCCATGTTGCATGAGAACGCAGCCTAAACCCTTTCCTGAAGCGTCACTATAAATCTGAAATCCACCTGAGCTAGATGGGAGAGTAAGAATAGGTGCAGTCACTAACTTCTGCTTCAAATCTTCAAAGCTCTTCTCTCGCTCTTCCATCCAGACAAATTTCTCTCCTTTCCTCATCAGCTTAGTCAAAGGCAAGGCTAACCATGAAAAGTTCTCTACAAACCCGCGGTAGTAGCCAGCTAAACCCATAAAACTTCTAACTTCAGATGCAGATGTAGGTCTCGGCCATTTAGTGATAGCTTCAACCTTTGTAGGATCCATGGTGATCCCCTCTGCGGATACAATATGGCCCAGAAATGCCACCTTGCTTAACCATAACTCATACTTAGAGAACTTGGCATACAACTGCTTCTGACGAAGAATCTGTAAGACTGTACGAAGGTGTTCCTCATGTTCCTCCTTGGATTTGGAGAATATCAGGATGTCATCAATGAACACGATAACGAACTTGTCTAGAAACTCATGGAATACACGATTCATCAAATCCATGAAGACAGCTGGAGCATTAGTGAGTACGAATGGCATGACTACGAACTCGTAGTGCCCATAACGTGTACGGAAAGCAGTCTTGGAGATGTCCTGCTCTTTAACCCATAACTGATGGTTGCCGGACCTCAGATCGATCTTTGATAAATGCTTAGCGCCCTGAAGTTGATCGAACAGGTCATCAATACGCGGCAAAGGATAACGATTCCTAATCGTGATCTTGTTCAGCTCACGATAGTCTATACATAAACGCATGCCGTCGTCTTTCTTATTCACGAACAGTACCGATGCACCCTATGGTGATGCACTGGGACGGATGAAACCTCGTTCCAGAAGTTCCTACAGCTGATCTTTTAGTTCCTTAAGCTCTATAGGAGCCATACGGTAAGGAGCTTTGGAAATCGGCTTTGCACCTGGTATGAGCTCGATTCCAAACTCGACTTCACGAACAGGTGGTATGCCCAGAAGTTCATCTGGAAATACGTCAGGAAACTCTGACACAATAGGCTGATCTTGGATCGATGGAGACTCGGCATTAATGTCATGAATATTGGCTACGAAGCCCTGACAGCCATGTGATAGCAATGCACGCGCCTCCATGGATGAAATAATTTGTACTGACCTCCCTGGCAGAAAACCATGGTGTATGTACTTTGGAGATTTAACATCACCGAAGATAACCTGATAAGTGTGGCAGTCAATCGTAGCCTGGTGTTTGGATAACCAGTCCATGCCCAAAATCAAGTCAAAATCGCACATGTCCAAAGGAAGTGCGTCAACTATGCGGATCTTATCATCAAATTCTAGGGGAAGATATCTGTACACCTGAGTGATTTGTACAGAGTCCCTAAGTGGCGTGGAAATGCATAAGGCATTATCTAATGGCATCGGGGAAATCCTAACACGTACAAAAAAAAGTAGTGGATACGACTGAATGCATCGCTCCAGTATCAAACAGAACACATGTTGCCAAACCATTCATAAAGAGATTTCCGGTGATGGTACCTGAAGTCTTATTCTCCTGATCTCTAGTCGTAGTGAACACGCGACCAGAAGTAGGAGGTGGCTTGGTGTCGGCGTGCCTAGAGGTGCCTTCTATCTCACCTTGGCGACAGTCCTTCTGTTGATGGCCTTGTTGGCCACACTTGAAACAACCACCAGTACCTCGACGACAAATTCCAGAGTGTATACGCGAACAAGTAGGACATACATGATGCGTGAATCCTCCAGCAGGCGTCCTAGTTAGCTGAGAGCCTGTTTAAGGATTACATGCATGAGACATGATCGTGGAACATAAACATGATTACATAGAAGGTGTAAAATTTACCAGATGAGGTAGAGCGGTTAGGCTGTGAACCCCTACGGTCCTGATCCCTGCCGTTACCATTGTTCCTAAATTAACAATTGTTGGTAGGTCAGAATACCATAACATAAGATAGTTTAACATTAAAGAAGGTTAATGTAGGGATCTGCTGTTGTTCGATTTGTTAGCGTTGTTACGGTAACTATCATTAGCGCCACGCCTCTCAGAACCAGAACGGTCGTTAGTCTGACCGCTTCCCTTAGATGCTTGCTGCTGAGCGGCCGCAGGCTTACAGTCGTCAGTTTTCTGCTTGGAATATAACGTTGAACAGAGAATTATATGAATGAAAAATACTGATGGAATGATTTGTTTACAATTGGTGATTGAAGATACCTCTTCACTGCTCTGTCATCACCAAACTCCTCTCGCTCCTGAAGCATCTCGAGCTTACGAACTACATCGGCCACCTGTGCCATTGTAGTGAAAGTAGCACATACCAAGTTGTTGGCGACCAAAGTGTGAAGTGCCCAACGAAACTTCTCAGCCTGCTCCGCAGCAGTTCCTGCGGCTGGACCCAGAAATCCTGCCAAACAGAGAAACCTTTGCATGAATTCATTGTTGTTTTCACCAGCAACCTGCCGAATGGTGTGGTAGTCCCTCTTGAGCTTCTCTTGCTCAGCATGTGGAAAGGTACTGATTAAGGAAGAGCTCCTTAAACCGGTCCCAGGTCAGCTGTGCAACCTAATTATCACCACCGTTGGACTGCTTGGTCGATTTCCACCACTGCGGCACGTCGCCTTCAAACTTATAGCAAGCCATTCTTGCCTTGAAAACACCGTCACAACCCATTGCATCGAAAATCTTCTCGATGTGAGAAATCCAAGCTTCAGCCTCATTGGGGCTGTCAGTCTGCTCAAACGAACAGGGTCGCTGTTTGTTGAACCTCTCCAACCAAGTCATAAGAGTAACCGGTGGAGGAGGAGGTGGAGGATTATTGTTGTTGTTCTAATTGCCATGAGCCTGGAATTCCACATGAACTTCGTCTCTGATTTCATTGCGAAGTTGGGGAAGGAGGGCTTGCAGAGCTGCATTGACAGCTGCTGTCAAATCTGAAGTATTGCGTGAGTTCACTATCTGACAGTTTAAAGACAAAATGCAACATAAATCATAAGTCTGAAATGAGATGACATAAAATGCATAAACAATGTATAAATCAATGAAGCAGTTTATAATGCATGAAACAGTTTAAAAATGCATGATGTAGTTTATAAAAACTTTTATATGCGCGAGATTGAACGCCTATGGTCAGTTCACTCAAAACAAAAAACATGGCGAGGGGACGCCTATGGGTCGGTCGCAAAGTTAAAAGTTTTGATAAAAGCACATGCGACTAAATAGGGCCAGTCCTGTATCAACAATTACTTAGTCATAAACCTGCTACTATGATATGAATGCATGAATTAAAATGAAAATGAATGAATGCATGAAAACCAACTGTCAGTTCTAGGAAGACGCTGGTGACTACCCGTAAGTCACAGGTCATGTTTTACAGAGCTACAGGTCGAAACCTTTGCTTTGATACCATAATTGTAACACCCTATTTGGTAAGATAGAATGCTACAGTAAATTATGACGTTTCATCAAAGCATGCAAGGTCAATGTCTAAACATTCATGACCATAAATAGAAATACCGGAATCAAACATCGGTAGTCTAGTAACTCACACACGAGCAATATAAGTACTGTAAATGGAAGGACTAAACAATGTCCAAATGAAGTAAAGTATGATAAAGTAGGAATAAATGCATAAGGTAAAAGATGTCGGATAGCTTCCAATCCGAATGCACATACTCTGGAGTTCCTACTTGCGTCCTTGGATACCTGCCGTTTGGGAACATGGAAAAGTAGACGGCTGAGCATAACGCTTAGTGCACGGATATACGATAAAGCATGGAAACACAGAATATGGAAACACATAAAGAGTATAAAGCATGAATAGCAGCGGAAATAAATAAGTTCTGGAAAACCTAGTTGTCTGTCATGTTAACTGGTTTTAGTTCTGAAAACATAGCTTATGTTACTTATGAAAATCTGTATTAGTTAATGTACCAAAAGCCAATATAGGTCATGAGGTCAATAACGTGCATGAATACTTGTAGGGGTGACCTCGTCATGCAAATTAGAGGGGATGCCTCTAATTAATTGGCAAGTGGGTAGGAGGGATCAGCTCCTTGTGAAGGATGCAAGGCACACACCACATTCACCATGAAATCCTGACTGAAACATGTAACTAGGATGCACCCATACGCCCCATATGATAATATAATAAATATAACGGCCAAATAACTGAAAGGGACGTCACGAGCTATCACTCCGCCGTAGTGAAGTCATAACACTAGTGCCTCTAGTGTTATGGTTATGGTACCTCCATAACTAGGTGAAACTGGTCATGCATGTATATGGCTAAGGTAACTAATAAACATGTAACTAGGATACACCCATACGCCCCACATGATAATATAATAAATATAATGGCCAAATAACTGAAAGGGACGTCACGAGCTATCACTCCGCCGTAGTGAAGTCATAACACTAGTGCCTCTAGTGTTATGGTTATGGTACCTCCATAACTAGGTGAAACTGGTCATGCATGTATATGGCTAAGGTAACTAATAAACATAAGCATTTAATCTGTAACTACTGGGGAAAACAGTTGGCTGCATACGGGAAATCCTAATGAAGGAAGAGATTGTCCTTACTGAAGGACGGGAAATCCGTACCTTATGTCCAGTAGAAGCTAATGAAAACGATGAAGACTAATCCGCCTCGACGGATAACACTACATAAGAAATATGGACGAATATGAGTTGTCTGAATTACATGTGTTTTACTGGTTCCGTGTGTTATTAGCTTGTTATCCGTATTATGTCATGTTTCACTGTTTACTGTAGTTATTCTGATGTTCTACTGTGTATTATTCATGTATAAGTGTATTTTAATACTTGTATTGTAATACTAAGTAACTTTCTAAAAATAGCAGGTTTCCATAAATAGTAAGTTTCTAAAAATAGAAAGTTTCCAAAAATAGTAAGTTTCAATAATTAGAAATAAGCTGGATTATAAATAATAAATAAAGTTTAAATAGTATAATACAAGTCATGGTTATAACTTATTAATTAAATAACTGGTTAAATAATTAAACTATACGTTATATGGAATTTAATTAAAAATATATGTTTTAATTAAATTAAGCTAAGTTAAATACTTTAGGTTATACATGTAATATTAATTTAATATTAAACCTAAGTCTTGAAATTAATTAAATTAAAAGTCTAGTAATTAATTTAATTAACATGTTTTTTCTGATTTAAATGTTTAACCCGAGACCCGAACCCGTGTTTTTAAAAATTAACCCGAGCCCGAAACCCGGTCCCAAATATAAGCCGAAACATACACCCTTGACAGTGGCTAACCCGGCCTAGCCGGTTGCCACTGTCCGAGTGGTAACCCGCTGCCCAAGCCGCGGTTCCCACCGGCGGCAGCCGGTTCACACCGGTTCAGATCGGTTCACACCGGTTCATACCGGTAGTGGACCGGTTCCCCTTGTTTTTGTTCGGTTCTCACTAATAGCCAAAACAGCCCCCACCGAGACCCCATGGTCTCGGTTGGCTCTCGGTCAAAACCAAAACCACACCCCCGACATGCGGTCGGGGGTTTTCCCTTCGTTGCGCCAAACAACAAACCACACCGAGCCCCCTTGTGGGTCTCGGTGGCGTCAGATCAAACAAGCCGAGCCCCTTGGGGGTCTCGGTTGTGTCTCGGCCAACCCAAAGCCGAACCAAGCACCCCTTAATCCAATATTTAGTTAATCCCCATGATTTTAACCACTTGTTTTTAAGATTACTTAAATAATTAACATGAATTCATAAAGAATTAAAAAGAAAGGGAGTGTTTTAATTACCGAACGCGTGAAAAGGAAAAGGTTAAGAACACGATCACGTACATACGATTAATCAACCAAGAAAATTGTCCGGTTTGCTCTTGTGGTTTATGGTGGCCGGCGGCAAGGAGAAAAAGGAGGCAAGAGAGACTTTTTTCTGAAAACCTAAAATTATGTTTATGTTTTCCTGTGTTTTGATATTTGTGGATTTAAGTTGGGTCATGGGCCAAAGCCCATTTCCTCATTTCCTTCTTGTGTAGTCGCGGCTTATAGGGTGTCCACGGGGAAACCCGTAACTTTTCCGTGTTCAAATAATTACGTGATCGTTTATGTTTTAATGTCGTGATTTTTTTACGTCGTGTACTTAACACATTTATAATATTTACGTAACTACATGTTATTAAATACCGTGACACGTGAATTATATTATAAATGAAAAGTTTTAATTTTACCGTATTTTTATGTGTGTATTGTTCATGATATTTTAATATGGGTTTTACACAATGAATTGAAACTCACCACTAACCAAAAGCCCAAACACTTCAAGCATTGTAGGTACAAGTGGTGCTAACGTCAGCAAAAAATGTGGTGCCATGAAAAAATGTTGCCATAGATCCACACATACCTCACTAAATTTATAAAAAAAATAAAAGAAAGTTATTTAGCATGGGCCGGCGGTCTAAGCGCCAGCCTCATTGGTACCATGTCTGGTGCATTGAACCAAAAGATTTCTAAATCCCTTGGTGCCATGTTTGGCGCATCTATACCATTTGCTCTTAGGTTAAAGGAAAGGTTTGCAAAAACCCACAATCCATCACATTAGTTTTTTTTATGCTTTCACTTAATTCATTCAAACGTACCATTTCATTATACTAGTTAGAAAAAAAACTGTATATTAAACTACTTACTTTATATAAAATATATCATACTAAATACTTACTACACACTCATAAATAAAATAAAATAAATTAAATGTATAAAAGAAAGCCTTAGGTTTTTTAAGCTTACAATGATGAGCTATTCACCCTTCGCTAATACCAAAGCCAAAAAAAATACGCATAAGTTTTTGTCACCTGATTTGATTTAGTGAGTTTACAACGAGGGGTTTTATTCGGGTTGACCCGGTTGGGTTCGGATCAATTCGAGTTGGGTCAATTCGGGTTGAGACTAAAAAATCATACCCAAACTTGACCTTAATTAGAACTCGGGTTCAAGTTAATTCGGGTTCGGGTCACCTTGAATATATGTAAATGGTCTCAAAAATTGTTTACAATGTAAAAAGTGTTAGCCGCGTCGGATCAAGTTGGGTTGATTGAGTTCAAGACAAGTCGAGTCGGGGCAATTTGAGCCATGGCGAAAACATTTATACTTAGAACCGATCTTATTTAAAACTCGAGTTAGTCAAGTTGATCCCGATTGACCCGAATGACCCTAGTGATCCGATCCAAATAAGCTTATTCAGGCTCGAGTTCAGTTCGAGACTGTTTTTTAACTCCCCTAATTAGAATCATTCCTTTTAGCCTTAGATGTGGCACAAATAGAAGAAAAACAAGTTTGGTGTGATTTAAGAAACAAATAAAACACAAGTACATAGAAACAAAAAGATTCCACCATACTTTTATTCTTCTACTACTACTCCAAGTCAGCAATGAAAACCACTTAAACATAAAGTGCACAAAGACTCATCAGAAGAGTATCAGAAACCCACTCACTCACATTTATTAATTTAACAATCACATTTTCACACACACTCATTTCATGAATCCACCATAAACAAACACTAGTTTCATTCCATAACAAAACAATGCCTTCAATAATATTCCTCTTTTTCATAGCATTAAACTTCAAATCTTTATATGGGTCATCTTTTTATTTCAAAAACTTTGGTCAAGATTCAAATTTTACCTCAATTCTTGCACTTTATGGTGATGCTAATGTTACTAATCATGGGCTTTCTTTACAATTGACTAAAGATTTGAGCTATAGTGTTGGTAGAGTGGTTTACAAGAACCCCATTAAGTTTTATGCAGGAGTTCCTAAGAAATTGGTGTCTTTTTCGACTTTTTTCGACTTTTCGATGTCGAAAAGTGGAGAGGGGTTGGCTTTTGTGGTTATGGGAGATGGGTATGATTTGGATAGGTTTGATCATAATGGTAATGGGTCATTTGGGGTTGTTGCTAGTGGGGGTGAGTTTAAGTTTGTTAGTGTTGAATTTGATACATTTATGGATGATAAGTATGGTGATGTTAATGGGAATCATGTTGGTATTGATGTGTCTAGTTTTGTGTCTTTGAAAGCTGTGAATTTGTCTAGTGTTGGTTTGGGGTTGAGTAGTGGTGATAGGCTGCAAGTTTGGATTGATTATGAAGCGGGTTCGAGGCGGATAGAGGTTAGGATGAGTAGATTTGGCGAAAATCGGCCTGTTGATCCGTTGTTGTTTGCGAGAGTTGATTTGAGTAAAATTTGGCCTGGAAATAAGGGGTTTTATGTGGGGTTAAGTTCGGCAAATGGGAATTCTTCGCAGTTATGTAATGTGTATTCTTGGAGCTTTAAAACGCGAGAAGCGCCCGATTGGATGCATTCTGAACCGTTGGATCCGATTGTTTACAGAGATAGAGAAGGAAATGAGATCAGGAGTCATAAGAGAAGTGATTGTGTTTTGAGGATTCTTTCTGCACTGATACTTGGAATTGGGTTGGGTGCTTTAGGAAGCTTTATTGGTTTGTTTATGTGGACGATATTTGCAAGTAGGCGGCCTGTTGCACCCGAAGAGTATGATGTGAAACCGAAACCAGTGGTTCATGATAAAGCTCTAGCTAATGAGAAGTAATAGGTAAGTGTTTTGAGTAGTTGTTTAGATGTTATTTGTCGTGAAATTGTAAATTATTTTTGCTTGTCGTCTTGTAACTGTTTCTTCTTATTGTGTTACTATATTTCGAATGATAAAATCTTCCCAATCTGGTATTTATTAGTGATATGTTATGAACAATATGTGATTTTCGCTAGTTTAACTTTTTTCCTTTTTTGATAAAATAGATTTACTTTACCATTTAGAGGTGTTTAGGATTACTTAAATAGGTAATTGTTTAAGCTTATTTTTGTGGCTGATAGGCTTATCCAGCTTTTGAAAAGCCAACAAGCTCATATATTTTGGGCTTGTGAGCTTATCCACTTAACCTTATGGTAATTTAAGTTGATAAGCTTATAAATTCGTTAAAGATGTGCTTATTAGCTTTTTGAAAGTTCAGAAACCTCATAAGCCGTAAAACGTAAGTTTAAACATATACCCCCTTATTAGAACTACTAATATATCTTATAATCGCAGAACTGCTGATCTAATTATTAGTGACGACTAACTTAAAAAACAAGGAGTAGATAAACAATTTTTCCGTAATAAGCAATGCCAAACACCCGTTAATGGGATGGTAGTGGAGGAAGGTGCGTGGGGTGTGTTTTAGTGGCATTTGCTTTTGTGTAATGGCATGTAAATGGTTTCTTACTTGCTAACCAGAAAGGTTAAAGTGCTGCTTCTGATCTGGAAAGATTACACTTTACATTATAAAAAGAAGCGATCGACTGTACAGGATGCAAGGAATGTTGTACTAATGCATCTTCTCTGTGATTGGAATACCTTTTGCTTCTGATGATTGCAGTGCTTTAAAGTCTAGGTTTTGCCAAAGGTTTAAAGTTTGGCAGCCATGGTAGATGGTGGTGGTCATAACTCATACTGGGAGGGACCTCCCTACATAGTTTCGACACGCGGCCTGTGGGGTCGGTTTCCTAGACCTTTAGCGCCACGATAATGATATGTGAACAAAACGACTTGTATTTTGAACCCTAAGATAGGTAGGTTGCTACTTAGGAGTAGTTAGGCCTAAATTGTCTTGTCTATAGATCAGCGATAAACCCTTTCACTAAAAAAGCCTTCAAGTACTCGATATCATGAGCTCATGTTAGCCATAGCAGAGACAATAAACTAATTACCACATGGGCTTGAAAGTGCGGTCTGCCGGTCTCAACCTTGTTTTGGCATATGACTCAACTTGTGTGAATCGCCCACGTATTCTTCTCTAATGAACCGTCAGGAATAGTACGAACATGAAAAACGAATGAATATGCAAAACTCTATATATTTACTATAAATTGTGAAACAACATAAGCCAAGAAAATAACAAAACCTTAAACTACCCATTTCTGTCCAAACCCAACCCGTTCGCTTTGTTCCTAAAATCTACACTTCAGAAAAATGTGATCGTTTAATTCTCCTATGGCACGGGGCTACACTCTACATCATGTACAGCCGAGATGAAAGAATTCCGGTAATATATATGAATGAATTGAATTGAAGGAAAAAATGTAATCTATTCTGCTGACCGTAGCAAATTTTCATGGATCTGTCTTTGGTCGATAAACGCGCGGATAGTTTTATTTTTCGTTCCGCCGCAAATACATCCAGGAAACGGGTTTGCATAAAAGCTCTCTTCTAGCTTTGGAGATGCACCCGGTTTCCTCTTGTAGGGTGCACCCACCCGGTCTTTATGTATTGCTTTGACTTTTGAACTGAACGTCTCCCACGATATCTCACCATCATCAAACCGATCAATAAGTTTAACAAAATGTAACCGATCAGGATTAATTGTCTTCCTAAACCCTTCAAACCTTCTATGCCCTTGAACCGCCTTAGCCATGTTCCCATCATACGTGTAGGCAAACACATCGCTCTCAAGAGCAACATAGTAATCAAGGGCGGCTAAACGGTTCTGGTAACGATTAAGAGTTACTAACTCATCGGGTGTCGCAAGGGTGCTGTGTGAATATACGTTTGGGTACTCGTTTTTGAACGCGTCCATGCTGCTGTTACCATAGATTTCACCGGCTACTATGTAGATTTTGGTGTTTGCAGGGTACCCCATTGCTTTAAGGAACAAAGCAGCTTCTCGTGGTGACATTGGACACCCTCCTTGCTGTCTTTTTTCTGTGCCATTAATATCTTTTTCTTTCCAATGCTTCACATTATATCTCATTCTTTCGAGTACTTCTGATTCTAGTGTTGTTAGGTTATGGCTACACCCTGTAAATGCAAGCATATCCTTCTCGTACCTGCACAGAAGTCATTTTTGTTAAAATATCGTATCGATATCACAATATTGAATTTTACATAAATGGTTTCATTGGTTTGCTCAAAATTACAGAGTTGTTCCTGGCCAATTTACTAGATACAGATAGGCTTCCAAGTTCCAACTGTTTGCTTACAATTTGCGAAGAGTGTTTTTAAGAGCGATATCCGTAACAGGTTTCATCAAGGGACCATTTACATAATTTTGAGCCAACCATACAGATGGTTTATGTACTTTACTTTAGTAAAAAAGTTGTCTTACCTCAAATGTAATGCGATATAGGGTTCATCATCACTTCCAAGTCTATTAACGAGCTTTCTTCCAAGGCTCTCGATCTCATCAGAGTAACGAAGGGCCTCATAATTTGCACGACACCGAAGCTTCTGATAAGTCGACGGAAGACCATTGTTGACGAGCCTTGCATCAGAATGTGTAAACTGGATCACCTTGTGTTTCTTTAACAACGCCTTCATTTCCCCTCTATAATAACTTGCCTAAACCATAAAAAATAGTATATAAATTTTATTCATTTAGGTAAAAATTTCTGTAAATTAAAGGAAATATATTGTTACGCATGTACACACCTTTGACCACGAAACCGGAGCCTTGACATAAGGCTTAACTGTTGCGTATTTTGGTGGTAAAGACTCGACAATTTCGACATCATCTTTCAAGTTGTCGATGAAATGCCTCCAATCGAAAATGTCCTTAAAATCACTAAAAAAAGAACCTCATCATCAATCACTACTGATGAATTAATGACATCGTATGACACGGTAAAAGTGTAACTATGACTTACCTAGGATCCGTCCAAAATGACTGATGATCAAGAGACGGCAGAACAAGAGTGGCATTCATCATTTTGGCGATAGCCACCATGTCACATATCTGACATAACATAACAGATAAAATCGATGTTACTAAAGTAGACACGTTTACACGTAACATTTGATCGTTTCCAAAAATATCAAGTTTTGAGATGAGAGCGAGAACTTACTCCTGTCCTCATTTGATTCAATCCGCCATTGGCATGAACGAGAAGATACCCGATTGTCGGGGTGCTACTCTCTGAAAACCAAAACTACCATTAGAACCATTTCTGGTGTTCTAAACGCTAGAGTTGCACATCTACATTGACAATGTATCGACAACAAAAACAAAATGACATGACTTACTGCTTTGATTTCGAGATCTATCGATGCATTGATGATAACGACTGCTGTTTGGTTTCAACCAAATTTCCGGGACCTATACCAAAGAATTAAACTGTTACAGTTTATAAATCACTTGTCAAAAGTAAGATGTTTATATTTTTGTTCATTTGGAATTAACATGCCACATTTTACTGTTACTTAACTACTGTACTTATATCAAGTTTTAGCAGAAAAAATAACATAGAAAGAGGTGCTCAATCCTAATTAAAACTAAGGTCATACTATTCGTACCCGTAACTTTTTTTCAACCACTAATACTCTCTTAGTACCCGGTAGGGTCATAGTATTCATACCCTTAACTTTTTTCTACCACTAATACCCCTTAATACCTGGTATATACCTGGTATACTGATAGGAAATGACAATTTTATGTTTTTTTTTTTCGTATCTATATTTTTTTTAAGCAGTTTTACTTAAAAAAAAATAAACTTTCTTTAAAAGAGTTATTACTTGTAAACTAGAGAAGTATGAGTAACCAACCCCTTAAAACTATGAAATCTGAATATGAAAAGGTCACTTTTTTTTTTGTCAGTTAAAAGTAAACTTTCAGATTATTTTGTTTGGATAGTGGGGGGTATGATATGAGAACTCGCTTTCAACATAAAAAGACATAACGACCATATAACGTATTTCAAAAACTAAAAAATAACGAGTTCACAAGCCTAGTAGATTACGACTTACAAGGAATATAATACAATATACTACCATTTTTGTTCTTCATAGAAAACTTAAGTCGGCTCATAATTTTAATAGATACGAAAGTTCATAGTTGACTCTTTAACTTTGTGGAATTAGTCTCACAAATGCACCGCCTTGACTTTTTTGTTCACTGAATGACATTTTACTACTTTTCCTCGACTAGATTAACCTAAAGATTTAAAAGATCGAAGAAGACACTTTTGGTAAGCTTAACAAGTCAAGGCAAGTCTAGATGCATGACATTTTGACATGTGACGATCGGATAACTCTTTCATGTTTTCGGGTATCAATCAAATGAGAGTTGATAGTATTACACGATAAATATGACTCGAGCTTAAAACATGATGTCTACGAGTTTTACATCATTAACAAGTTAATATATACTTCATCCGTCTCAAAATTATTGTCCACCGATAAAAAACATACAGTTTAAGAAAAGTATCAATTTTTCAGCTTTCTCACTCTTACTTTTTGCAGAAAAACAGTTTTACCCTCAACTAATTAATTTAAAACCTTTTTAAAGTTTGTAATTATGATTTCAATTAAGGGTAATATAGTAATCTCGATCTAAAATTACTACCTATTTTTAGAAGTTTTAGAAGTGGACAATTAAATTTGGACAAACCGAAATAGAAAGGTGGAGTATAATTTTGGGACGGAGGGAGACTATAGTAACAATATGGGATGTAATGGTTTGATAACGGTCAAATAAAAAGATTCGTGTAAGAATTTGGACACGGTTTCTAAATTGGTGATTTGTCAAAGGGCAAGACATTCCAAATTGAATACTACTATGTCTGCCAGTGCCTGCCCATCATTTTTCATGGGTCACGCTTTACAACGGAAACTTCCTATTTATTTTATAATTTTTTCCTTAGTTTCACATTGTTTAATCTCATAATGCTTTGTTTTATGGTAAAACAACATTGATTTTTCTTTCAACTTTAATATTTGTTTTTTACCAACCTTAACTTTGTCTTTGCCTCTCACTTAAGCAATTTCTTTATGAGAAAAATACTAACATGAGTATAAGCTTTTGTTAATTGACATAAAAAGCAAAAAGAAAATAAAGTTACTTTAACCATTGTAATCAAAGTTTGTTATGAAGAAGTAATGAATTTCAATGGTCAATAGCCAATGTTTCAAGCTAAGAAAAAGTTCAGAACTATCTAATAAATTGCCTAAACTAAACATAGTAGTAACAATTAAAAACTAAATTTGACTTACAAAATATTATTTGTATCTAAAGAAATACTATAACTTTTTTTTTTTGAAGATATACTATGACATTTGATATTATTCATATTTGATACATATGTGTATGTACCTAAGGATTAGAAATAAAAAACTCTAGTCTTACTCCATCGATTGTTAGCATATCAAGCTTAAACACGTAGCTTAATGCTAATATTTCTTTTTAGGTTTTGCTAACAAATGCCAGTAAACAGATGTTAATGTGTATCAAATAAATACAAAATTTTTTAAAATAACATTAAATACGCATTAAATAAACTCACAAATTAATATATTTTAACATAATTTTCAATAGAATTAATGTATATTTAATACATTTATATGTCAATTTAATAAATTTGTGTTTATCTAATATGCATTAAACTAATTGGTTAGCAACTCTTTTTTAAGCATGCTCTGTTTTTATGATCTAAAGATTACATTTCATTGCCATTCCTGACTAACAACCATTTCCACCAGAAATTAACAATAACAACTTATCTGATCATTAACTACAAAACAATTCTAATACGTAAACCATTATCAATGAACGAATATTTCAACATATTAGATGGAAATTGAGAAGAGAAAACTTACATGAGTATCGAGCGATTTCTCCAACACCCTTTTCGGCATAGAGGTCGAGCTCGAAAATGAATCAATATCAGCTAATACTCTTTGTGCCTTAATAACATCACTTTTATAATCTCTTAATATCAACATTTGTGCATTTGACCAGCTTCGACCAACTACCTCTGCCTCCATTTCCGCAACCGGACCATTTGCCATATACGAAAACTTTACAAACACACTAAAACCAACAAGTACAACCAAAAACCCCAGCAACGTACGTCGTAGATTCTTCCCTAGTTTCCCATAATTTCTAATCTCAACTGTCCCTTTTCGGGACAGTACAAGATTATTATTATTATTATTATTATTATTCGTACTATGATGGTTTACATGCTGGCTTGTGGTAGTTGTTGCTGAATTACAGCAACAACTGCCAAAACAATCAACTGTTGCTTCGCAACAATCGTTAATATTATTATGATGATGATTATGATGATATTGTAAATGTCCCATAATTGAGTTGACAACGTCTGTGTGATTGGATGCCGCCGTGACATCAGCACGGCGGCGGTGGGCTGAAACACCCCCGAAACGTGGACTGCCGGTGGTGGATACGGGGGTGGCGCCACCGGTTGTCATCCAAAATTTTCAAAAGGAATGTGTGTATCACCAAATGCAACAAAACATATGATATTAAAATGTATAGATTGAACTCGAAACCGAATCGAAAAGAGAAAAAGTGAAGTTAAGGATCAAGATCGATAGGAGGAGAATTGGAAGGATTATAGTAATGAAGAGGAATTATAGGAATTTATTTAAAATGAATGAATGGATGTAATGAAAAAGAATATAAGAAGAATGTGAAAAGTGGAGAGTGGAAATAGGCGTATTCTAAGGTGGTTCATCATGTATTTATAGTCATTCCTCTTCTTACGCGTTTTAACGTTGTTTTGCTAAATCCTTGAATTTTAACGTACTAATGTTTTCTACTCTTTTCTTTTTTTACATGTGACGTTTCCATGTTTTTTTTAATCTTAAAGGATTTGTTATTTTGGTCTTGTCTTTTCCAGCTAAAAAGAGTTCATTTTTTTTTTCAATACTATGCCACTTTTGATTTGTTAACTATGGAAACTCCGATTTTTAAAGGTATCTTGTTTTGTTAATTAAACTAAATTTGGTGAAAAAAAAGAAAGAAAATGAATAACTTTTAATTATTTTACTTTTGTTGTAAAATAAATAAAGTTTTATAAACTGATTTCTATTGGTAAAGCAATGACGACTCTACTCAATGGTAATAACAGAAATGGAAATTCTTTCTGGTAAAAGCGAGTCTGAAGTTAATGATGAGTTTAACACAAAAGGGCCAACGGATCGAATACATGTTAATAATGTTATTGTTAATCAGTATACATTTTAGAGAAAAGAACAAAGGAGCATTGAATAAACATTAACTACGATATGTTTTTGATGATTTTGTTTTCATATTTAGTTTTCTTTAAGTAAATGCAATGCTTTGAAAAGTGGTTTAATTCAGTTGATTGAACAGGTTAGACTAATTTTAGTAAAAAACCGAGTTAAATTTAACCGAGTTTTAAATTCTTAAAACTAGGGTGAGTATAGTTCGGTTTGATTTGATTTTTGTATAAAACTTAAATTGAACCAACAAATTTCGGTTTTTGATTTGTAGGAATCATTCAGTTTCGGTTTTGTGTCGGTTTGGTTTTCGATTGTCGATTTATTTTCGGTTCGGTTTTTCGATTTTTTGGTTTCTATATGATTTAATATCGAGTTTCGCTTTAAAAAGTCAACTTCAAATATAGCATAAACCGACACGTTAAAAGCTTTAAATAAAGATTAAAAACAAGAAACACAACATTAACAATAAGAAAAAAATATCATATAAAATCCTAAAAAACTTACTTATGTGTATAAATCATCACAGTAGCAACGATAAAAACCTAACTAAAAAACAACCTAGAAGAGAACTTATTATTTAGCATGTTCAATAAGCATATGAAACAAAGATTAGTTGTTAAACATGATATAACTAATCTAACGTAGCATATTCATCGTCCATTACTTTCGACGTGAACTTATATATATTCTCATGTTTATAGAGATCGGTTCGGTTATATCGGTTTTCTTTAATGTTAAAACTCAACCGAACCAAAAACTTCGGTTTTTTCAAAATGCAAAAACCGAACCATCGGTTTTTCAATCGGCTTCGGTTTTTTAGGTTTCGATTCTTCGATTTTTTCGGTTTAGGTTCGGGTTTTCAGTTTCTTACACACCCATACTTAAAACCAGTTAAACTCGTTAGATTTAGAGTGACTCGGCTTAATCGCGTCTTTTCGAACCTGGTTGAGTTCGATTTTTTTTGTTTATTTACACTAATTCTCATTATTTTTTAAAATACATCAATCAAATCATTATTAGGTCAATGTTTACGTTTATGTTTTAGTATACCAATCATATTTTAATGTATGAAAATACAAATTAGTTTAATTTATCGATTTTAACTGACTGCCCTTTCAATCCTTACAGAACCAGTGACCTTCTGTACATTTTATTCCAAAATGGTTGAAAGCAATAAAAAGGCTATTTCACAACTGAAAATTTTCATCCTAAAATCTAGAATACTTAGAAATTCATGCAGCATAAACTCTATCTAAGTGGGTAATCCGGTGAAAAAATAATTCACCACACAAACTAGAACCAGATTAAACTCTATCGAAAAGATAACGTGGCCACACAAAGAGCGCGCGGTAGTACTCGGACTAATAAACAACTTGATCACTTGACCTTGCGTTTCTAGAATGGGACTTTTTAAGTCTCACAGAAAAACTACAAGAGCCATTAAAATTCATGAAAAGGCATTTAGTCGACTAAAATAGAACAAATTATTTGTAACGAGATACATGCATGTAAAGTTAATTGCTGATATCATTTTACATGCTATATATGTCTCAATAGTTTTAGCAAATGGTTTTCCTTAAAGTGCACACCGTCTTTCTATTGTTTCATATGTTAATTCGCACACATACTATTGTTAAGTTATTTGTCATCGTGTATAATGTTTTTGGCGTCATTTAGCATGTCATTTCCTTTTATTCTAGTATCCTGTAGTTTATAGATAGGCATTAGAACACATATATGTACGTCTTATGCAAGCGCATATAGAGTGAAGAGAATCGATTCACAATGATTCTACACGGAGACGGAACCAGGATGGGTCTCGTGAATCTTATAACACCCATAAAAAAAATTTCGCGTAGTATTAAATGTGTTAAAAAAAATCAATTTTTGTTAGATTTATACTAATTACAATTATGCTTAGTATTGTTTACATTATTATAAGTGTATCGGGTCGTTTTGTGTCACGATTTTATCCCTGATTCTACACATCTTGGTTTGGTTTGATCAAGTTTTGTTGAGAATTGTTTAAAACGAATAATGGAAATGAAGATACTAAAATCTTTGGATGAAGTTTTTTTCATTTGATTGATATCAGACATCTTATAAATATGAACATTGTTAAATCATTCTATAAAATCATTCTATATTCTTACACACATAATTATAAAATATACATCTTTTTACTTATTATTTTTTCAGATTTAAACCGTTAGCTTCGTCATATGTCAGGATTCTATATGTAGAAAGATTATGGTTGTGTTTGGCAATGAGCGATGGTAAGCTTTTTAGAGCGGTGAGCGGTAAGAAGAACATTTTGATTTTTAACGCTTGTTTGGTAAAAAGAGCAGTGAGTGTTATGATTTTTTTAGTCGTTTGAAAAAGAGCAGTGAGCGGTGCTACTTTTTAGAAATGCTAGTTTTTCAATGCTTCTTTTAAAGAGCGGTGACAAAGAGTAGTGAACAAATGAGCGGTAAGATATGACAGCTACTGCTTGCAGTTCATGCTCACTGCTACTGCTCGCAGTTCATGCTCGCTGCTACTGCGCACAGCTACTGCTTATTTCAACAAACACACTTATATTTATTTAAATATATTTTGTGATTATTTCTAGTTAGTATGTCAAAAAGTATATTCTGGAGATATATGCGTGACACAATGAAATAAAATACCAGCTTCCAAATTAAGAAAACAGAATACTCAACTGTGTTGATTTTGCTAAAAAATAAAAGTGTTGATTAAAATAGGGAATTTCTAACATGTGCCCTCAATGCACATGTTTGTGTTTATATAAAAGTAAAGTTTAGGTTTATTAAATATAAATTGTTATTTATTTATGGTGATTTTAAGTGTATTTAATGTGAATTTAATGTATTTTTTACAAAGGAAAATTAGTGTTTAATAAATATGGCTTAACATGTGCTTGAGGGCACATGTTAGAAAAACCCATTAAAATATAATGCATTAATTATTATTGTATCAATTTTAGGTGAATGGGCTAAGGTCTACGAGTGACTATCATGTGTAATCCCACAGCTAAGTGACTGACATGACAATTAGCCGTTATAATCATAACTTTTACGATTTTAAACTAAATTTTAATACAGTAATAGTGTAACACTGGCTGATTAACCCATGGATTTTGAGCTTTATCATATGATTGAGTAATTTCCCCAAAGTAAGGTTATTAGCCGTTATACATGCTACGCATGTTCAGCAGACAAGTTTATTATAAACAATTGATACATATAGCGACTAATAATTGATGTAATGATAACTCAATAGTTACTTAATTATTTTTATATGAGTTAATACAAAATACTTGCTTAAATATTTTATCTATGCCAAGGGACAATTCTACATTTCTTTTATTAAATGGCGCCTTAAAAAGAGAATTTTAAAAGCTTATGAGCTTATTGGGGCGTATATAATGTAGTCAGATATCTTTATTCCAAATGCAACCAAACGATCACCGACACCAAATCCTAGTCAACAACTAAGAACATACAACTAAGAAAAGGAAAAAACCTAAACAGGCTCAAGAAAAAACCTAATCAACACCCCAACGAGCGACACTCAATCCATCTGTCAAACAACCAAAGGAGGCGATCGATGAACACCTTCTTTTGCCAACTTATCAGCATCATCGTTACGCTTTCGAATAATATGCGTAATCAATCTATTACAACTCATAGATAGGAACGCATCAATGTCGTGAAAATGATGAAGCAACCTCCATGGCCTCTCATTCGGACGATTAACCCAAGATATGGGTTAAAGAGTCACTTTCAATAGTAATATTAACCGATCTCAACTACTCTTTTTCTTGAATCATGTTACAAGCTTTTTTAATAGCCATCAACTCAGCAATATTGGAGTCAACACCCACTGAAATTGAAAACATCGTCAAAACAACCTGATCATTGTTTCGTAACAAACCACCAATACCTGCTAAACCCGACTTACCCATAGCTGACCCGTCAACGTTAAATTTTAAATCACCATTAGCCGGAGCACACCAGCTAAGAAAGTTCCTATACTTCCGATGATGGCAAATCGCTAAAATCGTGAACATATCTACATAGAAATCTAATAGTGAATACGAGCATGATGGAAATAAAGCTTTTATCCAACAACCAGTCTTGAATTTCACAAGGTCTAAAATATGATACGGTGATGTTTCCTTATTAGAAAAGACAACTTTATTTCTAGCCTCCCAAATATGCCAGAAGACCGAGAGAAAAGACATTACCCATACTTCTTTACACTTCGAAAAAGTAGCCATTTCCATCCACCAAACAAACAAATCTGCGAACGTCCGAGGAATTGCCTACTTAAAATCCCCTCCATCTATTAACGACCACCAAATAAAAAGAGAGGTTTTACAGTGAACGAATAGATGGTCAATAGACTCTGGATAAGACACTGCGGACAGCTACGTTGATTTTCAGAGATGGATCCGGTTTTAAAGAGTAAATCTCGAGTTGGGAGTTTACCGAGAATAGTTTGCCAACAAAGAATACGGGCCTTAGGCGGAGCTTTGAGCTTCCATATCATAGAGAGATGGTGATTCGTATTGCAAGTCATATTCTCCATCTGATACGCAAATGATTTGCACATATATCTACCTGAGGATTCGAAAGACCATATGACTTTATCATCATTTGCAGCCGTCATCACGATTGAGTTTAACAAACACATAAAGTCATCAAATTGACCTACCTCCCAATCAAATAAACTTTTTCTAAACTTTATGTCCCACTTCCAGTTACCACCTTCCCAATAACCAAAATCGCACACCGGGCCTTTTTTGTGGCATGCTAAAACATACATTCGTGGGAACGATAACTTTAGAATATACCCTTAAACCCAATGATCGTCCCAAAAAATAGTACTATCACCCCTACCAACATGATGCATCAACCCTTTTCAAGCTATAACCCCCGAACATGACTGCAAGTTAACAACTTCAGTAATCTTCTTCTAAATGGGAGATACAAAAGATTTTTTTGGACTCAACGAAGATAGATTAGACACATGTATTCCATATTTAACATCAATTAGCTTTTCTACAAAGTGCTTCTTTCTTGTTTCCATATTACCATAACTACTTGCACATTAGGGATTGGTTCCTAATTTGAAGATTCTCGACTCCAAGACCCCCATTACGTTTACTTTTGGTGATAGTCTTCCAGTCTACCACAAAAAGTTTTCGCTCATTAGTATTTCTTCCCCAAAAAATCTTATGCGAATCTTATCAATTTCCTCTGCTACACACTGGGGAACCTGAAACATAGATAAATAATAAAGTAGAAGACTGTTAAAAACATATTTTAAAAGAACAATTCGATCAGCTCTTGAAATGAATCTAGACTTCCATTTTGCTAAACAATCTCGCATTTTCTGAATGACTCGGTCCCATACAGCTTTGAAAACAGGGTTAGCTCCAACCGGAAATCCGAGGTATCAAAAGGAGATGTTACCAAACGAGCATCTGACATCACTACCCCATGAATGAACTAGATTATCATTTATACCACTTCCAATAAGTGTGCTTGTTAAGAAATTGATTTTCAAACCAGCTGGCAATTGGAAACATATAAGAATCCCCTTTATATTAGAAATATTTTCTCTATTAGCTCCGCAAACATAAGAGTATCGTTAGCAAAGTGTAAGTGAGATATCGGAAAATGTTGAACTCGGCTAACGTCTACACCCGTAAATAACCCAACCTGGATAGCTTTTAATAACAACGTATTTAAACCTTCTCTTACGATATTAAACAAGAACGACGACAGAGGGTCGCCTTGTCTCAACCTTCTCTTCATCGAAAAGAACTTCGTTGGAGAGCCATTGACTAATACAACAGCTCTAGCCGAAGATAAACAAAACAACACCCACTTTCTCCATTTCTGCCCAAACTTCATTTCTTCCAATACCCTATCCACAAAAATCCTCTCAACCGTATCGTATGCCTTCTCAAAATCTACCTTAAAAATTAATCCGCCCGTTTTTTATTTTCTTAGCGAATGAGTAACTTTATTGGCAATTAAAGTGCAATCTAGGATTTGTCTTCCTTTCGTGAAAGCAAACTATGATTGCCCGATTACCGATTACATAAAAATTTTAATTCTCCCCGCCAGCACTTTAGACAACACTTTGTATATGATACTGATAAGTGATATAGGTCTAAAATCATTTAGATCTTGAGGGCACAACTTCTTTGGAATAAGAACAATGAAAGAGTTATTTAACGCCAAAGAAAATCGACCTTTAACATGAAACGCTTTGAAAAATTCAATCACGTCATCCTTGATAGTACTTCAATTTTGCTTAAAGATCTTAAAATTTAGACCATCCAGGCCTGGCGCTCAGTCCTTTCCAAAACATCATATCGCTTCTCTTATTTCATCCTCTCTAAGTGGAGATTCCAAATGATTAGCTTGAATAGCCGAGATTGACTTGAAACCACCTTCTAACGGCCAGAAGAACGGACCAACACTATTATTAAAGTGGTCTTTAAAGAAATTTGATATGGCTCTCTTTGCATCAATTGGATTATCAAACACTTTGCCTTTAACAACTATTGAGTCAAGAGTGTTCGCTCTCATTCAACTATTATGAAGCATATATAAGTATTTAGAATTAAAGTCACCGTATCTAAGACATTTAACACGGGATTTTTGAATGACATTGAGAGTTTCTTAATTTCTAAGGAATGTAATTTGTTCTTTTAAGGAGACAAACTCTTTCCATAACATCACGTCATCATTGTTGGTTTCTCGCTAAACTTCCACTTGAAACAATCTCCTCTCTTTCGCCCTAATTTCTTCGACTAAGGAAGAAAACTTGTTTCAAAACTTCGCCTTCAACTGGACTTTCACATTCTTCATCTTTTTCATGAGAGAGTATCCACCAGAACCTTTAACACTTTGGTCTTGCCAAGCCTTCTGAAAACACGCCATATAAGTTATATCTTCAAGCCATCAATTAAAATTCTTAAACGGTTTAGTACCCCAATTGATAGGTTCCCAACCAACGCCCACTTCATGATGATCAGAAAAGGAGACCTTAATACACCATTGTATTGTTTGATGGAAACGTGACATCCAATCTATTGACAAGAAAAATCTGTCAAACCGACTTAGCGATAAGTTTGATTGACCATTAGACCAAGTAAATCTAGCACCCGTCATGGGAATATCAATTAAGCTACAATCCTTCACAAACCCTCGGAAATCTCTCATCGAAGTGTCCACACAACTCTGCCCTAACCTCTCCTCCACACGTAAAATATCATTCCAATCGCCACCAAGAATCCAATACCTATGTTTCCCTACTTCTTGATCTTTTAAAGCAACTCAAGTACGTCTTCTTTCAATAACATCATTAGAGGCATACACATTAACAATTGAAAGATCATTAGCCAATTTGACTAAAAGCCTTCCGCTATTAAGAAACCAGGCCATTCTATGTGTTTATTAACCTTAAAAAAACCTTTTTTCTCCAAATAATCATAATACCTCCTGAATATCCAACAGAATTACAACACCTGACTTCCAAATCATTCCTATTCTACAATCTCTACACCATCCTACTATCAAAATGAATTAACTTAGTTTCTTGTAATAACACCGCATCTGGATTTCTTTACCCAAAATCTGATAAAACACGTTTTTTTTACTTACTATTCAACCCTTTAACGTTAATGGATATAATCTTCATTAAAACAAAATACCTACAACAAATCCAACAAAATTATCGACATTTCAGATCTATAAGCTCCATCTTAAAAACTTTGTTCTTTAACTCCGTAAGGTTTCCGTCACTTTCAAGGGCCATCATTGAAGTTATCTCAACCACCCTCTCGGCTTTCATTCTCGCTTTAATTTCCAACGTATGGAGGAAAATTCATTTGGAGTACCTTTTGAGTGCAAATTTGTAAGAACTCGTATTTTTTCCGGTATTATTTTATTCTTGTTTCTTGAATTTACCAACGTATTACATTTTCTTGTATTTTTTATGTAAATCCTGAGATCTAGATATTGTTAATAAATTATACTTTCAAGTATCTTCTGATCATCGATAAATACTTTATTCAGAATTATAAAATGTTTATTTTATTTTTCCATATTTATTTAAATCAAAGTTTTGATTTAAAATCACCCGCATGCATTTTACAAAGAGTTTACTCAAAATCAATGTACAACGAGAATTCCTAATGATCGCGATACCGACGGATGCCCAAAATTTTACATTTTATCACGATTGTTTCGATAAGTAATATTTTTGACGATTTCGTTTTAATTACGTGTTAAGTCGTGTCGGGAAACCATATTATCATATTTATGATGCATTCTAACTTTTGAAAAGTATTTTTACGAAACCCGAGCCTCGTAAACATTTTTAAGATTTACTAATAACTATTTTCTACCCTTTAAATTATCAAATTGCTTTTAAGTCAAAAGGTTTCTAACTTGCCAAGTTTTACCCCTACACCTAACACCATATATAAGCACTTTTCCTTACCAAAAACACACACTAATCAACTTAATAAAAATCAAACAAGAACTTCTCTCTCCCCACCCCCCTTTGCCGTGAACTTCAACCCTAAAACACTCCTAGATCATCAAATCTTACTTGTTTTTAACAAAAACTAAGCAAAGAACACATATTAAAATGTTCTTGTGATTCTTTTGGTACAAAAATCTTCCACATTCATCAATTTTTAAGGTTTTTATGATTTTATGGTTGGAAAATGTTTTAAGCATCATGCATGTGATGATCTTGTTAAGATCATCATGTTTTGATCCTAAAAAGTTTGATTTTTGATCTTTGATTTTGTTAAAATTTGTCATGCAAGTGTTTAGGAGTTTGTTTGGTTGATGGATTTGATAGTAGGATGATTTTAGAGGTATGGATTACGTTAAAATGGGTCCAAATATTGATTTGATATGATTTCTAAAAGTGTATATTACTTCAGCAGGTTTAGAACAGATTTTCGTGGGTTTATGTTTGGATATAGGTTCAGATTAATTGATTTGGTCGTAGGATTTTTCAAGACGCTCTTTTTGATATAAGATAGAGCTTCTAACTCATTACAGATCAAAAGTTATGCTAGTTTTAGTATCTGTGTACCGGGAGACACAAATCGGCACAATCCGAGATTGTGGCTGATTTTGGATCGACTCTCGGGGACTTTAGGAACGGTTAGATAAATAATACTACTGGTTTTTAAGGTTTATAAACTTAATATGATGGGTCTAGTAGTGGGTTTAAAAGGCGGATTGTCAAGATATTACTTTTAAAGTGGTATAAATGGTTTTATAAAACAAGTATACATTCTGTCCCAAAATTTAGAGTCGAGCTGATGGGTTTTAAAGTATGAAATTTGGCTCAACTTTTGGTGAGGTCTTTTACAGATTATAAGTGACCTTGACACCAAATTTCATCTAAATCGGACAAGTCTAGATAGGGTAGATCGGTGTGTACATTCGGAGTGTATTTGCTGATTTGTATTTTAGTCACGTAGTTCAATGCTTACGTTGCGTAAGTTTGAGTATTCATTATTGGACATAGTGACTTACTCAAGTGTTTAGTCATTATATAAATGACTTAGCTACTGGTCCGAATAAGGTTAAAGGATAGTTTGACTTGCGTTGACTTGGCGTCTTTTAACGGGTCAATTTCAAGTGTACAAGTGTTTAAACGGGTAGTATTGGATAAATAGGATAGTATGGATTCATTTGGGTCGTATCTCTGGTTTTGAAATATGTATACTTTGAAAATATTTAAAGTCATATTATACTTGGTATATATTGATATTTGAGTCCGAGTCTTAACGTGCGCCTTATTTTGATAGGTTGCGGCTTTCGTGTTTTCCCGGACATCCATATCGTCGGTGATCGTCATGCTGCTACTTTTTCTACTCAGCTTCTGAGTACAATGATTTACTTACCGCGTGGCTAAGGTGAGTTCATAGCCCCTTTTTACTTGCACATTGATTCTAAACGCGGGGTGAGATTTTACATGGTGGGACACAACCATTTAAAAAAAACTGTATCCTATCCTCAACTTGTATGCTATCTATAATTTGTATGCTATCCAGAACATGTATGCTTTCCAAAATTTGAGGATTTTCAACAGATTTTCATTGATATTATTGCTTTTAGTCTATAGCCTTAAGTTGCCTCTCTTGATCATGAACCGTTAATTTACTTGTGTTGCTAAGCGTGAATGTTGTGGGTGGATCCATCGGGATTGACAATCCCCGTCCCGATTACCTTGACGCATTAAACATTTGATTTATTACTTGAGTATTTAGGCTGAATACTCACTAGAGGAACTTACATTGAGTTAAGTTTCGGTTCATGAACCAAACAGCAATAATAATGTTTCGGACTATTGTTATCGTACGTAACCATTTTCCCCTATTTCTTGTTTACAAATGAATGCTTGTGTTCCACACCTTTACTGCTAAACTTATCAATATCACTCAACTTTATGTTGACGATTTTACATGTTTAATCTCAGGTAATATTACTTAGCTTTGCTTGGATGGGGGCCCGAAGGATATTATCGTAGCTTGGAGATTTCTGTGTATATTTCAACTTTGGTTTTATCTAAAAACCGTCAGAAGATTTTTCTGTATTCTTGGTAACTAAGAGTTATAAATCGTGATGAAATAATAAATCTTTCCGCATATAAAACTCTGGGACCTATGTTTAAAACTCTGATATTTTATTATGTAATGTACATGTTTTTATTACGTCAACTTTGTGTCAACAGTAATTCATTGTATCTTGTACCATGAAGTGGAACCCCCTTGCTGCCTAGTTGTTCTCTTGTCTGATTCTGGGGGTCTCACAGATTGGTATCAAAGCGATGGTTATAGGTAACTGAGTCGTTTTCAAAACTTAGTATATAACCGAAAGTTCAAATATTTTATGTTTCTAAGTGTCAAACAAAGAATCTGTCGTTGTTGTTTGATATCTGCGCGGGCAACTCTCTAATCCTTATTATTTATTTTAATTATCGTTGTAGTATTTCATCTCTTGATTCATGTTGAAATATTACATTACCCTAATGACGATAATTACTATGCATTTTTAAAGCTTTTGTGCTTCACGAATTATCATTGGATATTACTTGATTACATATGCTCTCACTGCATTTCTTGAATTCTTGTTCTTGTGAACTGATCTTGTTGCAATGATTTTATATTGTTATGACGTTACATACTTGTATTCAGAGCGCGTATGCTGCCGACTTTTCATACTCACTTTTTTTAGTACTATTGCTATCTTGTTTATGTGTGATATGACTGACATCATATACTCGTCCTTTTTGAACCGTCTTTTTTTCTCAACTCACTGTTACATGTTGTGCATACTCTCGTGATACCATTGTTCGGGATTGAATAAGTGTTGTTTTCAATGAAACTTCTGATTTTTATTTTACTACCGTGTGTGTTACTTTCATTGTTAAACCTCTTTAAAATATCTAATCAGATTCCAAATTGCCTTCCGACCATTCGTGACTGGATGTCTAGTCTATAGACCATTGTGTAGCTCAATGTGTCTCCGAAAAAGACTAAAGAACATCGCGGAAGTCACACATTTCGAAGCATTCCTTGAATCCGTGTTGAAGAATATCGTGAGTTTTCGTAACCTTGATTGACCTTTACGTCACCATTTTACACGAGACTCGTATATCGATTAAATATTACTTTATTGACCATTTTACGTTTCGATTTCGAATTTCAACGTCCGTTTGTACCTTGGAGACATCATTGTCATCTTGAAATTCATCCTCTATTATGCAGCGATTGTTTGGGATACGATCCTACTTGTATAAACTTGTACCCTCCCTTTTTCATTAAACCTCCTCGCCCCAGGAGTGTGACTTGTTAATATTCCGTTTCTTTCTCGGTATGTCTTGTGGTTTTAGAAAATCACGCCGCCAAGAGACCTTCTTGCATTGCACCCTGAAATTGAAGACACGAATGTCATGCGCCGTTTTTTATTTCTTAGTTTATTGATTGGCATTCCCGAATCATTTTTATACTATGTTTTCTGTACATGCTTAGTTATTCAATCTATTCTCTTTCGTCTTTATGGAATCTACAAGTCTTATGTGTACATTAATTCTGGGTCATTATAAAGTTTGAATTGAATTTCAAGGTATGTCGAAAATATACTTTGTACAGAAACTTTACAGGAAATTTAACAGTGTCAAGAAAATATTTTTATAAGCTTTAGACATAAAAATATGTTTCTACTTATTGAGATATTCTTTTAGGACATAAAATTCGACCAAAAAATCTTAAAAACGAGCAAGTTACGCTCATTTAAAATTGTAAAATTTAAGAACTTATTTTATGCATATTTCTAAAATATCATTAGGTTGACAGATTTAATGCAAGGGCATTTTCATCCATTTATGATCCATTTCAAGTCTCGAGTAAAACTAGAAATTTGTCTGAAACATCGTTTTACATTGAATTGCTTTAGACTTCGAGTCTTAGAATATCATTAGTGAGTCAAACCCAAAAGTCAAAGTTGACTAAAAAGTTAAAGCTGATAGAAATTTTAAAATATGGTTCGAAGCGTTTTTTATTCGTATGAGCTCATAAAACTTTAACTAATGATATTTTACAAATAAAAACATTAATTACGTTTGAAAACGTTAAAATAGTAACTTTGAGTTCGGCCATACATACATATATATATTAAACTTTGGAACCAAGTGATTCGATAAAACAATGACGAACTATATGTTTCGATAAATGTGTACATTTTTATGCATTACTATTTACGTGTTAAATTACTAAACTTTCCTAAAGTAGAAACTTTTCGGAGTAATTGTACTATTGGTTAACTTATGCCCTACTTTCTTAAAAGTACATTTTATGTCAAATAAATTACGACATGAGCACACATATGGATTCCTCTATCCTTCTTTTATATATGACTTAATTGTCATTCTATATTGTTTTTCTTTGCTTCTATCGTACCACTGATTTGGGCCAAGGTTTGAAGTTCTCGCCTTCATATCGTCCGTTATCATCTTGACACGTGTCTCATGACGATTGCGGCTAAATATCTTGAAACTTTATCAACTTGTAACCATTTCATTAGTTGTCTTATGAACTACTTTTTACTACTCTCATGTAACCCACTCGCTATTTTATAAGTTACTCTATAAACTCAAATTGGTATTGTTTGCGAATCATTTTATAAAATGTTTCAATTGGGCCTTATTAAATACTTGAATGTTATCTTATAAAATTAATTTACATTAATTTTACGATGTAATTTCACAAATTATTCAACAATTGGTCTTGTAAAGAATTCATGAAACAATAAAAAAATTATTGAATTAAATATCTAGCCAGTAACTTATTGGCGAAAAGTTTCATAAATTATTTTGATACCTATTGTTACAAATGGCATTGTAGACATATTCTAAATCATATGACATGTAATAATGGTTTGACGAAGCTGAGCATCGCATTGCTAGTCCTAAATTATGCATGGCCTGATCACCTATGCGTAATTTAGAAGGAGCCATGCAAGGCCGAATAGTAGTCACCATAAATATTTGACCAAAAGTCAACTTTTAATTATGTTCCTTAAAAAGTTAGATAAAATAAAAGTCTTGAAAACTTTTACATCTTATGCGAGTAGCCGAGTTCGCGACATACACATATGAATCCTTATCTTTTCTTGAACCAAGTACATGCCTCAAGCACAAATTTCCTTACTCAACGATCTTAGTTTTACTTGTTACCTCATTTTCCTTCGTGATATAATTCTTGTTACCACTTGTCTAATTTCTTACCATTGATATCAGACTTGAAAGTTTCAACGTTGTTATGTTTCTACATTGATCGACCTTCACTATCTATTTTGGTAGACCTTCGAAACATCTCTGGACGCGGATAATGATTTATGGATAGACATGGATAATGATTTTCTTTATCCGTGATGATGTGTGTTAGACCCTATCGTCTTGAAATTCATTCGTGTGAACCACGTATTGATTTCACCTTCCATTGCTAATGTTGTTCATCTTACTGGAATTACACTCAAGTGACTTCTTAAGAATTTTCTTTGATATGAAAATTCCTTGTGTGGCTTTTCTCTTTCGATTGTGTACCGACCACCGAGAACTTAATAAGCCGTTGTTGGTGACACCAACTGCATTTAAGAAGTGATGAATTGTTATAATCCTTGTCTCTTATTGTCCTTATCATTGATGCATCTATTCAATCATGTTCGTTAAGAAATTGGTACGAATTTTGTTTTATCCCCTCGTACTATTACTCGTATACATATTGTTGATCGTTATTCATTTCATAATTGTTTGCTATCTTGTCACTTTCTGAAAACCAGAAACTGTCACATGTTTACCATTCGATGCAATGAACACCTTCTTGGATTTCTACAAATTATTCTTAAATTTTTAAGAAACCTTTTACACAATGTATCAAGTGGTTAAATTACCAAAATATATGTTGCAAGTTAAATGTCAGATCTATACATCCTCTTTGATAGATCTATAACTAGTATATAAAAGGATGTCATGTTTTTTTAAAGTATTTGATTTTATCATACTTTACTTTCAACCTAATGAAATTATCAATCCAATTTGTAATTTCTAACAATGATTCTAAATAATTTGGATACTTGATTTTCTCTAATGCTAATGATAAACCTATAACACCCCCAATTTGGCCGAGCGGAAGCCCATGAGTTTTGGGGCCTGTTACGTCATGATTGTCCGAGTCTTAATCCGAGAGAACGACATCTATGCCAAATATCACAACGCAGACTTCAAATAATCATATAGTCAAGTACCTGAGAATACATGCTTAAAAGTGTCAACACAATGGTTGGTGAGTTCATAAGTTTTATTAAAATGTTTAAGACACTTTAAAAGTTTACAAAGACTACTACCAAAAGTAGTATCACAAAAGCGTTTAGAAATCCAGAGTTTCACAATAAAAGAGACGTTACCACAAGGTTCGGTCATAAATCAATGTTTAGCAAAAGCATTACAGCTAACACCAAAAACTTCAGTTCATACACAAGTTGTAGTTCATGCTCACAGTTCATTTTAGTTCAGTTTTAGGTTCATGAACTCATTCACACCCCAGTTCAATTCAGCAGTCACGGTCAACATACATAACAATGTCATGTTCTAGGTTCATGCCAGTAATCAAGATCACATATGAGAATCATAGAAAAATGAATACAAGCATCATGTCAAACCAGCATCTAAGTATCATATCCAACATATATCAAACAAACATATAAGCATCATATCAAATCAATATATATATATATACATATATATATATAGGGGAGTGTTATTGTGGTGTACACCTTAAAATACAAAACAATAGGCACACTTATGGACCCTTAGATCAAGTTTGATCAAATTTAATTAATTAAAAAGAAAATAATATAGCTGAGTGGCAGGTTTGTAATTAAATACAAATGCAAGGTTATTGTATCACACACTTTTGCAACTATCACACACCTAACTCTAATTTGATGCGGATCTAATTCAAAGCTCTATAGTCAAAACATTATCTTCTTTCATTATCTTCTTTCATTATCTTCTTCCACCTGCTACCAAGATCAAAATTCAAACTCGTGTATATCCCTAAAAATATGTCATTCCAGTAAATTAATCCCATCTCAAATTGTTTATAAATTAGGTTTAGATCTGCACATAATATTAGCTAAAAGAAGTGTTTCGTATTCTTATAAGAATCAAAGAAACAACTTTTTTCATTAATCGAATATGTATCCAGGTATGATACACATTTTATTTGAATTGTTATTGTTATTATAAAATGTATAAATGTATTTGAGTTGGTTTTTTTTTTTTTTGTTTATAGTCAGAAGAAGCGGCCGATTAGCTAACAAAAGGATTGAAGATCAGTGGAATGATGATGAAGAAGTTATCGATCTAGAAACCCCTGAATGGGAGTATCTAAATGAAGGTATATATGGATCATTGTTTAACTATTTTTGTTTTATTTATTAATTTTTTTTATATATTAGTTAAATTATGATACATTTGAATTGATGGTTTCAGTATTAATATATTACTTAAATTATGATTGATTTGGTATTTAATTTATTGATACATTAGTTGGTGATTAACTGTTCATCATTTAGAAGTGCCCCAAAATCAATTGTAAATATAGGAAAATTATTCAAAGTTAGTCACGTATACTAGCTTATGTAAAAAGGTTACAAATTTCATATACGATGACTGATGCTAGTTATAGAAAAAGTAATTAAGTTAACCGTTAGGTTTAGCAATGTGTTTATTTGAAAATAGGAAATGACCATAATTTATTAATATGTCTGTGGCAGAATTTATGAACGATGATCCTATTGGAGATGTTAATGGTGGGCAAGATATGGATGATGATTTTTTAGAAAATAAGAAAATGGAACGTAAAGGTAAGTGTATTCTAAATGACAACATAAAAAATATTACCCTTATGATAGGCAGCATTCAGACTTCATAAGGAATCTAATTCATGTGGTACTTATTGTATCAGATGAACGTGTTGTCCTCAAGGAGAAACTGAAGGCATTGGTTAATAAAAGAGTGAATAACAAAAGAGGTATATGTAAAAGCAGTAATTGTTATTGGCTAAAAATATATTTTGTAGGGCATATTTATTTAATGATAAAGGAATGAAATTTATAAGTAATTCGTGTATCAAATGGACTAGGTGTTGGTGGCAAGGGGAAAATGGAGGCGAATGATGAAGAATCAAAAAAGGAAGAAGCTAAAAAAGGTAACTTATTTTGTAATTCATATGTAATCAATTGCTATTACGTGCATAAAAGTCGTGTTGTATGGGTAAATATATATTGAATATGAATTGTAGGAGCAGGTAAGCGGAAAAAAGTTGTACTTTGTGAAAAAGTAAAGAGAACAAAGGCTGTTGATGAAAATGGAAATAATATAGGTAAGAATGTAGTGGAAGGAGTTGGTGGGTCATCAGATGATGACTTTGTTGATAGTTTTGTTGGGAAACGTGGAATGGGAAGGAAAAAAATGGATGATGCTTTTGTTAAACCCAAAAAAGGTCCAGGAATGAAAACAAAATTGGATAGGATACAATTAAGAAATGCACCGGGTTATTTATTTAGGGTGATAACGCAATTGACGCCTAGACAAAAACAGGACGTAAGAGATATTGGATTTGGTGATATCCTTGACTTTAAAATCAGTTCTGTTCCAAAAGAGTTGGGTTATTGGTTGTTGGACAAGTTTGATGCAGACACGTGTTCGCTTAATATAAATGGTAGGCAGATAATGATAACAGCAGAGGTTGTTAGGAATTTGCTAGGTGTACCAATGGGTGAAATACATATAAATGCTCGTAATTCAACAGATTTTAGGAGCCAACTGGCACGTGATTTTAGGGCACAATTTGGGACAGGTTTTGTGAGGATTTATAATTCTCATGTTGCGGATTTGATTGCTAAAAAGGCAGCGGTTGGATGTTTAAGATCAACTTTCTAGTACTATTTTTTTCAACTGTTGGGGAGTTGAACTTAAGTAATACCGTAAATCAGAAGTTTCTACATTGTATAAATACTGAAGATGATATACGTAAGATGGACTGGTGTACGTATATTGTAGAATGTCTGATCAAAACCAAGAGATCATGGAAGCAAGGTGCGAATTACAATGGACCTATAGTTCTTCTACTGGTACGTATTTGTTATTTTTTTTAATAAATACAGTTCCAATTTTTTATTATATTAGTTAATAAATTTAATCTCAGGTACTGTTTGCGCATTCTGAGACACCTATCAAGATATGGTCTACAGACATGTTAAAGAAATTGGAAGCAGATATGTTACATAAGCGTGATGATAGTGATACAAATGTTGGAGAAGAATCAAAATTTGAGGGTAAGTTATTGTTTTTAACAATTTTAATAAATATATATTATATAGATTTCAATTAAAAAATGTTAATAGACTGTCGAAATGTATATGTAGCAAGTGATGAAGGAATAGTTTTTGGAGAAGATGATGCGAATGAAGATGATTTCAATGTGGGTGTACCAGTAACAGACTTAGAGGTACTGATCTTACCCGTTTTGCATTATCATTTTGATCATGACTTGATAAATGTGCATATGTTCAAATTTTTCCCACTTTATGAAATTACCAGATACATATTTTAAGCAACAATAGTTTACGGTCATGTAGGGTATGAAGAAGTATGCATCAGTATGTTTAAAGGAGGCGGGTGAACTTTTAAAAGTGGCAGAAGAGGTTATGGATAAAGGAATGCCAAATAGCCCGCAGGACTCAGGTTTTCAGAAACTAAAGGAACTTAGGGATCAACTGATTGCAGGACGTAAGTACTCTAAGCAACCTACATACTACCAAAAGGGGGATGAAAATGATACTGCAAACGATAACTTTTGTACACCAAAAAATGGCGTAAAATATTTTCAAATGACTCAAATGTATGGATCGCCTACTGGATATTTAGATTTGTGTGACAAAGTCTGGGATGAATGGCATATGAATAATGATCAAGTTCGTAAAAGGATGGATTTTGATGAGGTTAACGATATTGATTTGAATGTGACACAACCGCCTGCTACGCAAGGGAAAGTGGTAGGCAATGCACAAAATGAGAAATCTGTTGAAGAAGAATTAGATTTGTTGGATAGTATCCGCAATTATGTGTCACAAGAACCGGCAGAAGAAGAGTTTTTTACGCCTGATCAGACAATAGGTGTTCATGAAAAGGAAAGCAATGTAAGGTTTGATCAGACGATAGATGTTCATAAAATGACAAGGTTTGGGAGAGAGAGCAAAGAAATTGTACCTGCATTTATACAACCGGAACCACTAAATGTATTGGAATATAACTCTTCTTACGAAAGGGGTAAGAGTAGTACGATACTTCCAGAAGTATTAAGTTCCCCATATGTTGTTAGGGAAGTATCGCTGATGAGTAAGATAACACCGAATGAAAATATAGCAGTGAAATGTTTCTTCAGTGCAAGGCTTCCAGAAAAGTAAGTTTTAATGTATCATAATTTTATTTTAGTAACGAATTAATTTAAATATAACAATTGTATGTTATAACAATTGTATGTTAACAGTGATATTGTTTTCAAGACAAGCTATGTTGATGGACCGCGAAGCGTCCTAGAAAGTTTGTACCCAGGCGTCGAGATAGCAAGTGGAGCAATTAACTTGTTTACGCACATACTGAACGAGGCAGAGAAGTCAGCCAATGTAGACGATGTGAAAAGGCTTTTCTGCCACACGGATATGCTGGTAAATTTTTATTTTTTTTTACATTTCTAAAATTTATAATTTCTTAAGTTTTAATTTATACATGAATACAGACAAGTGATATGAAGGGCTGGGATTATAATAGGGCGGTTTTGAAGTTCAGTGAAAGAATGGAGGATGTTCTGAGAAAAAGCAAATTTAAGACTACAAATGATGTAGATATGGTATGTATCAAGTATCTCTATTTTGGTTTACAATAAAAATGATCCATAATATAAATATTTTAATTGACGAGTTACTGATACATGATTCATGTTTTCAGGTGTTTTTTCCAGTCCTTGTAGGGAATCATTTTATACTAATGTGCATGAATCTGAAAGCTGGATTAGTGCAAGTATTTGATAACATAGAATCGAAACTTACTGATATTCGTGCTAGATATGGTCTACTTCCCTTGGTACTGGTAAGTTTCTTTGAAAAATAAGGATAGTCAAATATATTTAATATTTTGTTCGTGATGTGTAACTTTTTTTATGCCGTTTTTTTAAACAGTTGAAACTGTTTTTGGAATATATGCTGCTTGTAAAAAATCCAAAGTATGATCAGATGGTTAAAGCTAATGGACTGATAATGGAATTGGGATGCAACACAACGACTAACTTTGTAGATTGTGGGGTTTTTGTAATGCGACACATGGAAACCTTTAAAGGTAATGGGGACTGTTGTGGCTTGAGTAGTGAGGGTGAAGAGCAAAATAGAGAATTAGTAGACCTGCGCCGTAAATACGTGGCAAAGATCCTTCTTGCAGACTGCAACCTCTTAAAGAAAGAGTTTGAAAGCGAAGTACATGAATTTAAAAGGTTACCGGTTGAAGATAGGTATCAATCAGAAGATGACGCATTAAAAAATATCAAGGGAAGAGTTCAGAAGATGACGAAGTGATCGATCATAAGTTTGGCTATTTCATTTTGGTTTATCAGTTAGGATGTTTTTATTTTAATGTTATGTATGTTTATCATAAGAAATCACATACATTAGTTTTATGATGCATGTGTTATTTTGGGTATGGATTTGGATTTGGTTATGTATTTGGTTATTGAAATTGAAATGAAGTTTAATTTAGTTATGATTCTTAGTTTTGTATGACAAGTACCATTTCTGTATGACAAGTATCAGTTATGGTTTTGGAAATGAAGTTTAATTTGGCTTCTAAGTTTTGTATGCTACTCTTCATCTGATGCAAGCTAACATATCTGTGACGTGAGTATTGCTACTGACAAAGAACCTTAAGAAAAGATTACTGCTTAAGACGACGATATTGATCATTTTTCTGCCGTTGGTTTTACTGAACTTTTCAAATTATCTGTTGTTAGTCAACTACCATAACATTTGGTTCTTCTATAAGATAGTTTATAATCAATTATGGCATACTAATAAGTCTCTATTTTATATTTTTAGAACTTGCTTGTTTGTGTTCTGAATGGACTGAGACGTGTGAGATTTTCATTCCTGATGTTTTATCTAACAGATACGTCTGATTTATATAAGTTTAGTATGACATCTGAAGTATATATCTTTTGTTCTCTGCCTACTATGTCCAAAATCTTATTTGGAATTTTAGATAAAGTTTATGCAACTTTTCCCAGAATCTTTATCCTTTTATTATAAAATTAGAAGAGATGAGACAATACTATGAAAACCCGAAAAAATCCAAAATGTGTACGAAAATACGTTCAGATATGTATCTGAGTTATTGCCTTTTCATACCATTGTGCTTCTCGTTTAAGATAGTTATCATTCTTACTAGAAAACTACTGCACTTAGCATCATTGTGCCTAAAATTGACTGTTTTGTTTGCATTGAATAGCGAACATAAAGGCGTGTTTGGATATGTGTACCAGAAGTGATAATCTAGTTTTTTGGTTGACGTGAATAACGTGCGTAATTTTATAGGGGGTCTAATACTGTGATACTTGATGCAAGTAAATCAATTCTTAATGACAAAGTAAAATCCTTAATATCAACAACAATTAGCTCAAACCATAGGTTGTGGCTTAAAGTCCTGTACTAACATAGACTCGTTACAGAGCACCCTTTACACCCATTTAAGGGGTGTTTGGCTATGGGTGGTACATGCAGTAAATAATAAAAAGTTTCCTGTATTTGTTCTGCGGCAACGAACATCAGACAAAATTTTTTTAGCTTGAAGGTTTAGCCTCGCTCCTAAACATATAACCCGACGAATATAAGAGTTTATCCTCGCTCCTAAACATATAGCCTCACTCCTAAACATATAACCAATTTGCTGCAACATCATCTGCTGCAACATTAGATGCTAAAAATACTACCATAATCATCACAGCCAAGGACAAGACGGATGTATCAAGAAAGAATAACAAAATATGATACATATTAGATACAAGCAGCAGACATTCAAAGAAAAAAAAACTCAAAATTAAAACAAATGTATTGTCCTCCTGATATGTGAAAACTGAAAACATTTTATTAAAAAAAGCAAAACAAGATCATCATCCAAACTATAAAGAACATAGTAAAAAGTTCAAACTAAAGTAAACATGATTAAAAACAAAATTAACTACTCATTCTCGTACTCGTCTGCATCATTGTAAACAACCTGGTACTTGTCGTGACTGTGAGAAGGTTTTTTTCTTTCGGGACAGTTCCGTGCATCATGGTATCCATACTTTTTACAAAATCCGCACAACCTCATTGGCTTGTTTAAGTTACAACCCCTGCCTGTATTATTAATAATAATAAGAAACAGAAAAAAAAAAACATGTTTCGGTATAATATATTGACATAAATAATGTTATTTACCTTGAACAGAAGATACGTTGGTTGTAAACATGTTGATTCTTTGGCTGTGAGTTTTGTGATGTATTATTTGACTATGATGTGGTGAGTAACCAGTGTATATGTAGAATATTTAAAATTAAGGATATAACCTATTGGTTAGGGATAATAGCTACTAAGGTGAGTTTTTAAAACTAAGCATATCATGTATGATAGAAATTTTAAAATTTAAATTTGGTGACTGTAAACAGAATGTATGATAGACATTTAAAATCTTATACAATGACTTTAGGCATTGGCAGAAAGCAATAACAGCAGGCATTGCTGATACAAATAGGTAATCCCAAACACACCATTGACACAGAAAGAAATAACAAACAATAACTTGTATAACTAATTTAAAGGACAAATTAACAATGAAACAAAACGACAGCAATAAATTCAAAACACTGTTATTCAATCACAGAAAGTGAAAACAAATGCATCATTCTGACAAAAAAATTAATCCAACAACATTCAGGAACAAAAAATCAATAAGTCTTGAAAATCGTAATTCATAAATAAATAAAAATATAAAACTAATCACTACCGTACATATCCATGTCGTCACCATCGTCCTGCTGCACGAAATCCACATCCTCGTCTGGAAATTGTTTTTTCTTTTCGGGGCAATTTCTTGAATCATGGTTTGAATACTTCTTACAGAAACCGCACAACCTCTTCGGCTTGTCAGATAACTTCATTGCAATTTCACTCTTCGACTTAAGCCTGGTACGAATCCTATGACCTTTATTATTAATACCATGAGGGGCGAGAATATTAACATTTTCAGGTTCGGTTACACCAAGCGTTGATGCATAAACTGCATTTGTGGTCATCTTAGGAGGGTTAGGTACATCAGTCTTAGCTTTCTCCGTCAAAGTCTTTTGCGCGTCCTTGTATAAGTGAAGCTTTTCAAGGTCACCCTCCAAATGGTTGACTGATTGTTCAACATTGCTATAAATCTCCTTAAGAACAGAATCAATTTCACAATTCGGCTGGGATGCAGTTTTATCGACAGTTTTAAGGACCATAGGATTCTTTGACCATCTCCTTTGCAAGTAGTGTTTGGGGAAATGGTGCACATTCGACATACGCAGAACGTAAAAAATATGGCTACAAAGTAGACCAAAACACTCATACCTTAAGCAACTACATTCAGCTGCACATTCAGATGGTACATACTTAACCTGTATAAGTAATTCAAAGGACAAATTAAAAATAGTGCCAACAAATGTATAATATAGTAAAATATGAAAAACAAAATAGATAGTTAATATTACCTCATAATCTATATAAGGAGCCTTAATTTTTTTGTTCGAATTCCCTTCTGTATCACGAATAATATATGTAGAAAAATTTTCCGATTCCTGCACACTTAGTGAAAAGCAATGATACAACGAAGACCAAATTTCATCCTGAACATCATAAAACAGCGTGATTGTGTACAACTCGGCTGCTTCCTTTTCTACTTGCAGATGGGTTTTTAAGTCAGGGGATTTATAATTGGAGTCATGTGTATTCTTGCCATATTTGAATCTTTGTGCATCAATAGCCGTATCATAGTGACTTAGGAATTCAACCAAAGTAAGGTCCGGATTAGTAAGCTGACCAAGAAAATGATTTTCACTCTCGGAACGAGATGTCGTTCGCATGAGGCCAGACATCGGTTCATGACGAAAGTATGCAGGTATCCAATTGTATCGCATACCAAACATATCAGCCAACCATTTGTGATCATTCAACTTAAAATCTTCCATGATCGAATTCCATTCAGATTCAAAATCATCGGGATCGATTTTGTCTGTCCAAACTATATCACACAACCGTTTTTTAAAGTCTGTGTCGTTACATAAATCAGAGCCAACCTTCATGGAAAATTAAAAAAACTAAAAATTTAAATTTGTTCAATAAAGTAAATGTGAAAAATAATTTGATCTTGGTTAAACAAAATACCTTTCCAGCTAGCTTCTTCATAATGTGCCACATACAAAGGCGATGCCTTGCATCTGGAAAAATTTGTTCAATGGCTACCTTCATCGCTGGGTCTTGGTCAGTGACAACTACTTTTGGTGCCTTTCCAAAAATTTTCTTGAACCGTTTCAACAACCACCTATACTTCTTGATAGACTCACCAGCTAATAATGCGGCTCCAAAAATAATGCACCGATTGTGATTATCTATACCCGTAAAAGGAACCAATATCATGTTGTATCTACATTAAAAAATAAATTTTATTATTCAACAATATAACTATGAAATATAACAGAAAGGCATGAGAAACTAAACCTGTTTGAACGAAATGTTGCATCAAATGAAACAACATCGCCAAAAGCATCAAAGTATTGCTTTGCTTTGTCATCGGCCCAGAACAATCCAACCAAGGTGTTATCGACTTTATCTTGTTTGAATTCAACGGAAAAATTGTCAAAAAACTCTTGACGACTTAAGAGTTTTTCAACAACCATCTGTGCATCACGTTTGCCGATAAAATTATTCAAACCCCGTTTTTCTACATTCAACATCCGTAACACCAATATTCTCAAACCCCCCGTACATCTCTTTCATTACCTTGAAAGATCGTGTTGGCCCTAGATTAACATTAGATAGGTGATACAACAACTGTTGTTGTGGAAAAGTAAGCTTCCTATTAACCTTAAGGTACTTGTAATCTTCTTCACGGACCATCCTATGATTATGTTTTTCAAGGAACTCGTAAACTCTCCACCTATTTCCTTTTATCCTTCTAATACGGAGTTTGGCCTGACATCCACATCGTTGTGATGCCCGTTTTCTCCTATTAATTACCTTGTTAACAACCTGAACCTCTGATTGTGGTACATCAGATTGTACCGTATCGGTATTTTTGTTAACATCCGTTTTTTTGTTAACATTGTTTGCTGGGGGTTTGAAGCCTTCTTTAGCACAAACAAAGTACTTCAAAGTTGGATCTGCATCTTTATTAATTTGCTTTTGACCTCCTCTCCTAACTTCGAACCCACATTCCCTTGCATAATCTTTATAGAATTTCAGAGCCAACTCAAGTGTGTCAAATTCAGTTCCCTCAACAGGTTTGTTGTTAGAATCCGGAATCCAAAATTTACTACCTTCTGGTGTTGGTTGATAACTACCAACTTGTGGGACACTTTCAGCATCACCAATAACGGGCTCAATCACATTATTATTAGATTTAGGAGTTGATGGTTCACCTGATAGCATATATCATCAGTTACATGATCGTAAGGCAAATATTATACAAGAATAACAAAAATATTATAACATGATCATAAAATGAAACATAATCAAGAATATCATCAGTTACATGATCAAAACGATGTGGTCTATATTCTATGTTGTTGTAAATTACTAAAATCAATGAACTCAAATCCAATCTATGAACTAAAATATGAACAATGCTCAGTTAAGGCTAGAACAAGTTTGTTTAAGGCAATTTCTGGCTTATCTTTAAGCTGTCAAAAAGCTATAAAATCCCAAAGTATCCTAAAACATATAAAGTGTAGATCCTAAACTACTAAAATTCTAAAAATCAAAAATTTAAATCCTACACATTAAGGAACAACGACTAATTTAAGTGCTCATTATAGAGCCTAAATGAATTATATCTTCAAAACTTTATCCGAAAACAAATAAAATCATACGATGATATAGATTAACAAAGAAAAGGAAACAACTAACAACCAATTAAGATTAAATAAAATCAAAAAAAAAATTATTAAAATTTAAAATTACCTTCCAATTGAGATGTATCAGGTGTACACATAGTTATTTATATCGAATGATATGATTTCCGAAATTGAATTGATATGATTTCAGAATTTCATTTGGTTGAAATGATGGAATTGTCAAGTTCATGGTACGTTAAGTTAGGATGAACTAGTCAGATACTCCTATAAACCAGGTAAATGGCTATTAAAATGGACAACTAAATCAAATAATGCATAAACACAGATTACAAAAATACCCTTAATGATATAAAAATTCTGTTAAAAACTATTAAACATATTAAAATTAATTAGTATTTAATTTTAATTAAAAAATACACTTGTCAATTTCTGATTGGTACCTATTATAACCTATTTTAGGAGTGTACACCACATGAACACATATCTATATATATATATATATATATATATATATATATATATATATATATATATATATATATATATATATATATATATATATATATATATATATATATATATATATATATATATATATATATATATATATATATATATATATATATATATATATATATATATATATATATATATATGCATCATGTCAAACCAACAAATAAGTATCATATAAAACCAACATATATCAAACCAACATATAAGTATCATATAAAACAAACATATATCAAACCAACATATAAGTATCATATAAAACCAACATATATCAAACCAACATATAAGCATCATGTTTCAACCATTATATAACCATCATATCAAACCTTCATATAAGCATCCTATCAACGCAGTATGTAAGCATCGTTTCAAACCATCATATGAGTGTCACATAAAGACCACATCCATGAATCACGTCAATAGCACACCTAAGGATTAGATCAATCCACGTACAATAATCCTATCATATCTCATACAGGAATCATGTCATAACCACATAATCAATTCATGTCAAGAGCATTTCATTACTATAGTCAAGATTCATATCGATATCACAACTAAGATTCATATTAGATCAATATACGATCGCAGTCAAGACTCATATCAATATCGCAGTTAAGATTCATATCAGATCAACACATGATCGTAGTCAAGATTCATATCAATATTCATAGCAAGATCAAAGTCAAGATTCACATTCAAGATTCATAGCAAGATGGACCGCAAAAGTTCAGTTCAAGTACCCAAGGCACCTATAGGAGATATAGTTCTAAGTGTAGGATAAATCGGGTGTTTCAGTGTTTATGATAGCGCTAAGCTCATGATATCGAAGCTAATGATCCAGTACGTACACCACAATGTACATATAAATTGCCCCAAGTGGGAGTCTAGCCAAGACTACCCAAGTTCATACAAATGATATACACTCGTCCGACGTCAGAATGCCCGAGTGGAGGTTGTCAAGCCTCAATAGATCTATCCATAACATAAGAGCTTACTCCAGCAGAGTAATTAACGATTCATGATGGTGGGGACTATGGCTAACACTACTTAGGCTAATCATAAACGAAGTTCACTGAGTGTTTACAAAAAAACAGTTTTATTGCGTCCATAAGCAAGTACAAGCAGTTATTCCACTTCACAGTACAAAGCAGATTAAAAAGAGCTATGGGATAGCTCAGATATTCACAAGTATATATCATCAACAATCCGAAAGTGTAAACTCATAGGTCACGTAAACAATCCTCAAAAGTACAAGCACGTATGCAATATAAACAATCTTAGAAAAGATATCAACGCATATGTATCACAATAATACTTGAAAAGTATAGACAAGTAAATCACAACAATCATTGAAATGCACAAACACGTATTTGACATCGACAAGCATGTATCTCCCCCAAAGAGATTCAAAACAATTGTAAAGCATTTGAAAAGATAAAGAGGGGGTATGAACTCACATCGATGTTGAAGATCAATTAGCAAAAATGTGAATACCAAGAGCAGCGTAACGTAGGCCGGAACTGCTCGATACCGGAAGTCGTAGTTTATCTTATCGATCATCTCCCGGCATCCCAAATCGATGCATCCAAACTTTCCCGATGGAAGGTTTCATCAATAACATCGGTTCATAGACCGTTTAAATCCCATGTCGAAATACTTTAGTAATCGGTTCAGTAATCAGCTCCATAATCGGTTTAGTAATCGGTTCGATAATCGGTTTAGTAAGATGAAGAGGAAGATACCACCCTGTATGTAATATATATACCTAATATATATTACACACGAAAGAACAGAACATGTATATAATTTATAGCTTGAATTATATAACAAGTACAAACAACACACGAATAACTAGGAATGTACATGACATACGACATGTACTAGACTCAAGAAAGATGACAACCACAAGAACAAATAGTCCAAGTATAAAATACCTTGCAATTATTAAATGAGCAAGAAAAATAAATGAAACCAAAATGATTAGACATATTTTCAAAATCACCCATTAATTAAATAAAGATCACTTTATAAAAGCAATTACACATTTTAGAGTTTCAAACGAAGTTTTAAAAGTATATACAATAATTACGAATTTTATAAAATAATATTTTATAAATTCTTGTTTCTTTACTTGTCAATTTAATATTTCTAAAAGTGTTTTAATTCCTAAATAATATTTAAGAAAACTAATAAATATTAAATTTATAAAATTTCGACATGATCTATTCGTTTATATAACGTTTCCCATAATCATAAAATATGATATTTTCACTTTCACAATCAATCCGCGTTTCAATTGTCCACATATTTTATTTATATCAAATTAATCGTTGTCGAATCACAAAAAATAAATAAAAATAGATTTACCTATAATCAAGTCGAAACTAAATCAACACTTCCAACCAAACATCCCTAAAACTGTTACAAAACCCTTATCCAAACGCCCCCTATTGGGCTGTTAAACACGTTGCCAAACACCCCATAAACTGATTTAAACCACATCAAAAGCCCTTAACGGCTGTTAAACATAACCGACGACACTTAACGATCGTTAAATCACAAAACAAACATAAGATAATCATATTTTCGGATCTATACATCAAGGTAAAATGAAACATAAAAATGACAACAATACCACGAGCCCGACACCTTTTGGGTGCGGCTGTGGTGGTAACGATAGCACACAAACACCGCGTTTGGTGGTTTTTGGTGGTACCAACGAACAACAAACACCCCTTACGGGTCTGTTAAGAATAAAACGAAACAAACACCCCTGGTGGTGTTTTCTGTCGAAACCAAACGCACTCCATGGTGGCCGACGACTTTTGCGACGGATCTGGTGGTCTGATGGGTTTGTGGACCCGACGCTGGTGATGGATCCGGTATTTTTCATGGCGGAGGATAGTGGTGGTTTCAAATGGCGTTGTAGATATTGGTGTGGTGGCAGATCGGATAGATCTATGATGAAGGGTGGCGATGGATGGTCGTGGTTGTGGTTGACCAGTGGAGACCAAGATGGTAGCAGATCTGGTGTTAGATCGTGGTGGTGGAGTGGCGAATAGCGGCTGGTGATGGTGGTTGTGGTTACTACGTGGTTGTGGTGGTGGTGTAAGCGAACAGTGGTGGTGGCCGGAGATGATGATGATAATGGAGTGGTGGGGACGGTCGTGCGACGGCTGTGGTAGTGGTGTTAGTTTAGGTGTCCAAAAGTAATAGACCAGTGGTTTAATCTTACATATCGGGTAGTTCGGGCAAAAAAAAGGCTTTTTGGTTTTCGCCGGAAAAATGGCGGCGCCGGAATCCGGTGGCCGGATTAGGGTTATAGTCGCCGGAAAACTTTGAGGGGAGAGAGAGTTTTATAAATTAGGGTTGTGTGTGTTTTTATAAAGATGGAAGTGATGAGAAAATATATTAATTTAGTATTTATATAATATAAATAAAAGTTTTTAAAAGTAAATGGAAAGTTGTATTTACTTGAGGGTTCAAAATGTAAATAACTAATAAAGTTTTCTTTTATCTTGTTTAAACGTGACTCGGGGCTAGATCTGGATTGATAAAATTCGATTCACGACACGAAAGTTACGCCATTGTTTTTAAAATAGATTTTCCAGTAAACTGACTATTCACTTGACTATTTTCAAGAATATTTCGTAAACTCTTTTAAAATGTTAATTATCTATTAGGTACCCCGGTCAAGCTTCATTTTAAAGATAGACGGTTTTTAACCTAAAGATTTCTTGTTTTTAGCAAACATTATTGAGTCAAAAGCATCAACTAATTTAATAAATCTATTTATTAAATATCTCGTGAAAATTAAATATTAATTTATTTTTTATCATGTCGGTAAGCAAACTAAGCGATTTTCAGATTTAGTCATAATATGTTCTATTTTTGAATCCAATAAGTTTGGTAGCGCTCAAAAATGAATTTCGAATAATAATTAATATAATTTATTATTATTTAATAGTACGGAAAATTCTCTGGTGTTACATCATCCACGTGATATTTTGAGTTTTGTCCTCAAAACTCGTTCGTTGTTACTAGGTTTAGACGTGTCAAGAATGTCGGAAAGAAATAGGTAAAGCTGGAATGTATCTGAAAGGTTTGGCAATCAATCTGACAAAGCAGTAACAGTTCAAAGAACAGATATGGACAACTAAAAGCGAAGAGGTCGATAAGTCGCCAACATCTTAAATGTCGGTAAGGCTTCATAGAATAAATAAAGGAAAATTAGAAGTGAAGAACTTTAGCAAGTCTTCGACTCAGAAAAGTTGAAATATGGTTCACAGCAGTTAGCTTGTTAGGCTCACGTCGATCGGTGTTTATTCAAAAAATCCGTGCAACAATTCATGAGTCAAGTGAAGTTTATGAAATCTTTCGCCAAAACGTAATAATGATAACGGTAAGAAGAGAAAGCAATGATTAAAATCTACGGACGAATCATGAGTCAAAAGAAACACACTCCATAATTGGAATCATAGAATGATAACGTAAATATGAAATGATGTCAGATGTGCTTAAGGCCACCTTTTTACAATTTACATTTACATATAGAGGCGTCCCAATCTATGTAAATATAAACAATAAACCTTTGGTTAAGCGATTTATAACTTCTTTATTCAAATGTAAAGGCGTCCCAATCCATTTCAATAAAGACCTCATAACTCATCTTACTTGATTATTCTCGACAAGACTTACCATCAAAATAAATAAAGTATCTAAGAAGATAGATATTACCAAAAGATTTTACAGCCAGTTTATTTACACCTTCCGTATTCAAACGTCCCATACCATCTCAATACGGAACCATAAATAAGCTTCGAGTCTGGTGGCTTATGTTTTCACATTTGGACGTCTCATACCATCTAAATACAAAATCATAATTAACTTGTCGTCAGGAGACTCATGTTCCATATTTAAACGTCCCATTCCATTTAAACATGAAATCATAAGTACCCTGATTGGAGTCACACCGCAACATTTAGACAGGCAAACTATCCAAATGATATCAAATAAAATTACATTAGATAATCAAAACGAGACGTCGACCAGTTACACTCCAATAATAGGCGTTTGCGATACCGAGAATGTAGACGTGTATGGAGTGTAAGGTCAAAAAACGTATTCAAGAGGATAATATATCATAATAGTTATCAGCGACAAAATCTCATTAAAAATAGTTAAAATCTATAAAACTTTATTAGATGAAATTATCAAAAGCAAGCGGAGGATTCGTTAATGAGTTGCTTTCCATAACAGACGTTCAAATTCATAAGCGGGAGAAAATAAATGTCAATTACGCAATAACGTGCGCAATAACACGTACCAGATAAAGGACCCGTATATAATTTAATGATATATTATAATAGTTATCAAATAAATACAGGAACTAGCTGATTACATGAGTCTCACTCATCGTCGAGGGAGACTCGTAAATGAGTACGAATGTATATATAAAACAGTTGTAACTATGTAACGCAAATAGTCAGCGTATAAAGCAAGCATAAACAGATGAGGCAATAATCTTGATATACCTACCTCATATGATATCTTAAATTCATAATATATTATCAAGTAATATGATATCAAGCAATGAATCAATCGACACAAGTATAGAAATCAAGTAATATCGAACAACACTAGCGACAACCTAAACATATTACTAAAGTCCAGGCGCGAACAATTAAATCACATAAGTCTATCACGTACGTCACTTGACAATCATGTACTTAGTTTTATAGATAAAACATGGTTTATCGAAATCATATTATACTTAGGCAAAAATATTTATTTTTGACTTGACGGAATTTAGACAACCTTTCGACGTAAATTTTTAATTTATCTAAATTTATCTTAGTAAATTTCTCAACACACTTTATACAAAAACTCCGACAACCATTCGGCGTCATTTCAAAAGTTGCCATTTTTAGTAAGTATTCAAATCACAATCTAAATTCCCATATTTTTAACACTTTCTCAAATCACAATCAACTCATAGTTCATCTTTCCGCAAAATACTCACTTACAACGTTCAAGTAGTAACAATCGCCAATTAAGTCCAGTACACGCTTTACCATTTTCAAAACATTTCCAAACATTTACAACAATTAGTACTTAATTCGACACTCAAAATAATTCGGTTTAACTCGAAAACGTCATTTCGATCAATTTTAAATTATAGACAGCAAGTGCATTTTAAGTTTTCGTAAAAATTAAGTTTTTCGACAACAAAATTCAAACGACCATATCTTGCTCATTTTAAATCCGATTGTAGCTTATAATATATCAAAACGACGATATTAACTTATATTTTCATAATCTTGTACTAACCTAGTGTCGAAACAATATTTACAACCCTTTAAGCTCAATATCAAATTTGGACAGAATGCATAACTTTTGTAAAAATACATTTTGACCGTTTTTAAACGCACCTAATTATAGTAACACTACTAGTTTGTACCCAAAACTAATAAACACCAATAGTTCACCAATAACACATTTATATCGATTCTATAAATGCAACAACATATATTTTTATAAAAAACTATATTTATGTTTTTAAAATATATAGATTTAGTAGATCCACATAAAAATATATAGGTTTAAAAGATACCATGTAGAAAAATAATTTACTTCTTTCATTTTCAAGAATACACATGATAAGTGACATACATGCATAGATCTAGACAATGCAAGAATAAAATTAACGAAATATATGGTATATTACTATATGAGCAACGCATAAGGTAATAACAAACATGCAGATCGAATATTCATATGGCATTGCGTAAAGCAATCCAACGTATAAGACATATATTCATATAGCAGTGCATGAATCAATCACAACATGTAAAGTAAACATTCATATAATAGCGAAACGAGAGATTGCAAGCATGCATGAAAAGTTTTCATATAGCATCGGATAAGCAATCGTATTATGTGAAGCACGTATTCATATATAAGAAGAATAAGGATAATGACATGCTAAAACAAAAGAGAGCATCGGTTAAAGTCTAGGCATATACAATAACACCTAGTTCTCTATAACCAAGGCTCTGATACCAATCTGTAATACCCCCAATTTGGCCCAGCGGAAGCCCATGAGTTTTGGGGCCTGTTACGTCATAATTATCCGAGTCTTGATCCGAGAGAACGACATCTATGCCAAATATCACAACGCAGACTTCAAATAATCATACAGTCAAGTACCTGAGAATACATGCTTAAAAGTGTCAACACAATGGTTGGTGAGTTCATAAGTTTTATTAAAATGTTTAAGACACTTTAAAAGTTTACAAAGACTACTACCAAAAGTAGTATCACAAAAGCGTTTAGAAATCCAGAGTTTCACAATAAAAGAGACGTTACCACAAGGTTCAGTCATAAATCAATATTTAACAAAAACATTACAGCTAACACCAAAAACTTCAGTTCATACACAAGTTGTAGTTCATGCTCACAGTTCATTTCAGTTCAGTTTTAGGTTCATGAACTCATTCACACCCCAGTTTAATTCAGCAGTCACGGTCAACATACATAACAATGTCATGTTCTAGGTTCATGCCAGTAATCAAGATCACATATGAGAATCATAGAAAAATGCATATAAGCATCATGTCAAACCAGCATCTAAGTATCATATCCAACATATATCAAACAAACATATAAGCATCATATCAAATCAATATATATATATATATATATATATATATATATATAGAATTTGGATCAAGTGAGAACTTTTTAAAGTTCAAAAAATAAGAACTATTCAAAAACCAATAAGATTAGAGTAATGTGAGAGCTTTTTTGAAGTTGTAAAAATGAGAACTAATCTAAAACACTACTAAAACATTGATACATAACCATTTTACTAATACTACACCAAAATATACATTATTTATACAACTAAACACTCTACCGACTCATAAACAACGGATAAGTGTGTAATAAATTACTGATACACAATTAAGAATGTGATACATATATATTAAAGTCTCAAAAAGTTAATATCTTATATATAAATTGGTACACTTGATACACAACCACCACTAAATAACTTGATACACAATAGCAAAACATGATACGTATCACACCTCGAATCAAAATGTATCACTTAGATTTCGCCAATTTTCAAAAGAAAGCCCATCGAATCTTTAAAAATTATATTTTTACTTAATCATGTTTTAAATTTTTTTCAAATAGCGTGTCATTTGTGAGATTTTGGTTGGTTCTCATTTTTACAACTTTAAAAAGTTCTCATATGATCCAAATTCTATATATATATATATATATATATATATATATATATATATATATATATATATATATATATATATATATATATATATATATATATATATATATATATATATATATATATATATATATATATGTATATATATTTATGCATCATGTCAAACCAACATATATGTGACACCCTAGGCAAATCCCACATCGGCTGTGGCCAGGAGAGATCCATGGTTCATAAGATAACAGTCGCCTTCTCATGACACAACGCGTTTTGTGGTCTACTGCACGTAGGGTTCTCAGGAACTGGCAGTTAAGCGTGCTCATGGAAGAGTAGTACTGGCTTGGGTGACCTGCCGGGAAGTCTTCACAAGAGGGCCACAAAGCAAAGCCGTGAGCTTGCGGGCAAAGCGGACAATATTGTGGTCTGAGTAGGCGGGATGTTACAAGTGGTATCAGAGCCACTCTTGAGCCGTTCGGGATGGTGGGGCAAACCTCATCGAGGACGATGAGTCCCGAAGGGGGGGTGATTGTGACACCCTAGGCAAATCCCACATCGGCTGTGGCCAGGAGAGATCCATGGTTCATAAGATAACAGTCGCCTTCTCATGACACAACGCGTTTTGTGGTCTACTGCACGTAGGGTTCTCAGGAACTGGCAGTTAAGCGTGCTCATGGAAGAGTAGTACTGGCTTGGGTGACCTGCCGGGAAGTCTTCACAAGAGGGCCACAAAGCAAAGCCGTGAGCTTGCGGGCAAAGCGGACAATATTATGGTCTGAGTAGGCGGGATGTTACAAGTATTGTGACACCCTAGGCAAATCCCACATCGGCTGTGGCCAGGAGAGATCCATGGTTCATAAGATAACAGTCGCCTTCTCATGACACAACGCATTTTGTGGTCTACTGCACGTAGGGTTCTCAGGAACTGGCAGTTAAGCGTGCTCATGGAAGAGTAGTACTGGCTTGGGTGACCTGCCGGGAAGTCTTCACAAGAGGGCCACAAAGCAAAGCCGTGAGCCTATGGGCAAAGCGGACAATATTGTGCTCTGAGTAGGCGGGATGTTACAATATAAGTATCATATAAAACCAACATATATCAAACCAACATATAAGTATCATATAAAACCAACATATATCAAACCAACATATAAGTATCATATAAAACCAACATATATATATATATATATATATATATATATATATATATATATATATATATATATATATATATATATATATATATATATATATATATATATATATATATATATATATATATATATATATATATATATATATATATATATATATATATATATATATATATATATATATATATATATATATATATATATATATATACTAGTTGCAAAACCCGTCCGATGGACGGGTATGACTTCTGATTGTCGTTTAACATTTTTTGATGTAATTATTTGTTTTCATATTAATCTTTTAGTATAGTTTTATTCTAATGTGTTATCAGTCGGCATGTCTTGTATTCGTTGTTTAAGTTTTTTATTACTAATTTTTGTATGTTTTTAAAAAATTAGTGTTTACATTCTTTTTTGTTTTTGCTAAATATTGATTTTAAAACATTATGTATTCTATAAAGATTTTTCAAGCATAATATTTTTAAATGTATATTGTTTTCAATTAGAGTCATTGATATTGTGTTCAATTCAACAGATGTTCAGGAATATAAGGTTGCGTTTAGTTGCATACATGTTTTTTTAATTTTCCTTTTTTAGTTTATTTGAAAATGGAGTAATTTTTTTTTTATATATATATTTCTAAAAACTGGAGAACTTTAAACCCAAGTTCTCAAAATATTAGTTATAAAATGAGAAAACTGATTTTTTGTTTTCGGTTGAGAAATTTCAGAAAATACTTATTTTGAAAAGGTTTCTGTTTTCTTAAAAAACTTCTCCTTTTCAACAACTAAATACACGTGAAGTTTTTCTTGACAACTTATTTGAAGGTCGACATGAATCCTACAAAGCTTTAAGAAGGTGGTGAGTGACGACTTACGACCCCACATAATAATTTCAACGGATCGATCATTAAGATGTACAATTTAAATACATATGTTGCATCATCGCTTACTCTTTTTAAAAGCGACAATGTGAGATTTTATGCATTTTTGAAGTATATATGGGATGATATTTTATCGTTTTAAGTGTTAAAAAGGTATATTCTACCAAAAAAGTTCAAATCACATTTGCAATGCTTTCCTAATTTTTGTATATATTATATTATTAAGTATGTTTTATGATTTTCGAAATAATCATATAAAATTCATATTAATTTATTCCAATTGGTATACGAAAAAGAACAAAGTAATTGTTGGTAAAAAAAGTATAAGTTTTTCTTTTTATACCTTGTTATAAATTATGATGTTTAATTTTTTTGGAAAATGTTTTATAAGAAAAGCTTGTACATAAATAGATGTACAGTAATTTTTAAAATTTGAATATTTAAAGTTGGTTATTAAAAATTATAATTACTAAAAATAACAATGTAAACTTTTTGAAAGATATGAATCTAAAATCACTTGCATTTGAAGCCACAAAGAAAAGATAGTGTCTCATTTGCAAAAGATCCGCAATCAATATTGTTTTTTTTAAACAAATAATAAGTAAGAGATAAAAACAAATTTATAACCAATGAAAGTTTTTTTTTTTTAATAGACAACGTTTGTTTTAAATGACAAATTTCTTGTTCCTTATCTTTGCATCATAAGAGCGCTCGATCATTTTTTAATAAATAATTAATTATCTGTACAATATGGGTAAGGAACGGGGGACACGGCCAACAACTTTTGGGGCCTTCATTTTGTAAGGTTTGTTTCTACACTTAAAAATAAGGGCATTTATTATGATAGTTTATACATAAATTTATAAAATTATAAAGTGATCTAAAAATTTATAAACTATAGTAAACATCTATTTCAAGGTTATGTGACATGAAGAAATCTAGAATGTTAAACCTAGTCATAATTTAATGCACTTGAATTTTGTTGAGGTTTATAAGTTTTGATAAAATTTATTTATAGTGAGAATAAGTTTATAAAACAAAAAGGTTTGAAAATTAATGCTACAATACACTTATAAACCTATAAAAAAAGTTTAGATACTCTAACATCTAACGCTTAATTTACTATATGAGGCTTAACTTACTATATATTTATTTTTATTTCACATCCTTTTTCATTAAACAAGTTTTTGGTACCCACGTTTCGCCACGGAACGGTTTTATTTAACATGTTTCTTATTATTCCGTTTCTTTTTTCATTTGGTTGTGAGTTTTGACTCGTATGTGACTATGTGTGATGTCACTTAGTTTTTTCGGCTATGAAGTAAGTCAACACATAGCAATATAACATACAAAATTGAAATATAGAATGGCTTTGGAAGGCTTGAATATCCATAAACATACTACAACAATTTATAATTCCATAAAGTTAAATTAAATTACATAGTATCGTGAACTGATGACACATCACAGAATTCAAAATACTCATACTTGATTAAGAGCTGAGAGGACCTGGACACACCAATCTGATTAAGTGGATCTGCAAAAAACCGACAGGATTAGTTTCTATACAACACAGATCCTTGAGCATTAATTTAGTATTTTGAACCACCCCAACTATGATTCGACCCACCCCAGGCCCCCCAGCCTTTTCAAAGCATAAAAAATGCATACATGTTTATATTGTTAAGCCTACCAAGTTCACTTGGCCTCTTATTGTAGCAACAATCATGGACGCGGTTGGTTTCTCACAGTAGAAAAATTCAAGACCATTTATACAGGTCCAGTTTGACCCTTACATGAAAACAATTATCTTACATATAAAAAATACTAGTGGGTTAACACTTTGCGTGTGTATGTGACCATTTAACGACCTTAACAACTAAATAGTAAATATCGAGAATTCAATTCTTTATACACAATATTAAGGGTCCGTTTTGTTTGAAGTCGGATTTTACTTTATGTGTGAGTTTATAAAGTGGGGGTTTAGGATTGGCTAGTATGGGTTTTGAATTAAATGAAGAGAGAGAAATATAAAATAAATTAAAAATATTTGTTTTTTTAAATTAGTAATAATGTTTATAAAGTAAAATATTAATTTAGAATATAAAAATATATGTGAGTGGTTGTAAAGAGAGTGGGGTCTCAAATTTTTAGATACTTAGAGCATCTATAATCCTCCAAGTCCTCAATGACTTGGAGCATTTAACCTCATAAATGCTAAAGTTGTTAAATTTAATACAAACATGTGTTAGTGAAAAGCTTTTGTTTCAAAGACTTGGCACAAGCCAAGTCTTTCTATCAAATGATGTAAAAAGTCTTTGTATGCAATGTTAAAAAGCTTTTAGAAAGCTTTTTCAAATGACAAAAAGTCTTTCTTCAAGTTACTCATTGCACATGCTCTAACAAATGACTTTGAAACATAGCTTGAAAACCTGACACCATGTATAGGAATTCAAAACGGCACAAATTTATCACTCATCCCCAATTTGGGGTCCCACTAATTTATACCAAACAACCCTTTTTAACTATAAGACCTAAATCCTAAACCTATATATGAGAAACAAACGCCTCCTAAAGCTTATTTTCTAATGATCTCATGACCATTTCAGCCCCTAAAGGTGCATACTATGTTGTGTAACAAATGATTGAGCGGACTACACAATCTGCGCAAATACCACCATAGCGCAAACATAAGGTGGGCCGAATGATATTATGTTAAAACCACCTCTTTACCTACTAATATTACATACGCTAGTTACTATTTAAGATTCTTTTATGTTGTGTGGCTGAAAGATATGTGGATATACGCGATTTAGTTATTTATGTGTACATGTTAACATGTGTGTATACTTACATATCTAAAGCCAAAAAATATAATACATAATTGATAGGGACATAGGGTCACTCATAAATCAAGCAGATTATTATCTATATTTTCTAAGCTAACCTGTTCAAAATATCATTTTAATATGTAAATATCCTTTTGTGGCTAAAGAAAAGGCAGTAATTGGATATGTCATCTTCATACTCATGTGAAAGGTCAATGTGTGGTCAATTCTGCATACGATTCCAAAAGAATTACATGGCAATGGATTGGTATTGAAATATGGGATAGGTGGTTAAACAGTTTTCCTAAGAACACATGTTGATTCATACGTTGCTAAATGAAACATTAGGTTGATGTATAAAAAAGGTAAAACATACCTTTAAACGCAACCTAAATTTTTCTCGACTTCAGTCGACCAACATGTACAATTAATGGTCCATCAGGTTCACCATTGTTGTTAAAAATAGAAATTAAAGATGCAACAAAATCAGAAAGCAACAATATAGGCACATTGTTAAGAGTTATTGTACCTATAAAAGATTTAATCAATGATTTAAACAGAACATATAATTACCTGCTACTACTTTGTATTGCTGAATTTCCTTTGCAATATGAGTTGGTGCACCAATGTTACCCATCTTGCACGTGTTTCTGTTGCTACCACATGAACTAAATCTCTCACCCGGGCATGGCATATGCTACGAATTTTAATTCAGTATGAACCTGGATTCATTATGAGCATTAGATGAGTACCTTTGAATGGATACCCATGAAATATCGATAGAATACAATATTAAACATATAACATCAGTTCAAATGAAAAAAACCTTTAACAAATAAAAATATTCATATTGAACGGGAACACGGAAAAAGTATCCCAAGTCCATTCTCGTTAATATCCAAAACCCTTTGTTGATTCACTACGCATCCTCCCTCCCAGGACCAATAAGACCATAAGCCGACAAAGTCAGCTAAACCAAACACCCCTAGTCATGAATAATTTAGTTAGATATTTATTCGTTTTTTTATAAGAAACTCAAGATGGGTTTGAATGGTTTGTACCGATTGAAGAGGATAAATGAGATTTTGAGCAGGCAGAGCACCTCCATCTCCCGTTAAGCCACATCAGGGTCTTTGTGCACGCGATAGTGTGGAGTTGTATACTTTAAGAATTCCTGCAAAATCATTTATGTCCGAAAAATTAGGCACTCTGATATGTACATACTTGCTAAATAAACTATCGACTCATACATACTTATGTGAATAATCGAGTTCAAAGAGTGTCAGATGAGACTGGAAAGTGAAAACAATAGCTAGCATAGAAAAATCAAGAAATAGCTTTCATTTTTGTACACTGAGAACAACCGCAGTAAGAAAGCATTAATATGGGTGACCCCTTATATAAGGACGAAGATATGCGTCTATTCCATCGTGCATTAAAAGGACACCTAAATGCAAAAATTTTACTTAAATATACAAAATAAACAACACGTCTATTAAATGCTCTTCAAGACTCAGATAAGGTACAACATAAGTAACTGGAAAAAGCGTCAATAGCTAAACTAGCAGCTAGGAATAAAACAAAATCAGCACCGAGCACATAAGTGGTAACTAAAGCAGCATAATACTTGGTATTAGAATAGTGCATACGTTAAACTGAGAATAATATTGTGCCTCCTATAATGCTCTATAGAGTAGTACCAAATTTGATGAAAAAAATTATTCAATATTTATCCCTAAACCTCGCAACGGTTTTCTCGGGGAAGTACTAAACTTCCTGTACAATAAACAAAGTGTGCAAATACAATTTTGTAACACACACATCATCAATAATCTCGAAGTGTAACCAATCTATAAAACATTACAGTGGCTCAATAATCTACCTTGGGTAAAAAAACATACTTGATCAATTTTTAATCTTTTTTTACGTCTTGAAACTAAAGATAGCAAAAATCAAGTTAGATCACCGTTGATGCGTTTTTACTTATCTTCTTTTTGTGGTTACTGGAAAACACTTTTTTAGAAGAGGGGTGTTTTATTTCATAATGAGTATTTATTAATTAATTACTCTTCATAATATCAAAAAATTATCATAAACATATTACAAAGAGTGTGAGTGAGACAACAAATAGTAAATGTATTATATGAACGAATAAGTAACTTGAATACAACCTTAATTTTTTTGAAAAACAGCAACTTGGTCAAATGAAATCGGAACAACCTTAGCGTACCCTCTAAACTCCCCTTTTTGTCAACTATACCTGCAAACCTCACAAAACATCATTAACTTAAACCAAAAAATACATCTAGTGAAAAACATATTCTTTTGTCTTATATCATGTTGAATAACCAAATCTCAATAGGGAATAAAATAAATATTAGGTAATCAAAGTATAAACAAACTCAAATACCATCCAAGTTAATCAAAAAATAGAAACCGAAACCGCTATTTGTTCTATATAAATCTGAATCCGATACACATAAATTAGATCAATATAAGCCTACCTGGTGATTTTTCGAAATTGTTCAGAGACCAACACCATTTCTGCTTTCGCTGCGGGTGAGTGTGTAGTTGATGCGTCTGGGTTTTCTGTGTGGCTTTGTTAAGAGTGGATTTTGACGCACCGGGTTTAGATTAGTGGTTTTATGAGTGATGAAAGGTGGAGACACGTGTTTAAATGAACTGGGATAACTTCTGTTTAATACTATTTGTTTAGGGATAACTTACTGTTCCTAAGCTTTAAATTATTGTTACTCACCTTTTCCACCTCCGTTGGCTTGTAGTGGATTCAATGCATCCTTCGCTGCATTCAAGTGATTCCTTTCTCTCAGCACACCAGCAAAAACCACGACCTTCTTTACTTCGGTGCTAAAAAATGTCACTGCCATACCCTACCCTGTGAAGGCAACAAAACATGCTAGTTGGAGAGTTTTCCCAGAATCTGTTTAGATTATGAACTACTACTAAGCTCACTTAAAAGCATCGTATCCTTTAAGATAATGAAATTTATGTTGAATTTATTAGATATAGTTGGTCCTAACCCTGCAAGAAAAGGTCTGTAAAACCTTGTTTGGATCTCCCTGGATTAATCTTTTTCCAAACACATTTATAAGGGTGTCTCCATTAGCTTATTTTTTCGACTTATGGACAGCTTAGCTGAATTTGGAAAAGCTCATAAGTTAAAATTTGCAGCTTATGAGCCTGTCAACGTGAGGTTATGGCAAATCCATAAGCTTAACTTAACACCTTGATATGCTGAAAATAATTAGCGTATAAGCTCTTTCAGAATTCAAATAAGCTGCCTATAAGCTGGTAAAAAAAGATAACCTAAACACCCATTCATATGAATAACAATTAGTCTTTAACTACAATTGTGCTGCAACAGACTCCTCAGAGAACACTCACATCCTAAAACATGTAAACTCAGATGTTAACATAATAAAAAAGACTAATAGTTGAATAGACCTTATAACGGGTGTTTGGCTAAGATTATTTGAGGATATAGAACCAATATCTCAGAAACAAAATAACATGAACGAAAAATCTTAACTAAAAAGTTGCTAAAGACAAAATAGGGCTTACAGTGGATGACGCCCATATGACAGAACTTTTTTGTTAGCGGTCAAGAAGAGTTTGGGTGGTTTTCACGAACTTTAGCAAGGCTAATCCACGCCCTTTCCGGCTTGTTGTTTCAAACTCAAGCTTAAACAAAGCAATCCATATATCTTTGGTACACGCAATTGCAATATATGCCAGATCCCGATACACTTTCACAAGAAGAAGTACCTAAATAGAATAAAAATATAATATAAAAAGAAAGATGAGAGACTGTTGTATCTATACTTTGTTATTAACAGTTTATGTTGCTACCAAATAAACTCTTTCTTATAATATAACCAACCATGAAAAGAGATTTACTCTTACCGATTACTTTGTAAATTTTGAAAGAATGATAATACCTTTAATTGTCTAATTGCTCTTGAACTACCTCCTTATTGCGACGAATGCGATAGTGTTCATTCAATAATCCACAAGACATAGATTATAAAAAACATCTTTAGTGTTCCTGATTCATCATACAATGGACCAAAACATTATATCTTTACAACTATATAAAAAATAAAAAATAAAAACATTAGATCAAATCAAATTCATGTAAAACTATATAAAAGTTTGTTTGTATCACTATAACTGTTAATTAAATCATTAGGTCTTCAACCTTCATTGGCTGATCAACTACATTCTTCCAGCTATTTGATCACAAATCCATTCAAATAAATAATTCTTGGATCGAATTGAGAGTATACCTGATCAATCCTCGATTCTTTTGTTATGGATTCGATTTCCGATCTTTTACCAAGAAAATAGATTTTTTTTTGTCTTCGTGCGAGTATTTTAGAATGATTTTTGTTTGTTTTGTTTAATTGGTTTGCGATAACAGCAATTTTAAGCCCAAAAGGTAAGCCCACAAAAATTGTGCTGACTGGGATTAGTGCCATGATTGATGATGTGGCAAATCCCTCCTCTTATATATAATGAAAAGATATATATATATATATATATATATATATATATATATATATATATATATATATATATATATATATATATATATATATATATATATATATATATATATATATATATATATATATATATATATATTGAGGTTCTTGTAAAATAGTGCTTAAAATAAGTTAGTGTAGGAAGTTATGTATCATGTGTATGTTTATCTATAAAAATATTACTCTTAGTAAGGTACCGCGTTTATTTGTATATTATGTATCAAAAAGTTAATCACGTCGAGAAACGATGTATCCATGTAGATCATGTATCAAAATGTTACTCGTAGCGAGCTATCATGTATCTTTGTATTGTGTATCAAAAAGTTACTCGGGACGAGCAGCGTCACTTCCTTTCATGTTATTTAGAAAATGACATTGACCAGAGTTCATCAAATGACAACATATACTAATACATCTAACGATTCACGTTACTTCCTACGTTAACAACTATCCTACGTTAACCTTCCTCTCTCTCTCTCTCTCTCTCTCTCTCTCTCTCTCTCTCTCTATATATATATATATATATATATATATATATATATATATATATATATATATATATATATATATATATATATATATATATATATATATATATATATATATATATATATATATATATATATATATATATATATATATATATATATATATATATATATATATATATATATATACATATATATATATGTATATATATGTATATATATTTATGCATCATGTCAAACCAACATATAAGTATCATATAAAACCAACATATATCAAACCAACATATAAGTATCATATAAAACCAACATATATCAAACCAACATATAAGTATCATATAAAACCAACATATATCAAACCAACATATAAGCATCATGTCCAACCATCATATAACCATCATATCAAACCTTCATATAAGCATCCTATCAGCCCAATATGTAAGCATCGTTTCAAACCATCATATGAGTGTCACATAAAGACCACATCCATGAATCACGTCAATACCACACCTAAGGATTAGATCAATCCACGTACAATAATCCTATCATATCTCATACAAGAATCATGTCATAACCACATAATCAATTCATGTCAAGAGCATTTCATTACTATAGTCAAGATTCATATCGATATCACAGCTAAGATTCATATTAGATCAATACACGATCGCAGTCAAGATTCATATCAATATTTGCAGTTAAGATTCATATCAGATCAACACATGATCGTAGTCAATATTCATATCAATATTCATAGCAAGATCAAAGTCAAGATTCACATTCAAGATTCATAGCAAGATGGACCGCAAAAGTTTAGTTCAAGTACCCAAGGCAACTATAGGAGATATAGTTCCAAGTGTAGGATAAATCGGGTGTTTTAGTGTTTATGATAGCGCTAAGCTTATGATATCGAAGCTAATGATCCAGTACGTACACCATAATATACATATAAATTTCCCCAAGTGGGAGTCTAGCCAAGACTACCCAAGTTCACACAAATGATATACACTCGTCCGGCGTCAAAATGCCCGAGTGGAGGTTGTCAAGCCTCAATAGATCTATCCATAACATAAGAGCTTACTCCAGCAGAGTAATTAACGATTCATGATGGTGGGGACTATGACTAACACTACTTAGGCTAATCATAAACGAAGTTCACTGAGTGTTCACAAAAAAACATTTTTATTGCGTCCACAAGCAAGTGCAAGCAGTTATTTCACTTCACAGTACAAAGCAAATTAAAAAGAGCTATGGGATAGCTCAGATATTCACAAGTATATATCATCAACAATCCGAAAGTGTAAACTCATAGGTCACGTAAACAAACCTCAAAAGTACAAGCACGTATGCAATATAAACAATCTTAGAAAATATATCAACGCATATGTATCACAATAATACTTGAAAAGTATAGACAAGTAAATCACAACAATCATTGAAATGCACAAACACGTATTTGACATCGACAAGCATGTATCTCCCCAAAGAGATTCAAAACAATTTTAAAGCATTTGAAAAGAGAAAGAGGGGGTATGAACTCACATCGATGTTGAAGATCAATTAGCAAAAATGCGAATACCAAGAGCAGAGTAACGTAGGCCGGAACTGCTCGATACCGGAAGTCGCAGTTTATCTTATCGATCATCTCCCAGCATCCCAAATCGATGCATCCAAACATTCCCAATGAAAGGTTTCATCAATAACATCGGTTCATAGACTGTTTAAATCCCATGTCGAAATACTTTAGTAATCGGTTCAGTAATCAGCTCCATAATCGGTTCAGTAATCGGTTTGGTAATCGGTTTAGTAAGCTGAAGCGAAAGATACCACCGTGTATGTAATATATATACCTAATATAAATTACACACGAAAGAACAGAACATGTATATAATTCATAGCTTGAATTATATAACAAGAACAAACAACGCACGAATAACTAGGAATGTACATGACATACGACATGTACTAGACTCAAGAAAGATGACAACCACAAGAACAAATAGTCCAAGTATAAAATACCTTGCAACTATTAAACGAGCAAGAAAAATAAATGAAACCAAAATGATTAGACATATTTTCAAAATCACCCATTATTTAAATAAAGATCACTTTATAAAAGCAATTACACATTTTAGAGTTTCAAACGAAGTTTGAAAAGTATATACAATTATTATGAATTTTATAAAATAATATTTTATAAATTGTTGTTTCTTTACTTGTCAATTTAATATTTCTAAAAGCGTTTTAATTCCTAAATAATATTTAAGAAAACTAATAAATAGTAAATTTATAAAATTTCGACATGATCTGTTCGTTTATATAACGTTTCCCATAATCATAAAATATGACATTTTCACTTTCACAATCAATCCGCATTTCAATTGTCCACATATTTCAGTTATATCAAATTAATCGTTGTCGAATCACAAACAATAAATAAAAATAGATTTACCTATAATCAAGTCGAAACTAAATCAACACTTCCAACCAAACATCCCTAAAACTGTCACAAAACCCTTATCCAAACGCCCCCTATTGGGTTGTTAAACACGTTGCCAAACACCCCATAAACTGATTTCAACCACATCAAAAGCCCTTAACGGCTGTTAAACATAACCGACGGCACTTAACGATCGTTAAATCACAAAACCAACATAAGATAATCATCTTTTCGGATCTATACATCAAGGTAAAATGAAACATAGAAATGATAACAATACCACGAGCCCGACACCTTTTGGGTGCGGCTGTGGTGGTAACGATAGCACAGAAACACCGCGTAGGGTGGTTTTTGGTGGTACCAACAAACAACAAACACCCCTTACGGGTCTGTTAAGAATAAAACGAAACAAACACTCCTGGTGGTGTTTTCTGTCGAAACCAAACGCACCCCATGGCGGCCGACGACTTTCGCGACGGATTTGGTGGTCTGATGGGTTTGTGGACCCGACGGTGGTGATGGATCCGGTTTTTTTTCATGGTGGAGGATAGTGTTGGTTTCAAATGGCATTGTAGATATTGGTGTGCCGGCAGATCGGATAGATCTATGATGAAGGGTGGCGATGGATGGTCGTGGTTGTGGTTGACCAGTGGAGACCAAGATGGTGGTAGATCTGGTGTTAGATCGCGGTGGTGGAGTGGCGAATAGCGGTTGGTGATGGTGGTTGTGGTTACTACGTGGTTGTGGTGGTGGTGTAAGCGAACAATGGTGGTGGCCGGAGATGATGATGATAATGGAGTGGTGGGGACGACCGTGCAACGGCTGTGGTAGTGGTGTTAGTTTAGTTGGCCAAAACTAATAGACCGGTGGTTTAATCTTACAGATCGGGTAGTTCGGGCGAAAAAAAGCTTTTTGGTGTTCGCCGGAAAAATGGAGGCGCCGAAATCCGGTGGCCGGATTAGGGTTACATTCGCCGGAAAACTTTAAGGGGAGGGAGAGTTTTTTAAATTAGGGTTGTGTGTGTTTTTATAAAAATGGAAGTGATGAGAAAATATATTAATTTAGTATTTATATAATATAAATAAAAGTTTTTAAAAGTAAATGGAAAGTTGTATTTACTTGAGGGTTCAAAATGTAAATAACTAATAAAGTTTTCTTTTATCTTGTTTAAACGTGACTCGGGGCTAGATCGGGATTGATAAAATTCGATTCACGACACGAAAGTTGCGCCATTGTTTTTAAGATAGATTTTTCATTAGAACTGACTATTCACTTGACTATTTTTCAAGAATATTTCGTAAACTCTTTTAAAATGTTAATTATCTATTAGGTACCCCGATCAAGCTTCGTTTTAAAGAAAGACGGTCTTTAACCTAAAGATTTCATGTTTTTAGCAAACATTATTGAGTCAAAAGCATCAACTAATTTAATAAATCTATTTATTAAATATCTCGTGAAAATTAAATATTAATTTAATTTTTATCATGTCGGTAAGCAAACTGCGCGATTTTCAGATTTAGTCATAATATGTTCTGTTTTTGAATCCAATAAGTTTGGTAGCGCTCAAAAATGAATTTCGAATAATAATTAATATAATTTATTATTATTTAATAGTACGGAAAATTCTCTGGTGTTACATAACCTGAGTTTTAACAATAAATTCATGCAGGCATCCAAAAGCTTTTAAGCCGGTCAAGATAACTATTTTGAACTGTTCTACTTATTGGTTTTGAAATCCTGATCAAGAAAAATTTAGCAACTGCTTACTCGGTAAATATATATAGTTTGATTTCAAATCACTAAACCTTGCAAAATTCTCTTTTAACCAAGAAAGTACCAAAACCGAGTTTTACAATAATTCAAAATCCTCAACAAGTAATTGTGACAACTTGTATTTTAAATGTTCATATGTAATTCATTTTTCCCTTCTAATTCTCTTGTAATTAGATTATTACGTTTTAAGATGGTCATGTTTTACAGTTGCGGTATTTACGATTCCTAGTTGATTAACAATATTGATTCATTTTAACGCACTTTGTCCGTTTAAGCAATTCTTGTGTTCATTTTATCTTCTGATACTTCTCCGTACTGAAAGGTCATTATTCTAATCCAAATTTGAAAATTTATTCGAAACGGAGTTAAGAAACTGAAGCATATCGAATTCTAATTGTTAAGGTACGTCGTTGTGCAGTAATTACCTAGGAAGCAATGAATCAGTTCTAAACTATGTACCTCCTCTTGTTTGCATCTTCTACTGTTTACAGGAGAACTCTGAGGGACCAGAGTTCCTTTAGGGGGTAGACTGTAAGAACTCGTATTTTTCTCGATATTATTTTATTCTTTTATTCGTGTTTCTTGAATTTACCAACGTATTACATTTTCTTGTATTTTTTACGTAAATCCTAAGATCTAGATATTGTTAATAAATTATACTTTCAAGTATCTTCTGATCATTAATAAATACTTTATTCGGAATTATAAAATGTTTATTTTATTTTTTCATATTTATTTAAATCAAAGTTTTGATTTAAAATCACTCGCGTGCATTTTACAAAGAGTATACTCAAAATCAATGTACAACGAGAATTCCTAGTGATCGCGATACCGACCAGATGCCCAAAATTTTACATTTTATTATTGATTGTTTCGATAATTAATATTTTCGACGATTTCGTTTTAATTACGTGTTAAGTCGTGTCGGAAAACCATATTATCATATTTATGATGCATTCTAACTTTTGAGAAGTATTTCTACGAAACCCAAGCCTCGTAAATATTTTAAAGATTTACTAATAACCATTTTCTACCCTTTAAATTATCAAATTGCTTTTAAGTCCAAAGGTTTCTAACTTGGCAAGTTTTATCCCTACACCTAACACCATATATAAGCACTTTTCCTTACCAAAAACATACACTAATCAACCTAATAAAAATCAAACAAGAACTTCTCTCTCCCTACCCCCCTTTGTCGTGAACTTCAACCCCAAAACACCCCTAGATCATCAACTTTTACTTGTTTTTTTTTTAAAAAAACTAAGCAAAGAACACATCCTAAAACGTTATTGTGATTATTTTGGTACCAAAATCTTCCACATGCATCAAGTTTTAAGATTTTTATGATTTTATGGTTGGAAAATGTTTTAATCATCATGCATGTGATGATCTTGGTAAGATCATCATGTTTTGATCATAAAAAGTTTAATTTTTGATCTTTGATTTTGTTAAAATTTGTCATATAAGCATTTAGGAGTTTGTTTGGTTGATGGATTTGATAGTAGGATGATTTTAGAGGTATGAATTATGTTAAAATGGGTCCAAATATTGATTTGATATGATTTCTAAAAGTGTATATTACATCAGCAGGTTTAGAACAGATTTTCGTGGGTTTAAGTTTGGATATAGGTTGAGATTAACTGATTTTGTTGTAGGGTTTTTCAAGACGCTTGTTTTTATATAATATAGAGCTTCTAACTCATTACGGATCAAAAGTTATGCTAGTTTTATTATTCGTGTACCGGGAGACGCAAATCGGCACAATCCGAAATTGTGGCTGATTTTGGGTCGACTCTCGGGGACTTTAGGCATGGTTAGATAAATGATACTACTGGTTTTTAAGGTTTATAAACTTAATATGATGGGTCTAGTAGTGGGTTTAAAAGGCGGATTGTCAAGATAGTACTTTTAAAGTGGTATAAATGGTTTTATAAAACAAGTATACATTCTGTCCCAAAATTTAGAGTCGAGCAGATGGGTTTTAAAGTATGAAATTTGGCTCAAATTTTGGTGAGGTCTTATATAGATTATAAGTGACCTTGACACCAAATTTCATCTAAATCGGACAAGTCTAGATAGGGTAGATCGGTGTGTACATTCGGAGTGTATTTGCTGATTTGTATTTTAGTCACGTAGTTCAATGCTTGTGTTGCGTAAGTTTGAGTATTCATTATTGGACATAGTGGCTTACTCAAGTGTTTAGTCATTATATAAGTGACTTAGCTACTGGTCCGAATAAGGTTAAAGGATAGTTTGACTTGCGTTGACTTGGCGTCTTTTGACGGGACGATTTCAAGTGTACAAGTGTTTAAACGGGTAGTGTTGGATAAATGGGATAGTATGGATTCATTTGGGTCGTGTCACTGGTTTTAAAATATGTATACTTTGAAAATATTTAAAGTCATATTATACTTGGTATATATCGATATTTGAGTTCGAGTCTTAACGCGCGCCTTATTTTGATAGGTTGCGGCTTTCGTGTTTTCCCAGGCATCCATATCATCAGTGATCGTCATGCTACTACTTTTTCTACTAAGCTTCTGAGTACAATGACTTACTTACCTTGTGGCTAAGGTGAGTTCATAGCCCCTTTTTACTTGCACATTGGTTCTAAACGCGGGGTGAGATTTTACATGGTGGGACACAACCATTTAAAAAAACTGTATGCTATCCTCAACTTGTATGCTATCTATAATTTGTATGCTATCCAGAACTTGTATGCTTTCCAGAATTTGAGGATTTCCAACAGATTTTCATTGATATTATTGCTTTTAGTCTATAGCCTTAAGTTGCCTCTCTTGATCATGAACCGTTAATTTACTTGTGTTGCTAAGCGCGAATGTTGTGGGTGGATCCACTAGAGGAACTTACACTGAGTTAAGGTTCGGTTCATGAACAGAACAACAATAATAATGTTTCGGACTATGGTTATCGTACGTAACCATTTTCCCCTATTTCTTGTTTACAAATGAATGTTGTGTTCCACACATTTACTGCTAAACCTATCAATATCACTCAACTTTATGTTGACGATTTTACATGTTTAATCTCAGGTAATATTACTTAGCTTTGCTTGGATGGGGGCCCGAAGGATATTATCGCAGCTTGGAGATTTCTGTGTATATTTCAACTTTGATTTTATCTAAAAACCGTCAGAAGATTTTTCTGTATTTTTGGTAACTAAGAGTTATAAATCGTGATAAATAATAAATCTTTCCGCATATAAAACTCTGGGACATATGTTTAAAACTCTGATATTTTATGATGTAATGTACATGTTTTTATTACGTCAACTTTGTGTCAACAGTAATTCATTGTTTCTTGTACCATGACGTGGAACCCCCTTGCTGCCTAGTTGTTCCCTTGTCTGATTCTAGGGGTCTTACAAAATTATCTAGCTCACCGTTATTTTGCAAACTCGATGTGTTTCTCACAGCAATCTTTATCAACGCCCTTTTCTTTGAATTTCTTGTTTTCTTTTTAAGGTTTAGTCTTCTATTTTTTCGCCTCATGGATTTACTACATGCAACCATCAAGTGTAAATCATCAGCTTCATCAACTTGATTGTCAACTAAATTCTCAAAATCGAAAAAAATAATCTTGATTTTGGCAGATGGGTGTAAAAGTTGGATAATCTTGAGGTTTAGTTGTGTGTAGTTGCTCCTCGTCAACATGTTAATGATGTTGATAGGTTGTAAAAATCGTGAATTGCTAGTTGGTCAGTCGATTATTTTATAATTTGTAATCGTTTTAAGTAGGATTAATCGGTAATTAATTGAATCAACATTTTTAGCAAACTTTAGATAATTCCGTCAAGTTTTAAGTAAGTCTAACGTGTTTTAAATATTTTCGTCAATATTATTCTTACAATCCAACTTATCATACATATACCTAGTTATTATAACTGATAAACAAAAGTTTATAATTAGTTTTCATTATTTTCAACAAAATTTGTAAGTTTCTAATAAATTTGATTTTATTTAACCGTCATTCATCATAGTTGACTGCTGTTAATATAATTCATAATTAATTTAGAAAAACCAAGTATAGCAGCAATACATTTATTCCACATGTGTTTATTCTTATGCTTGTGAAAATGGAAAAGCAAGCCCCGGTTGAGTCGGTTAGCCGCGTGATAGCGTATGATGAACGGGTCAAGACAACCTGGTTCATACATTGAGTGACCTGTTTATTTTAATCAAGTCGGCGTTTCGTGGCCCTATTTCCTTAAGACACGCGTCCTGAACCTTTTTTTGCTCAATCATCATTCGACCTGGACCCCATTTCCTATTATTAAGCGAGTATATACATTTTTTTTGGTTTAGGAAAACGAATAAAATAAGGACACGCAATAGCGGCAATACGTCATGTTCTATTGGTTTAATAAGTCAATATGTATTCTCTAAGATAAAATCATTTTCGACAAAAGGTTTTCTGAAGTAACACTTTCTGAGTTTCTTTCATTGACAAAAAAATTCTTTAAATTGACTGTTTATACTATTTTATAAAATATTTACACAATTTTTAAATATAAAAATTTCAAATAATTAAATCTCAAACATTAACATATTAATATATAAAATATCTTTAATTTATAAAGATAGAGATTAATATTAAAAATTCAGAGTTTAAGTATTTTAAAGAGTTTGAATTGTTACAAATATAATTTTAATGCGGTTCATTTTAAAATTTTAACATCTTTTAGTATTAACTTAGCCTGTTTCAGAAACATAAAACAACCTATTTTAAAGCACACGGGATATAGATAACCATAAACAAAAAAAATAAAAAAAAATCATCCTCGCACATTATTCGTCAATAAAATACGAATAATATTTGTTTAACGCAAAATATAGTCATAAGGTAATTAATAATTAAAGATAATTAATAGCATGCCCGATGTGGAACCGAGTTATGCAAAAGGTTGAATTAGTTGGAGAATTCTTTTTATTTGGAGACATAGGTTCAAAAGTTAAATTAGTTGAGGAACTTTTTTTTATTTGGAGACATAGATTAAATGTTTGATTCTTACTCTCTGCAAGATCGGATATCCATTAAAAACAAAATATCTATTTTAGAGTAAAGGTATATTTGTTCACGTTATTTATAGGAGGGTCGATGTGTAAATCATAAAACTTGAGAAAGTTATTTTTTCATCTATCATTAAGATGTATGGTTTATTATGTAAAATATTTAGTACTATCCTTCATAGTTTTCAAGTGGTTCCGCCAATGTTCACACCTCAAAATCTCACATCCTTCATTAGCTTGCGAAAAACAAAATTGAGTACCGCTGAATTTAATGTCCCGTTTGTATTTAGGGATATACGAAGTAGCTAAAAAATAACAAATATAGATAACTTGAACTCGTTCAAAAAAAAAGTACTAAATAACTAGAGTTTAATGTATGAATAATTAGTTCTGCCTTTTTTCTTTTTTGTCAAATGCCCATTGAACGGTTTATTACGTTTTAACAACAACAATACACAATTTTGTATACACTTTATACAAAAGCAGTGGAATATAGACGTATAGGATATGTTTGGTATTTTTAAGAGCTGAAGTGGATTGTTGGAGCAAGTTGTTGGAGTTGGATGCTAAAGTATTTAGCTTGAGCTTATTTTTACTTGCTATTTAATACTATATGATTTTTATATGTATTGCAATTATCGTTCGTTTTCCTCGACTCACTCAAATTGATATCAAATTAAACGTGGATTGATTGTTTTTGGTGAATAAAACTCTTTTTGGTATTTTAAAAACTAAAATCTATTTAATTAAAAATTATTTAATTAACTATTTAAACTATTTTAAAACTAAATCTAATTTACTTAACCAAAAACTTACTATTTAAATATTTAAAACTAATTTAAACTATATTTAAAACTATTTAAACAAATGTGAAAACTATTTAAAACTTGATTTTATAAAAACTTTTAATGAAATCTATTTAAGACTATTTTTTAAATAAAACTAGATTAATTTTGAACTAATTTTAAAAACTAATAAAAAAAAATTAAAATTTTGAAAAGCAATTAAAATATTTTTTATCTTTTTATTTTTTTTATTTATGAAAGAAAATTTATATAAAACTTTTAATCAAAATTAATAAAACTAAAACTTGTAATAAAACTATTTAATTAAAACTGGCAGCTATATCTGAAACATCCTATATTAATTAAATAGCGTGAGATTAAACACAAAAGAAAGTCTAGAGTAGTTGGTTACGACGAATGGCTGTTAAGCTGAAGGTTGCAGGTTCGAGCCTGGTTGGAGACCTTTTTTGAATATTATCTTTGGAATTAAATTTTTGACAACATAAAACACTCAGACCAAATGGGTCTGAGCTTAAAACAGATAAGCTAAATAACTAACTAAAAAGCAAAATCCAAACAAGCTGAATCAAATAAGCACAGAATTCTGAAAAGCAATAAAGCAGATAAGTATAATACTACTAAAAGCAAATTTAAACTGATAATAAGCTAATAAAATAATATCAATCAGCAAAGTAATAAATTCTCAAATAAGCAAAACAACTTAAAAAATAAATAAGCAGATTAAACTAAGCTAAAGACCTTATAATCAATTCAGCAACGATGACCAAACCAGTAAAAACTTAAGCAGATAACTTAAAAGCAGATAAGCAAAACTAAGCAGATTTAAATATTACTTAAAATAAGCACACGATATCAGCAGCTTATCACTAAATAATCCAACTAAACTAGCAGACTATATCATACCATAAGTAAACAGATTCGAACCAAACAAACAGACTTAAGCAGATCTAAACCAAAACCAAAATCTAAAAAGCTAAACAAAACCAATAATACTAAGCAGATCCAAACAAACACAAATCAAACACAAGCAAATTAAATAAACATAACAGATCATAATCCAAATAACATAAACAGATTAATAAACTTAAACAGATAATAACAAAAATCCTATTAAATCTAAAACTATTAAAATAAAAGAGATTAGAACCTGATGATGAAACCTTTGCGACGAAGAGGTGCGCTTAGCACTCTTATGAACCGAATACGAACACCTCCTTACCCAAAAATCATCATCATTCGAACCATGGTGCACATAAACCCAATCGAACCAATAATCTACTCGAACTTTATATAATATTTTTATTTTTTATTTTTTTTAACTTCCAGTAGGGAAGTTAATCATCCACTTTTTACTTTATTAATATTAATCAAAACAGAATAAAGATAAATTGCAGTAAATATTTAAGAAATTAAAGAGACAATATTAAAACGAAAACAAATTTTATTAATAACTGAACTTTGATTACAATACTTTTAAAGAGAAAATTACAATTAACCTAAATTCTATTTTGCATAAAAATAAAAATAAAATAAAAATATGGCACGAGAGCAAAATTACACAATGAAGGGGGTTTTTATAGGAAAACCCTAGAAACCTTCTTCATTATCTTGGTGAGCAAGGAAATAAATCACGACCGCTCTTTTCTTCTCTTTCTTCAATTTCTTCAATCAACGGTTGAGATAACACTCAGGGGTCACATGGATCGCCACACTGGCGTGTTTGTGCTAGTTGTGTTTGTTGAAAGATGATGTGGACTCAAATGATTGGAGGATTGGGGGTGGAGAGGTGTATGAACCAATCAAATGAAGGGAAGGATGCCACGTTGATTTGAGATGAGGACCACCAGTGTGTTGCTTCCGATAAACTTGGGGATTTAATCCCCAAGCGTGTGAATCACACGAATCCACTAAAAGCCGCAAAAATTATTGAGTAAATTCGTGAATATGGTAAATTAGGGTTTGAGTGAATATGGTGTCTGTTTATTTTGTTTTAGGAGAGAAGGAGTAAAAGTGGGTGAGTGGGTTGTTCTCGTTTGTATCGAAAATAAATGGGGTGGGTAAAAATAGTTTATTAAATCGTGTGTGTGGGTGAAGTTTATTGTGTGTGTTACCGAGGGTTTTTGACCAAGTGATTTTAACAAGTAAAAATTCACTGTCACTTTATTTGGTTGAATTGGGCTTGGCCCAAAACGTAACCTTCATCCGTCTCATAGTAAAGTGAAATGGGCCAAATTGGGCTTTTGTTCATTAATGAATATTATCAGTATCTTTATTAGGCTTTTTGGGCCCAATACCTAAATGTGGGACCTACTTGGCCCAAATGTCTTCATAAATATCAAATCCGCTAAAAATGAACTCGATTTTGGCTTCCTTGATCATTTCTTCTAAACCCGTGTCGATTTTGCCGTCTTTCGTGATCTTTGGTTCACTTTTGGTTCCTTGACTTTGTCTTTGTCTTTTTCTTGGACTTTTCTTCAACATTTGAGCGTGAAATCCCGTGTTTTCTTTCCTTTTGATCTTTTGTACCTATTTTAAACAAAAACACAAAACCACGCGTTATTCCGACTTTTACGATATTAAACACATGATTAGGTCTTGTTTTTCCTTGATTTTAGTGGCAAAAGGATAAGTGTTTACACACTTATTAAATCCCCCACACTTGACCATTGCAGTGATCCATGCAATGCATAATTTTAAAGCATAAAGTTACATTTTTCTCATAATTAATCCATCTTGGCCTTTATTACTATTACTACTACTACTACGATGAAAAGATAAAAACTTTAAAGAAACAAATGTTATAACAATTTATTAACTTGGAAATTATTTGATGGAAGCAACTCGTAAAGAAATCTAAGACTTGAATTAGGGCTTTGGTGTCATGAATATTAATCACCCTCAAGTTTCACGTTCCCTATATCAAGCTTAAAAACGAGATCATTGTTTACCATAAGTTCTTAAGTTAAAACCACTTATATAAGACAATTGTGTAATACTCTTTCTCCAATTCCTACGTTGTATCTCTAGATTTTATGGATTGTCATTCACCCATAGGCTCATTTGACTTATTTGATAATTATTAATCCAAAATGAAGGCAAAACGGTGCAAACCCGACACTCAAAACCTAACCTCGTCCTCAAAAACGTTGTCACTAAAGTAAGCCCACATCAAGGATGATTTAACACGATTTAGGGAATAAATTCCCGGATCCAAAATTTGGCCAATAGTACTACTTATTAATTATTCCTCCAAAGTCATGTAGACTTTATATGGAGTTTAGCAAGTTCACATCATATACCCTTAGGCTCTTTAAGATGTAAAAATGCTCCTCATCTATTGTCCACACCCTAAGGCTCCTTGAACGATAAACAAGGGAATTGATTTTTGATCAATTTTTATTCGACACTTACCATGTCATACACCCTAAGGCTCTAATGACAAGGTTCGTGCTACATGCCTCACACCCTAAGGCACCTTGAGTTCATGTTTTAATCTTATTCTTTATTTATTTATGATATATATAATAGGCCAAATTTCGCGGTCCTATGGTCTGAATACCTCCAACTTAGTGGTTATGAGCCACCTTAGTCGGAAGTCCACAACGCTGGCATCCTCAATATGTTCATGCTTTAATTACAAGGAGATAAAAGATTTGGCTAAGAGTTAAGATATCGAATCTACATCGCAAAAATCCTCATTTATTAAGCATTTAAATATACAAGCGGGAAGAAAGAGCCACGAAAACTCATATAAGCAAAAATTAACCCTTAAACTTATTATAACTCTATCATCTCTCGTTCTCCACAATTTAAAATCTCAAGGAATGAGACTCGTGGATGCTTAGCCTAATAAACCAATTAGGGTCCATATGGTTAAGGATACTAGCTAGAGTAAACTTGGATAAGTAAACTCGGGTTGAGTCAAAATATTCACGACGGGCCTAATATATCAAAGATATCTAAACTTGTTAAAACCATTTTATTCATTTATTTATTATTTTTAACTTTCTTCTTGAAATAGAAAATATAAATATGATGCGATGACAAAAGGAAGAAAATAAATGGAAATACTACTAGGCCAAAATAGATCAAAAAATTTGAAAAATGTTGAAATTTTTTAATTTTCTGGTTAAATGAGGTCAAATTCATAGAAAAGCCCACTAAAATTCGATAGAAATCCCCCCTACACTTAATATAAACATTGTCCTCAATGTTTAAGCATGTGGGAGAATAAACTCCCCTACACTTAGGAGATTGAGTACGTTGTTTAAATCGAGCTAAGGAAGGGACAACTAAAGTGATTACATTTATTCATCTTATTTATATACATTTATGAATCACAATAGTTTTGATAGAACCAGGTACACAGGAAACACGGGATCACGACATCAAAAGTGGATCATTAAAGCACATGTCCCTGTACAACATCACAACACACAAACAACCTACTTGGCTCCCCCTACACTTATTAGTGGAAATGGGTGAAGGCGAAAAAGGGTGGAAAGGATGGAAAAGGTAAAAATCTAACCTAGTTATACGATGCTTGATTTATTTATCACGAGTCTCTAGCTCGACTCGATTTCCCGAATTAATTCAAGGGAAATGTGGAGAGGGATGGAATCATTTCATGAGAGATGTCCTCTCCAAAGTACAACTTAACCCGTTGGCCATTCACCTTAAAGTTGGGCCCATTTGGTTGGGATAAATTAATGGTGCCATAAGGGAAGACTTGGGCCACGGTGAATGGACCGGACCAACGGCTCTTAAGTTTACCCGAAAAGATTTTCAACCGAGAGTTAAAGAGTAAAACTTGATCACCAACATGGAAATCTCGGTTCTTAATCTTGGAATCATGAATGAGCTTAGTCTTCTCCTTGTAGATTAATGAATTTTCATAAGCCTCATTCCTAAGTTCATTGAGTTCATTGAGTTGGATTTTCCTATGATAACCGGCTTTGTTTATGTTAAAATTAGCCCACTTCAAGGCCCAATAATCCTTATGCTCCAACTCAATGGGGAGGTGGCACGCCTTTCCGTACACAAGGCGATAAGGAGTACAACCTATAGGTGTCTTATAAGCGGTACGGAAAGCCCACAAAGCATCATCTAATTTATCGGCCCATGAGGCACGATGCTCTCCCACGGTTCGCTCTAAGATTCGCTTAAGACCACGGTTGGAAACCTCGGCTTGTCCATTAGTTTGTGGATGATACGCGGTGGAAAGTCGGTGATTGACACCATACTTAGCCATGACTCGTGCGAATTGATCATTGTAAAAATGAGTCCCGCGATCACTAATAATAGCACGAGGCACTCCGAATCGAGCAAACAATTATTTCAAGAAGTTAACAACCACCCTCGCATCGTTAGTAGGTAAATCCTTTGCTTCAACCCATTTTGATACATAGTAAACGGCTACGAGGATGTACTTGTTCCCTTTGGATGATGGAAATGGCCCCATAAAGTCGATGCCCCATACGTCAAAGATTTAACATTCTTGGATGAAATTTTGAGGCATCTCATCTTTATGTGTGATCTTGCCTTGTCATTGGTAAGCATCACAATGCTTAACCATTTCATGAGCGTCATGATAAATGGTGGGCCAATAGAATCCGGAGTCAATAACTTTTTTAGCGGTGTAATTAGGACCAAAGTGACCACCGGTGGGTCCTTTATGGCAAACTTCAAGGATTTGTAAAGCCGCCGGCCCATCAACACATCTACGAATGATTAAGTCCGCACATTGCTTGAAAAGATAAGGTTCGTCCCAATAGTACGTTTTGACGTCTTTAAAGAATTTTTTCTTTTGTTGAGACGTTAACCCTTCGATAAGAACACCACCCGCCAAATAGTTTGTAATGTCCGCAAACCATGGGGTATCATCAAGATTGGAATTAATAGACATTAAGGTCTCAAGGGGAAAAGATTCATTAATCTCTTGATTTGGAAGTTCCCCTTGATAAGGATCCTCAAGTCTACTAAGGTGATCCGCGGCTAGGTTTTCCGCTCCCTTTTTATCACGAATTTCGATTTTAAATTCTTGTAGGAGCAAAACCCAACGAAGAAGTCTCGGTTTAGCATCTTTCTTGGTCCAAAAGTATTTCAAGGCGGAATGGTCAGTGTGAACGATGGTGGTGGAAAGCACAAGATAGGGGCGGAATTTCTCAAAAGCATACACTACATCTAAAAGCTCTTTTTTGGTAGTGGTATAATGCAATTGAGCCCCCGTCATTGACTTACTAGCATAATGAATGGGTTGGAAATGTTTGTTAACTCGTTGACCTAAAACCGCTCCTACCGCGAAATCACTAGCATCGCACATGAGCTCGAAAGGTAACTCCCAATTTGGAGAGACTAAGACCGGTGCCTTAGTTCGAGACATTCTTGAGAGAAGATGAAAGGAGCATCCTTTTCTAAGAGATGAGTCATTGGACGAGCTATTTTCGAGAAATCTTGGATGAAACGTCGATAAAATCCCGCATGGCCTAAAAAACTTCTAACTCCTTTGACGGTGGTAGGTGGAGGTAACTTAGCAATGACGTCAACTTTAGCACGGTCGACTTCGATACCGGCTTTGGAAATTTTATGACCGAGGACGATGCCTTCTTTTACCATGAAATGGCATTTTTCCCAATTAAGAACGAGACGAGTGTCTTCACACCGTTTAAGCATACGTTCTAAATTAGCAAGGCAAGAAGAGAAAGAATCACCATAGACCGAGAAATCGTCCATAAAGATTTCCATAGTTTCTTCAACCATGTCATGAAATATTGCCATCATACACCTTTGGAAAGTCCCGGGAGCATTGAATAAGCCGAAAGGCATTCTTTTGTAAGCAAACGTTCCATAAGGACAAGTGAATGTGGTTTTCTCTTGGTCTTTTGGATCGATAGGGATTTGAAAATATCCGGAAAAACCATCTAAGAAGCAATAGAAATCATTACCCGCTAAACGCTCGAGCATTTGATCCATGAAAGGAAGAGGGAAATGATCCTTACGAGTGGCATCATTGAGCTTACGATAGTCTATGCAAACTCGCCAACCTGTTACGAGTAGAGTAGGAATCAACTTGTTGTTTTCATTGGTAACAACGGTGATTCCGCCTTTCTTAGGCACACAATGGACGGGACTAACCCATGGCGAATCCGAGATAGGGTAAATATTTCCGGCATCTAGAAGTTTGATAACTTCTTTCTTAATGACTTCATGAATTTTTGGATTAACCCTTCTTTGATTTTGGATTGCGGGTTTAAAGTCATCTTCCATGAGAATTTTATGAGTGAAAAAATTAGGATCAATTCCGCGGATGTCGGAGATCTTCCAAGCAATTGCTTTCTTATGATTCTTAGGCACTGCGATAAGTCGAGATTTTTCATCTTCTTTTAAGTCCTTAGCAATAATGATGTGTACTTATTATCCTCTTCTAAGAAAACGTACTCTAAATGAGACGGTAAATCCTTAAGCTCTAAATCCGGTGGATTGTCGGTGGAAGGCTTAGTCAAATTAGGATCATCGTTTGTAACTTCCTTAGGAGTAGGTGGAGAAATATGGTCCTCATTGAGAAGTCTCTCAATGGTACAAATGTCTTCTTCCCAATCGGTGGAAGAATCATCATATTTTAAGTCCACGTCTCCTAAACTTGCTTCAAATTCTTGTAAAAGAAAATCACTTTCTCCAAATGGAGTCAATGAAGGAGCAATAGAAGCTACGGTCTCAACATGAGGTAAATGAGAAATCCCGCTCTTACAAGCCTCGTGAAAATGTTCTTCGCATGCTTCGTCGAGCACATCGATGTAATTCACGGATTCGGGCTCATCGGGAAGTTTGGAAAGTTTACCCATGTTAAAGACGATTTTATCATCCCCGACCCTCATGATAAGTTCACCCGCGGCTACATCAATCAATGTACGCCCGGTTCTCAAGAAGGGTCGTCCCACAATTAAGGGAACACAGGGATCCATCTCATAGTCGACTACAACGAAATCGGCGGGAAAAGTGAATTTGTCGACTCCTACAAAAACATCCTCGGCTATCCCCACCGGATAAGCAACCGTACGGTTAGCTAATTCCAAGGTCATACGAGTGGGGACTAGCTCAGGTAAAGATAATTGTTTCCACACGGACAATGGCATAAGATTGATACTCGCTCCGAGATCCGCCAATGCCATACAATTCTCAACACCCGGAAAATTACAAGGAATAAGGAATCGACCGGGATCTCCTAACTTAACCGGTAATTTTCTCAAAAGAACCGCGGAACAATTCTCATTTAAATGGGTTTGGCAATATCGAGCAACTTTTCCTTATCACTTAAAAGGTTCTTAAACATCTTAGCATACTTAGGCATGTGAGCGAGAGCCTCGGCAAAGGTGATATTAAAATTCAATTGTTTGAACTTTTTTAGGAAGTTCGAAACTTGAATATCATCCTTATTCTTCAATTTCTCTTTCCGCAACCTTGAGGGATAAGGTATATTGGGTTGAGATGAAGGCTTTGGAGTGGATTGCTCACTCACATCCTTGGGTGGAGGAGGAGTAAAATGGAAGGTGAAGGAACCGGTTTGGGAACCGAAGGTGTGGTATAAGATCTAGGTATAGGTGGAACATAAGGTGTAGACGAAGGCATAACGGGTGGTATGTCACAAGTAGAAGGAGAAGGAGGGTGTGTAGAAGAAGAAGGAATCTCAGGTCCTTGGTTAGATGGGGAATAAGAAGGTTCTACAGTGGTCTTACCGCTCCTAGTAGTGATGGCATTAACATTAGCCCTAGGATTGGTCACGGTGTTCGAAGGGAGGGCACCTTGGGGACGAAGGGTTTGAATCATTGTCAAAAATTTCTTATTGGTCGATTCTTGCATCTCTCTCAAAATTCGCTCATGGTCGGTTAATTTTTGTAGAACCAAGTCCATTTGAGGGTTATGCATATTCATTTGATTATACCCTTGATTAGGAAAACCTTGGTTTTGATATTGATTATAACCTTGATTAAATCCTTGATTTTGAAAACCTTGGTTATTAAATCCTTGATTTTGAATATTGAACCCTTGGTTTTGCCCTTGAAAATTCCCTTGATTTTGATTAAAACCCCGTTGATTAGAATTTCCTTGAAAATTACCCCGTTGAGGACCTTGGTTCCTATTTTGGGCGGGCGGGGGTGGTCTTTGTGGAGCTACAAAACCCGGGGAGCCAGATAGTTATTAGACTTGTAAGACAAATGGTTAACATCAATATTTGGTTTGAAATGAATCCGCTCATTTTCATTGTTGTAATAAGCATAAACTTCTTGTTGATTATTGTAAACCTTGTCACAATTAAAATATGAATGTGGTCCACCACAAGTCTCACACGTTTCACAAGTTTCTTTCAAGGCATTGACTTGCACATTGATGGCTTTGGTTTGTAGAGCAATTGATTCAACAAGCGACGTAAGCTTATCAATTCTCTTGTCACTCTCACTAGAACTAGCACTTGCCATAATTGCCCTAACACTCTTGGTTTGCAGTTTATCCTTGTTTTCAATTATGGCCCAAGCCTCGTTCATGGACTTCACAAGAATATTACCCCCCGCGGCACTATTAAGTGAGTATTGGTCATTAAGAGTTAAACCATTGTAAAACGTATTAATTTGATGCACTTTAGTGAAACCATGTTGTGGACATTTTCTTAAAAGCTCTTTAAATCGATCCCAAGACTCACTAAACGTTTCCCCATATTGTTGTTCACAGGTAATGATGTCATTCCTTAAAGAAGTGGTCCGTGATGGTGGGAAAAAGTAGTTAATGAACTTGGTCTCTAAGTCAATCCATGTAGTAATACTTTGGGGTGGTTCCTTATCAAGCCAAATCCGGACTTGTCTCTCGAGGGAAAAAGAAAAGAGTTGTAAACGAATGGCCTCTTGTGGCACCCCATTGTATTTGACGGTGTTGGCTAATTGTATGAAACGTGTGATATGAGCGTGTGGGTCATCATTAGTACGGCCTAAAAATGGTGTAGCGGAAACCATTTGAATAAAACCCGTTTTAAGTTCAAAATTATTCGCTCCAATATCCGGCACCACAATCGCGTCATCGTTTCCTTCAACGTGAGATTGTAGAATCTCAATCATTGGTCGATTATCCGTTGCCATTGTGTTGCTCAAAGCTCGATTCTCGGGATCGGCTTTAATGACGGTCTTTTTGTTTTTCTTCTTCTTCTTTTTGGAAGAATTAGAAGTATTTGGTACACCAATCGGTATGTATGTTCGCGCGCGAGTGCGCATACAACTAAAATCAAGGAATGAGGTAGGAAACCTCGGTCGAATTTTAGAGGAAAGGGATTATCCCTCTCGAGGTGTAATATTAAAAAGCTACAAAAATATATACTTAATACTACTTGAGTTGGCAAACCAATAATCGGTCGTCCCTCTCAATATACGCACAAGCAAGCGGGAAAACGAGGTGGCACAAAGCACTTAAAAACCTTTTTCCTTAGACGGCCTTTTATAGCGCGTCGCCTTATACCCACCTTATGGTTTGTATATATCGAGTTCAAACGTCTTACTAGTATTTATCTATTTTGCCCTTTTTTCTCGTTTAGGATTCGAATACAATAGTTAGGTGATGAAATCCCAACTAAGGTCTTATTTGAAAAGTATGTAAATTAATTGTGCTACGTAATATAATATAGTAAATGAAAATCTTTTTGTATTTTTTTTAGAAAAATATATATTCACAATAAAAACGAAAGAAATCGAAATAAGAAAAATAACAATAATTCGTAATATTTTTGGTGTAATACTTTAGGAAAAGTATTACTTTTGGATTTTTAATTTTTTTTGGTGCAAATCTTAAGAAAGAGTTTGCTTTTGTGATTTTTATTTTTTTTGTATTTTTAAGTTTTTGATTTTTTTTTTATGTTTTTGATTTTTTTGCAAGAAAAGTAACGTTCAAAATGAACAGATCCCAAAATCTAAACATCTCACGAAATCTTCAATCGTAACGAGCGAAGCGGCATCGGCGCCAATTTAATATATGATTTTTATATGTATTGCAATTATCGTTCGTTTTCCTCGACTCACTCGAATTGATATCAAATTAAACGTGGATTGATTGTTTTTGGTGAATAAAACTCTTTTTGGTATTTTAAAAATGAAAATCTATTTAATTAAAAACTATTTAATTAACTATTTAAACTATTTTAAAACTAAATCTAATTTAATTAACCAAAAACTTACTATTTACATATTTAAAACTAATTTAAACTATATTTAAAACTATTTAAACAAATGTGAAAACTATTTAAAACTTAATTTTATAAAACTTTTAATGAAATCTATTTAAGACTATTTTTTAAATAAAACTAGATTAATTTTGAACTAATTTTAAAAACTAATAAAAAAACAATTTAAATTTTGAAAAGTAATTAAAATATTTTTTATCTTTTTATTTTTTTATTAAAACTTTATGAAAGAAAATTTATATAAAACTTTTAATCAAAATTAATAAAACTAAAACTTGTAATAAAACTATTTAATTAAAACTGGCAGCTATATCTGAAACATCCTATATTAATTAAATAGCGTGAGATTAAACACAAAAGAAAGCCTAGAGTAGTTGGTTACGACGAATGGCTATTAAGCTGAAGGTCGCAGGTTCGAGCCTGGTTGGAGACCTTTTTTTAATACTATTTTTGGAATTAAATTTTTGACAACATAAAACACTCAGACCAAATGGGTCTGAGCTTAAAACAGATAAGCTAAATAACTAACTAAAAAGCAAAATCCAAACAAGCTGAATCAAATAAGCACAGAATTCTGAAAAGCAATAAAGCAGATAATTATAATACTACTAAAAGCAAATTTAAACTGATAATAAGCTAATAAAATAATATCAATCAGCAAAGTAATAAATTCCCAAATAAGCAAAACAACTTAAAAAAGAAATAAGCAGATTAAACTAAGCTAAAGACCTTATAATCAATTCAGCAACGATGACCAAACCAGTAAAAACTTAAGCAGATAACTTAAAAGCAGATAAGCAAAACTAAGCAGATTCAAATATTACTTAAAATAAGCATACGATATCAGCAGCTTATCACTAAATAATCCAACTAAACTAGCAGACTATGTCATACCATAAGTAAACAGATTCGAACCAAACAAACAGACTTAAGCAGATCTAAACCAAGACCAAAATCTAAAAAGCTAAAAAAAACCAATAATACTAAGCAGATCCAAACAAACACAAATCATACACAAGCAGATTAAATAAACATAACAGATCATAATCCAAATAATATAAACAGATTAATAAACTTAAACAGATAAAAACAAAAATCCGGTTAAATCTAAAACTATTAAAATAAAAGAGATTAGAACCTGATGATGAAACCTTTGCGACGAAGAGGTGCGTTGAGCACTCTTATGAACCGAATACGAACACCTCCTTACCCAAAAATCATCATCATTCTAACCATGGTGCACATAAACCCAATCGAACCAATAATCTACTCGAACTTTATATAATATTTTTTTTAACTTCCAGTAGGGAAGTTAATCATCCACTTTTTACTTTAATAATATTAATCAAAACATAATAAAGATAAATTGCAGTAAATATTTAAGAAATTAAAGAGACGATATTAAACCGAAAACAAATTTTATTAATAACTGAACTTTGATTACAATACTTTTAAAGAGAAAATTACAATTAACCTAAATTCTATTGTGCATAAAAATAAAATTAAAATAAAAATATGGCACGAGAGCAAAATTACACAATGAATGGGGTTTTTATAGGAAAACCCTAGAAACCTTCTTCATTATCTTGGTGAGCAAAGAAATAAATCACGACCGCTCTTTTCTTCTCTTTCTTCAATTTCTTCAATCAACGGTTGAGATAACACTCAGGGGTCACATGGGTCGCCACGCTGGCGTGTTTGTGCTAGTTGTGTTTGTTGAAAGATGATGTGGACTCAAATTGGGGGTGGAGAGGTGTATGAACCAATCAAATGAAGGGAAGGATGCCACGTTGATTTGAGATGAGGACCACCAGTGTGTTGCTTCTGATAAACTTGGGGATTTAATCCCCAAGCGTGTGAATCACACGAATCCACTAAAAGCCCCAAAAATTATTGAGTAAATTCGTGAATAGGGTAAATTAGGGTTTGAGTGAATATGGTGTCTGTTTATTTTGTTTTGGGAGAGAAGTTATAAAAGTGGGTGAGTGGGTTGTTCTCGTTTGTATCGAAAATAAATGGGGTGGGTAAAAATAGTTTATTAAAACGTGTGTGTGGGTGAAGTTTATTGTGTGTGTTGACCAAGGGTTTTTGACCAAGTGATTTTAACAAGTAAAAATTCACCGTCACTTTATTTGGTTAAATTAGGCTTGGCCCAAACGTAACCTTCATCCGTCTCATAGTAAAGTGAAATGGGCCAAATTGGGATTTTGTTCATTATTGAATATTATCAGTATCTTTATTGGGCTTTTTGGGCCCAATACCCAAATGTGGGACCCACTTGGCCCAAATGTCTTCATAAATATCAAATCCGCTAAAAATGAACTCGATTTTGGCTTCGTTGATCATTTCTTCTAAATCCGTGTCGATTTTGCCGTCTTTCGTGATCTTTAGTTCACTTTTGGTTCCTTGACTTTGTCTTTGTCTTTTTCTTGGACTTTTCTTCAACATTTGACCGTGAAATCCCGTGTTTTCTTTCCTTTTGATCTTTTGTACCTATTTTAAACAAAAACACAAAACCACGCGTAATTCCGACTTTTACGATATTAAACACATGATTAGGTCTTGTTTTTCCTTGATTTTAGTGGCAAAAGGATAAGTGTTTACACACTTATTACTACTTTAACTAGCATGTCATTTAAGAGCTTATTTTTTTAACAAGCTTCTTCAAACTCTGTCAGCCAAACTAATACGCCAGGGACTGTTCGGGAACTTCACCGAACCTCCAGGGCGTCGGTTGCTCCAGTGTGGCTCAAGGACTTTGTGTTGCACTAGGATATCTATCTTTATGTTTATCTTGGTAGGAATGTTTATCTTGTTTAGTAATGTCATTGAGTCAGTGTGTGATAGGACAAGTTATTGTTAGTATTTATCATCTAGGATTGTCTTTGTGTTCATGTGGGGTTCTCCCTTGTGTCGTGTGGCAATTTAAGTCGAACTTAATTAATGAAATCTCTAGCTTTTCGAGTCAAATAAATCTCTTATCTTTATCTTAATTATTCTTAGGAGCAAGCATCCGCTAAAAGTGGTGCTAACTATCGGTACTACTCAACTCGGGTCGTATCAATTGGTGCTTTCATTGAACTCATGGATGAAAACACTGTGCGTGGTTGGTTGAAGGACCAGCAAGATCGTGCCAAGACGCTGGCACAACAACAAGCTGTTGCGTTTGAACTTCAATTCGAAGCATTACGTGCCGAGTTGCAGGGAACGCGAGGGTTACTACAGGGACGTCAAGGAGGCGGAGGTGGTGGCGATCAAGGGGCCTTGCTTCCACGGTCTATGCGTCTAGATGTTCCCAGATTTACAGGGGATGATCCGGATCGGTGGATTTTTGCCATTACCGAATACTTTGCGCTGCTTAATACACCCGCGGACCAACGTCTATGGATAGTGGGCTTTAATGTTGAAGGCGCAACTGCAGAATGGTTTCGTTGGATGACAAGGAATGGGTTGATCACTACTTGGGAGCGGTTCGTGGAGAGCGTTACAAACCGGTTTGGACCTTCTAAATATGAGGACCCACAGGGGTACTTATCGAAGTTGCTTCAACTCGGTACCGTGGAAGAATACCAACGTGAGTTTAAAAAACTCATGAATAGTGTTACTAATGTACCCGAATCATTGCTCATCTCTTTTTATATCTCTGGACTCAAACTTTATCTACAACGTGAATTGTTGTGTCCAAACCAACCATATTGGGCGACGCATTCTCACACGCACGTGTCACTGAAGCTCGTTTGGATGATCATGCGACATCGTTATCGGTTACGGCTACTAAGGGTGTGACAAATTTCGGAGTGCAGCGCCAATCGAATTTCCGTGTTGGTGTACCTCGTCAGTGGTTAGAACGCCTAAACATGCGTTGTTACCAACACCAACCCAACCCGGGGGTACAAATTCTAAACTACTTGCCATTAAGTGGATCTCTCCGGCGGAATGACAAGAACGCCTCAGTAAAGGTTTGTGTTTTAGTTGTGACAATAAATAGGTCAGGGGTCATAAGTGTCTGGGCAAGTTTTTATTGTTCATGACTAGCGAAGGGGATGATGTGGAGTCTGAAGCTGATCCTACCACTACCGAGGCCGTAGAAACTGGCGACATCTCTATCTTAAATTCGTTGATAGGACAAGGGAGCCCCCGGTCTCTTCAGTATGGGGATCGATAGGCATAGGTAATGTGCACATTTTAATTGATAACGGTAGTACACATAATTTCGTTCGCCCTGATATCATAGAAAAAATGTGTTTACCGGTGCAAACTACTAAAGCTTTCAAGGTATACATCAGGAGTGGGGAGTCTTTATTATGCGAAAATCTTTGCACTCAAGTTACGCTTACCATGCATGGGTTAATAATTAAAGTGGATTTATATGTACTTCCTATGCAAAGTCCTGATGTGGTTCTGGGAAAACAATGGTTGCAGCAACTTGGCAAAGTGACTCATGATTATGCCCAACAGACTATGAAACTTTCACTTTCTAATACTACTTATATGTTGAAGGGCGACGAGTCTCGTCGCATTAAACGCATTAGTCTTCATCATATGCATGTGTTGCTCGACTCCGATGACGTTTATGGTGTCTATGAATTATACAACTTGGCGGCGGGTTCTAGTGAGGTTGACGTATCAAAAGCAGTACCAGTAGACGCAACTCCCCCTGATATTGCACAACTCTTGGATCGCTTTGGGTCATTGTTTCAGGTACCTACTTCCTTACCTCCTCATCGTGTAATTGATCATCGAATTCATTTACTTCCTAATCCGAATCCCGTGAATGCGCGACCTTATCGCTATCCGCATTATCAAAAAGGAGAAATGGAAAAATTGGTTAAGGAAATGTTCGAGCAAGGAATTATCCGGTTTAGTCAAAGCCCATTCTCGTCTCCTGTACTACTTGTTAAAAAGAAAGATGGGAGCTATCGTTTTTGTGTCGATTACCGGGCGCTTAATATGATAACCCGAAACTAAGGTCATTGCTTAATCTTATTTTACGATTATTTCTGAAATTTTTGGATGAGTTTGAATGGTATTTATTTTTGGAGGTTTAAGTTTAAACCGATGTTGGAAGGCTTATATTTTATATTTAATAAGTATAAGGAGTATTAGCAAGCGTGATGTCGATGGATGCCAAATATTTTACGTTTTATTGTCGGTTGTTCGAGGTTTGTCATTTTTGATGTTTTCTTTTAAATGACGTGTTAAGTCGAGTCGGGGGTCGATATTATTATATTTGAGGTACGTTTTAAATTTTTAAAAGTATCTTTATGAAACCCGAGCCCCGTAAATATTTTCAAAATTGACTAATAGTTATTTCCCGCTTTTTAGCTAACTATTTTCATTTTGAGCCATAACTATTGCAAAATTACAACATTGGTCCCTCAACCACTATATAAAAGCCCAAAATTTTCACCTAACACTCATAATTCACACACACAAAAAAAACTTTCTCTCTCTTTTCGTTTTCTTGTCTTAGCCGTGACCCCCCTTCACCCCAAAACACACATTCAATCAATTTTTACTCCATTTCTACCATGATCTAAGCTAAAAGAACACAAGTTCCATCTCTATTTTTGCAAGGATATCATTTTGGTATAAAATTTATGTACATGCAAGAAGTTTTATTTTTTTCAAGTTGGTAGGTGAGAATTATGATCATGCATGCCATTTTTGGGATGATCAATGATGTTCTTGCTAAAAGTTTTATAAAAACTTGATTTTGATTTGAAGGTTTTGATTTTTATGATGATTCTAATGTTATAGTTGATACATGTTAGTGTTAGGGTTATGGGATGATCATATCTATGATTGGTTTTGGCTAAAAATGTGATTTTATACAAGTTTTTGAAAGGTATTATATAACAGTAGGTAAACTGTAATTTTGAGAATTTTATGTTGTGATAATGGTTTAACTAATAGCCTAGGGTTGTAGAGCATTCTATTAGCTTCGATTTGATATAAAGTAGAGCTTCTAGCTCCAAACGAGCGCGGAGTTATGATGTTTTGATTATTCGTGTACCGGGAGACGAGTATCGACACTACATATAGTTGTTGTCGATATTTGGATCGAATCTCGGGGACTATAAATTGAAGTTTTGAAATGAGTCACATACTGATAATGAAGTGTAAACCCTAGAGGATGAGTTTATTTTAAAATCCAAGTGTCGGTTTTGTAAATGGAGTCGTTTAAAGAAGTTAAAACGGTTGTATGAATTATTAACGTAAATCTGTCCGGATTTTGTAGTTTGAAGATGAGTCGGGTAAAGGACTTTAAAAGTAATTTCGTTTGCTAAAATTGTTGGTGGACTTTCTATATATAGTAAGTTAGTTTCTCGAGTCGTTTCACAAACGTTTGACAAGTCTAAAATGGGTAAATAAGCTAGTACATGTAGTATGTACCGGCGGATTTTGTTGAAAGTGTAGAATGGTAAAGTAAACATATAGAAGAGTGTAATAGAGTTATTTGTATCGTTTTCTCTCGATTTTATCGTTATTTTATTAGTTTTATTTTGATGTTGTTATGTATGATTTATTTTTCGGGTCATTATTAATAAACGCGCCTTATTTGATAGGCAACGGTTTTCGTGTTTGAAAGGCATCCTCTATCATCGACGATCATCTCGCTAGATCTCTTATACTAAGGTGAGTCTGTAGCCTCGCTTTTCATGCTAGCTACTAAATGTAGCTACAAATGTTTTATTACCCGCGAGGGAGATACATGCTATTTGAAAATAAATAGACACAAGTCATGAGTAATTGTTGGACCCGAATGTTGCCTAAGTTGTTTACATTGTATTGAGTACCTTGTTGCTAAAGACCCTAAATTCATGAGCCGTTAACTATATTCTGACTTGATGTTGTGAGTCAGGACTAGCCGCTTATTCTAATGATAGTACTATTGGGTTCACCACCCTATCTGAGACCAGGGCATTACGCTGAGTAACCTCTGGGAAGGATAATTTACGGGAATAAGAATGTGGTATTCTAGCAACGGATACCCTAGAGGGGCAATGGTTTTTGCCTTGAATATAGATTGTGTGTACGACAATTCTATAAATGATTATGATTGATTTTATTCTTGTGTTCAAATGTGATTTGATAAACCTATAGACTCGCTCAACATTATTGTTGACTCGTTTTAGCATGTGTTTCAGGTAATAGGAAGTGATGGAAGGCGGAGTTTTGCTGTAGAGGTTGTGGTTTGGCTTTTGGAAGAATGTTGGTCTAAAAACTATTTCTATCCTTTTACTGTCGAACAATTTGTTGTATGTTTGTGTACTGTACTAAACTTGTTGGTTTGTTGGTCGAGATCCATGGGGACTAAACGCTTTACTCTGGTGTTGTTTTAGTACATTATGGGATGAAATTATGTTTTAGACCTATTATGAAAATCTTGTCTATATTTTATGTGTAAACGTCTCTCTTTAGAGTCGTTCAATATACCTTGTGTGATGATGCTTGTGTCTAGCACCCAATTGTGTATTTCCGTTGCGCAATGTAAATTGGGGGTGTTAGAGATTGGTAATAAGAGCTACAAGTCATAGAGAACTGGGTCGATTTTGAAAATTATCCTAAACTATAACTTTGGTGTCGAAAGTATTTATTCTTCAAAAGCACACAACTCCTCTACAACGCTCTGGTAAGATCACTTTTAGTTTTGTTTTATATTATAGATGTATCCCTCATAACTGAAATGATTTCCCGAGTATTTATTAAGTAAAACTACGATATTGTATTGGAATTATTGAAAGTACGCTGAGTGCTTGTCAGTATCATATTTTTTTTGCGAGCATTGCATAAACATCATTTGCATTGTGTTGCATAGCATGGATTACGTATAACATTTGCATAAGCATTGCATACTAGTTTTTGTTTTGTTAACAAGGACCTTAAGTATCCTTGAACCCTTATAATTATAGAAAATGGCTGGTTTACCTCGTGAGGATGGATGGATTGATATGACTAATGTATTGGACGGTGAGGAAATAGATAACTTTGGTGCTAGTGACGATGAGAAGCCTTATGAGTATTTAGATGATGGAATTGCTCCTACTGCAGTTAGACAGACCGAGCCTGAAGTGATTCAAGGTAGTTATGTTTCAAGAGTTAATGTTGTGCCACAGACTGTTCCGGACTGTCAGCGACCTGTTGTATGTTCTTCGACGCCTACTTGTGATGTTTATATGAGCAGCTTGCATGGGATTGCATTTGCTAGGGGTGATGTTCCTGTTGAGTCGAGTAGTGCTGCTAGTGCTCGATCTATTCATGATGGCATATCTAAGGTTTATTGTCCATGTCCTAGGTCTTATGATGATATTTTCTGGTTTCTCAAGAAGTTTGATAGATCTTTGTTTGAAAGGTATTTAGTTGAAACCCGTGTGATTAGAAGGTTTGAGCAGAATGAAAAGAGGTTTGACAGGTTTATTAATAGTGTGAAGAGATCCGAGTATGTTAGAGCAAGGGAAATGGATGAAGTTGTTAGGTTAAGATCTATGGCGTTTAATTTGAGTGGGCAAATTGAAAGGTTACGTGAGGAGCAATAAAGGAATGCAAGGTTGAATGTGTGGGGTTTACCTATGAGATCTTTTCCTAGTCGAGGTGTAGTGATTCGTGATGTGCCAAGTCAAGTCGAAGCTCAGGTGTTGGTGAAGCCAAGTGAAGGAGGAAGTCGAAAGGGAAAGGAAAAAGTGGAGGAAGATTCTAAGGAAGATGATAGCAGCAGTGATGATGAGCCGATGTACAAGAAGCTGCGGGGATCAGATGTTTAGTTCTTTTATGTTGTTTTTATTAGCCTTGTTGTAATAGAACTTATGTAGACTAGTACTTTAGTTTATGATGAAACTTAATGACTTTAAGTTTGACGTGATGAAGGGTTGTAGTGACATTACTTGTCACAATTTTGTGGAAATTTTCCAATGCAATCCAAATTACATTCATGACTTATGATTTGTCTTATTAGTTCTTTTGTGAATTGGTTAATGATTCATTGTGAACTGTGTTGTTGGTGCATGTAGTATCCATGTTACATCTTGATAGAGAAATCCTTCTTCTTATCTTGATATGAATACTTACTTGTTCTTTTTCTTCTGTCTCATCACAGGGAGGAAGGAGTTGGGAGGCATTTTTCTGACTTTACTAAATTGTTGTTTGGTTAGTTTCCTAAAACATGCCGCCTAAATTGACAACTGCTACTGTTAATACCATGATTGAACAAGCTACCACTAGAGCACTGGAAGCTGAACGTGCTGCGAGGAACTAAGAGACTGAGAATAGGAATGCTGCTGGTCAGGTTGGAGGGAATGTTGCAAAGCCAGTTGCAGGTAATGCTGATGAACAAATGGGAGGAAATGATGTGGGACAAGTTGGAGGTAATGTTGTTGTTCAGCAGATTCAGAAGGAATGTTCTTATGCTAGTTTCATGAAATGTGGACCGACCCAATTTCGTGGTACTGGTGGTGCTTTGGAATTAAGGAGGTGGATTGAGAAGATTGAAAGTACTTTTAAAATCAGTGGATGTTCAGAAGCTAGTAAGGTGAAATTTGCTGCAGCTACTTTTCAGGATGATGCATTAAGCTAGTGGAATAGTCAGGTAGCTACTGTGGGTTTGGTTGAAGCTAATGCTAGAACATGGACTGTGACCAAGGGACTGTTAAATGCTAAGTTTTATCCTGAGGAAGAGTTAGGTCAGTTGGAGGATGAGTTGAGGCATTTAATGCTGAGAAACAATGATATTGTAGCTTATACAAGGAGATTCTCTGATTTATGTTTGTTGTGTTCTGATGCTTTTGCTGATGACCGTAAGAAGATGAAGCAGTATATCAGAGGTTTATCTAGCAATATCAAGGGAGAGACTACTTCGTCGAAACCCAAGTCATTTGATGAAGCTGTTCAGATGGCTCATGCTTTAATGGATGTAAAACTGCAGGATTGAAAGGATAGTATTGCTGAGGGGAATAAGAGAAAGTGGGAAGTTGCACACTCAAACCAAGGACAGAATCGCGGTGGTTATCGTAATAACAATAACCAAGGACCAAATAGGAATCAGCAATACAATTTGAGAAGGAATGATGGTGTACGTGTTGACACTGGAACTCAAGGTAACAAGGTGAATCTGAAGTGTGTTCGATGTAATCTGTATCATGTTGGAAATTGTCCACCTGCTTGCAACAAGTGTGGGAAGGCCGGACATAAGATGACAGATTGTAGAAACAAGGGTGTGGCCACTAGAGCCAATGTTGTTAAGGTAGTTAATTGTTCTGGATGTGGAGGTCGTGGACATAAGCAAGGGAACTGTCCGAGGGTTGGCATATGACAGGGAGGCAATGCTGCTGCTGGGATTGCTGCTCCAACCTATGTCGTGGGAGATGATGACAAACCTCAAGGGCCGAATGTGGTGACTGGTACGTTCTTACTTGATGCTTGTTATGCTAGTGTGTTATTTGATTCTAGATCCGATAGAAGTTTCGTAGATGTTAGATTCAGACAGCTATTGGATAGAGAACCAGTGAGATTGACAACTAGTTATAAGGCGGAGTTAGATGATGGTAAGGTTGTAAGCACTAGTTCTATACTGAAAGGTTGTTCCTTGAAGTTATGTAATTATGTGTTTAGTATTGATTTGATGCCTATAGAATTAGGATCTTTTGACGTGATTGTTGGAATGGACTGGTTAGTTGGTAATGGTGCAGTGATTGTTTGTGGAGAGAAATTAGTCCAGTTACCGCTAAGGAATAGGGTATTGATTGTGAAAGGTGATGAATGTACTTCTCGTTTGAGAGTTGGTTCTTGTTTGAAGATGATGAGGTATATAGAATCAGGTTGTGATGTGTTTCTTGCAAAGATAAGTAATGATGGTGTGAATAAAAGGAATTTGGAGGATGTTCCTGTGATTAGAGAGTATCCTGAGGTTTTCCCTGAAGATTTGCTAGGATTATCGCCAGATCGTGAATTGGAGTTTCGTATTGATTTAGTGCCAAGAGCTGTGCCTGTTGCTCGTGCACCGTATCGTTTAGCTCCATCTGAGATGAAAGAATTATCTGATCAATGGAAGGAATTCATGGATAAGGGATTTATTAGACCGAGTTCGTCGCCGTGGGGTGCTCCTGTTTTGTTTGTTAGGAAGAAAGATGGTTCTTTTAGAATGTGCATTGATTATCGAGAGCTTAACAAATTGACTGTCAAGAATCGGTATCAATTGCCGAGGATTGATGATTTGTTTGATCAGTTGCAAGGCTCAAGTGTATACTCGAAAATCGATTTAAGGTCTGGGTATCATCAACTGAGAGTTAAGGAAGAAGATATTCCTATAACAACTTTCCGTACTCGATATGGACATTTTGAATTTCAAGTGATGCCTTTTGGGTTAACAAATGCGCCTGCTGTATTCATGGATCTGATGAATCGTGTATGCAAGCCGTATTTGGATGAGTTTGTTATCGTATTCATTGATGATATTATCATTTACTCCAGGAGTGAAGAAGAACATGAGAAGCATTTGAGGACAATTTTGAAATTGTTGAAGAAAGAGAAGTTGTATGCGAAGTTCTCTAAGTGTGAATTTTGGTTGAAATCAGTGCAATTTATGGGGAACGTGATTGATAGTGAAGGTGTTCGTGTGGATCCTGCTAAGATTCAGGCAATCTAAGATTTATGAGAACCCATACTTTCCCAGCATTATTTTATTTTTTTTATTCATGCTTCTTGAATTTTCCAACGTATTACGTTTTCTTGTATTGTTATATGTAAATCTTGAGATTCTTAAATTTTAATAAATTATACTTTTTAAGTATTTTTCTGATCATTGATAATACTTTGTATGGAATTATAAAAATTTTATTTTATTTTTCCATATTTAATTTAAATCAAAGTTTTTGATTTAAAATCACCCGCGTGCGTTTTACAACGAGTTTATTCAAATCAATGAACAACGAGAATTCCTAGTGATCGCGATACCGACGGATGCCCAAAAGTTTACGTTTATTTATCGATTGTTTCGAAAATTTATATTTTCGACGATTCGTTTTAATTACGTATTAAGTCGTGTCGGGAAATCATATAATCATTTTTATGATGCATTGTAACTTTTGAAAAGTATTTTTTACAAAACCCGAGCCCCGTAAATATTTTCAATATTTATCAATAACCATTTTCTACCCTTTAAAACTATTAATTGTTTTTAAGTCCACAAGTTTTCAAATTGGCAACTTAGGTCCCTCCACTTAAACAACCTTATAAAAGGCTTTTTCTTTCACAAAACACACACATAACCACTTTTTATAAAAATCTCACCAAAACTCTCCCATCCCTCCCTTTCATGCCGTGAGATCTCAAGCCAAAAACACCCTCACTTCATCAATTTTCCATATGATTTGATCAAAACAAAATTTAGACCACATCATAAAATCTTATGGTGATTCTAAACATACAAAAATCTTCCACATGCATCAAGATTTTATGTTCCTATGACTTTTATGGTGGGGATGAGTCTTGATCATCATGCATGTGATGATCATGGCTAGATCATCTTGTTTTCATTCTATAAAGGTTATTTTGATCTTTGATTTTTGATAAAATTTTACATGCATGTGTTTAGGAGTGTGTTTGGTTTATGGGTATGATAGTATGATGATTCTATAAGTTTGAGAATGATTATTTTTTGTGGGAAAATTGATTTGTCATGTTTTCAAAAAGTATAATTTGGGACAGCAGGTCTTTATCAGATTTTTCGTTGGTTTAAGGTCTGAGAAAGGCTGAGATTAATTGATATTGTTGTACAGTTTTTCGAGACGCTCGTTTTGGTATAAGATAGAGCTTCTAAGTCAATACGAGTCAAAACTTATGCTAGTTTTAGTTTTCGTGTAGCGGGAGACGCAAGTCGGCACAATCCTAAATTGTGGCTGATTTTGGGTCGACTCTCGGGGACTTTGGGCTTGGTTAGATAGTTGATACTACTGGTTTTCAAAGTTTACAAACTTAGTTTTATGAGTCTAGTAGTGGTTTCAAAATACGGATTGTCGAATTAACACTTTTAAAGTGGTCCAAACGGTTTTACAAAACAAGTATACAAATCTGTCCTAAATTTGGAGTCGGATAAAGTGTCGAGCTGATGGACTTTAAAGTGTGAACATTGGCTCAAATTTTGGTGAGGTCTTATACAGGTTATAGGTGACCTTGACACCAATTTTCATCTAAAATGGACAAGTCTAGATAGGGTAGATCGGTGTGTACATTCGGGGTGTACTTGCTGATTTTAATTTTGGACACTTAGTTCAATGTTTGTGTTGCGTGAGTTTGAGTATTCACCATCGGACATGGTGACTTACTCAAGTGCTTAGTCATTATATAAATGACTTAGCTACTGGTCCAAGTAAGGTTAAAGGATAGTTTGACTTGCGTTGACTTGGCGTCTTATGACGGGTCGACTTCAAGTATACAAGTGTTTTAACGTGTAGTGTTGGAATAAATGGTTAGAATGAATTCATTTGGTTCGTGTCAATGGTTTTGAAATATGAATATTTTGAAAACATTTGAGTCATGTTATATTTGGTACATATCGATACTTGAGTTCGAGTCTTAACGCGCGCCTTATTTTGATAGGTTACGGTTTTCGTGTTTCTCGGGCATCCATATCGTCGGTGATCATCTACCACTACCGTTTCTACTCAGTTGCTGAGTACCGTGATTGACTTACCTCGTGGCTAAGGTGAGTTCATATCCCCTTTTTACTTGTACATGGTTTCTAAACACGGGGTGAGATTTTACATGGTGGAACACAACCATTTAAAAACTGTATGCTATCCTGAACATGTATGATTTCAGGTTTTCAATATTATTGCTTTTTAGTCTAGCCTTGAGTTTCCTCTCCCGATCATGAACCGTTAATTTCGAGTACTAAGCGCGAATGTTATGGGTGGATCCATCGGGATTGACTGTCCCCGTCTCAAGTACCTTGACGCACTGATATTTGTTTTATACTTGAGTATTTAGGCTGAATACTCCCTAGAGGAACTTACATTGAGTTAAGCTTCGGTTCATGAACTGAACATCAATAATAATGGTTTCGGACTATGGTTGACGAACCAAACTCCATACTACTTGTTTTAGAAATGAATGTTTGTGTTCCACACCTTTACTGCTAAACCTATGAATTTCACTCAACTTTGTGTTGACGATTTTACATGTTTAATCTCAGGTATTATTACTTAGCTTTGCTTGGATGGGAGCCTGCAGGGTATTATCGCGGCTTAGAGATTTCTATGATGCTTTTAAAAGACTGTTTTTAGTAAAAACTGTCAGGAGTTTATTCTATCTTTTGGGCAACTTTATGTTATAATATGAGATGAAATAATACAATTTTCCGCTTCTAAAACTCTGGGACCTATGTTTAAAAACTCTGACCTTTTATGATGTAATGTACATGTTTTTATTTCGTCAGCTTTGTATGAACTGTAATTCATTGTTTCTTGTACTATGACGTGTTAACCCCTCGTTGCCTAGTTGCTCCATGTCAGATTTTAGGGGTCTCACAGAGTGGTATCAGAGCGATGGTCATAGGGAACTGAGTCATTTTCAAAACTTAGTCTATAACCGAAGTTTAATTATTTCATTTTTTTAAGTGTCAATCACAGAATCTGCCAATGTTGTTCGATATCTGCGCGGTTAACTCTCTAATCCTTATTATTTACTTTTAATTATCATTGTAGTATTTCTTCTCCCGATTACATGTTGAAATATTACATCACCCCAATGACGATAATTACTATGTCTTTTCAAAGCCTTGTGCTTCATGAATTATCACTGGATATTACAGTGATTACATCTGCCCGTACTTTCTTGAATTCTTGTTCTTGTGAACTGATCTTGTTACAATGATTTTATATTGTTACGACGTTACCTACTTGTATTTAGAGCGCGTATGCTACTGAATTTTCATACTCATTTTTCTGAGTACTATTGCTATTTCATTTATGCGTGATACCACTGACTTCATATGCTCGTTCGTTTGAACCGTTTGTTTTTCTCGACTCACTGTTACATGCCGTGTATACTCTCGCGATACCATTGTTCGAGATTGAATAAGTGTTGTTTTCGATGAACTTCTGATTTTCATTCTACTACCGTACGTGTTGCTCTCATTGTTTAATCTCTTTAAAATATCTATTTTGATACCCAGATTGTTTACAAACCATTCGTAATTGAATGTCTAGTCTATAGACCATGGTGTAGCTCAAGGTGTCTCCGGAAAAGACTAAAAGACATCGTGTGAGTCACATATCTCGAAGCATTCGTTGAATCATTACCTGAATAATATTGTAGGTTTTCATAATCTTGATTTACCTTTACGCCACCGTTTTACACGACATTTGTACCTGCATTACATCTTATTTCATTGACCATTCTACGTTTCGACTTCGACTTACAACATCCGTTGTACCTTGAACACATGATCGTCGTTTATTATTTGACAATTGTTTGGAATACGATCCTACTTGTATCCTCCCTTTTTCATTAAACCCCCTCGCCTCAGGAGTGTGACTTGTTAATATTTTATTTCTTTCTTGGTATGTCTTGTGATTTAAAAAAAATCACGCCGCCAGGAGACCATCTTGCATTGCATCTTGCAGCCGAAGACACGGATGATATGCGTCGTTTTTTATCTCTCCGATTATCGTTGGCATTCTTGAACCATTTCCATACTGTGTTCTCTTTACATGATTAATTATACAATTTATGTTCTTTCGTCTTTATGGAATCCACAAGTCTTGTGTGTACATTAATTTTGAATTATCATGAAATTTAGATTTAATTTCAAGCTGTGTCGAGAAAATATTTTTATAACTGTAAACATAAAAATATATATTTCTACTTGTTGAGACGTCCGTTTAGGACATAAAATTTTGCCAATAAACATTAAAATCGAACAGGTTACGCTCGTTTGAGATTGTTAAATTTAAGAACTTACTTTTGCGTAATTCTAAAATATCGTTTTGCTGACAGATTTAATGCTAGGGCATTTTCGTCCATTTTTAATCTGTTTCAAGTCTCGAGTTAAACTAGAAAGTTGTTCAAAACATCGTTTTACACCAAATTACTCTAGACTTCGAGTCCTAAAATATCATTTAGTGAGTCAATTGGTCTAGTCAAACCCAAAAGTCAAAGTTGACTAAAAAGGAACAAAACTAATGAACTTTAAAAATGTGATTTCAAGCATTTTTGAGTTCGTTGAGCTCGTAAAACTTTAACTAATGATATTTTGCAAATTAAAAACAAGGATTGCGTTTGAACCAGTATAAAATAGTAACTTTGAGTTCGGTCATACATGTACATAGATCTTGAACTTTTGAAATTCGGTAACTTCCTAATATAGAAACTTTTCGGAGTGATTGTACTATTTGTTAACTGATACCCTACTTTCTTAAAAGTATATTATTGTTAAATTAATCACGATGTGCACACATACGGATTCCTTATTCCTTTCCTTAATTTATGACTTATTTGTCATTCCATTGTCTTTCTTTGCTTCTATCGTACCACTGAATTGGACCGAGGTTGAAGTTCTTGCTTTCGTATCGTTCGTTACCATCTTGACACGTGTCTCTTGACGATTTCGGCTAAACCTCTTGAAACCTTATCACCTCGTAACCATTTCGTTGACTGTCTTAAACTACTTCTTATTTCCCTCTTGTAACCCACTCGCTACTTTATAAACTATTGGCATGTTACCATATAAACTCAAACTGGTCTTGTTTGCGAATCATTTTACAAAAAGGTTTCATTTGGGCGTTCTTAAATAATTGAATGCTATCTTATAAAATTAATTTATATTAATTTTATAATGTATTCTCACAAATTGTTCTACCTTGGGTCTTGTAAAGAATCTTGTAACATTACAATTGTTGAATTAAATATCTAGCCAGTAACTTACTGGCGAATAGTTTCATAAACTATTTTGATTTCTGTTTTTACAAATGGCATTATATACATATTTTAAATAATATGACCTATAATACTGGTTTGAAGAAGATGAGTATCGCACTGCTAGTCCTAAATTATGCATGGCCTGATCACCTATGCTTAATTTAGAAGGAGCCATGCTAGGCCGAATAGTAGTCACCTTAAATATTTAACCAAGACTCAACTTTTTAACTATGTTCCTTAAAAAGTTTGATAAAATAAAGTTTTGAAAACTTTTACACCTTATGCGAGTAGCAACAATTCACGACATACACTTATGAACCCTTATCTTTTTTTGAACAAAGTACATGCCTCAAACACATATTTCCATACTCGACGTTCATTGCCTTACTTGTTACCTCATCATCCTCATGATACGATTTTCGTTACCTTTTGCCTAAATCCTTATACCAGACTTGAAAGATTCAACGTTGTTATGCTTCTACATCGATCGACATTCTCTATCTTTTTTGGTAGACCTTCAAAACATCTCTGGACGCGTATTATCATCTAAGACTGGAATTGACCAATGATTTCGTGTGTCCGTCATTATATGTGTTAGAACCTATCGTCTTGAAATTCATTCGTGTGAACTACGTGTGATTTCGCCTCTTATTGCTAATGTTGTTCATTTTACTAGAATTACTATCAAGAAACTTCTTAATAATTTTCTTTGATTCGGAATTTATTTATTGTGTGGCTTTTCTCTTTCGATTGTGTATCGACCAATGAGAACTTAATAAGCCATTATTGGTGTCACCAACTGCACTCAAGAAGCGACGACTTGCTACAATCCTTTGTTTCTTATTATTTTTAACATTGATGCGACTATTCTATCATGTTTGTTAAGAATTGATACGATTTTTGGTTTCATGTAGTCACCCAAAAGTTCTTAAGACGATCAGGATAACTATTTTGAACTGTTGTACTTTTATTTTGAAAATCTTGATCAAGGAAAAGATATAGCAACATCATGCTCACCAATACAGATAGTTTGATTTTAAATCACTACACCTTGTAAAATTTTCTTTTAATCAAGAAAATATATAAACTGAGTTTTAAAGTAATACCAAAATCCTAGGCAACTGATTGTGACAGCTTGGATTTTAAATGATCATATGTTATTCATTTTTTCCTTCTATTTCGCTTGTGACTAGATTCTTACATTTTAAGATTGTCACATTTTACAGTTGCACGATTTGCGACCCCTTGTTGATTTACCAATCCTGATTCATTTTTAACGCACCTTGTCCATTTAAGTGATTCTCATGTTCATTCTATCTCTTGGATATTTCTCCGTACTGAAGCGTAGTGAATTCTAATTGCGAAGATTCGCCGTGGTGCAGAAATTACCTGGGAAGCAATGAATTTTGTTCTACACTTTGTACCCCCTCTTGTTTGCATCTTCCACTGTCTCTAGGAGAACTTTGGGGACCAGAGTTCTTTTAGGGGGGAAGAATGTGAGAACCCGTACTTTCACAGTATTATTTTATTTATTTTATTCGTGCTTCTTGAATTTTCCAACGTATTACGTTTTCTTGTATTGTTATATGTAAATCCTGAGATTCTTAAATTTTAATAAATTATACTTTTTAAGTATTTTTCTGATCATTGATAATACTTTGTACGGAACTATAAAATTTTTATTTTATTTTTCCATATTTAATTTAAATCAAAGTTTTTGATTTAAAATCACCAGCGTGCGTTTTACAACGAGTTTATTCAAATCAATGAACAACGAGAATTCCTAGTGATCGCAATACCGACGGATGCCCAAAAGTTTACGTTTATTTATCGATTGTTTCGATAATTTATATTTTCGACGATTCGTTTTAGTTACGTATTAAGTCGTGTCGAGAAATCATATAATCATTTTTATGATGCATTGTAACTTTTGAAAAGTTTTTTTTTACGAAACCCGAACCCCGTAAATATTTTCAATATTTACCAATAACCATTTTCTACCCTTTAAAACTATTAATTGTTTTTAAGTCCACAAGTTTGCCAATTGGCAACTTAGGTCCCTCCACTTAAACCACCTTATAAAAGGCTTTTTCTTTCACACAAACACACACATAACCACTTTTTATAAAAATCTCACCAAAACTCTCCCACCCCTCCCTTTCTTGTCGTGAGCTCCCAAGCCAAAAACACCCTCACTTGATCAATTTTCCATATGATTTGATCAAAACAAAATTTAGACCACATCATAAAATCATATGGTGATTCTAAACATACAAAAATCTTCCACATGCATCAAGACTTTATGTTCCTGTGATTTTTATGATGGGGATGAGTCTTGATCATCATGCATGTGATGATCATGGCTAGATCATCTTGTTTTCATTCCAAAAAGGTTATTTTGATCTTTGATTTTTGATAAAATTTTTAATGCATGTGTTTAGGAGTGTGTTTGGTTGATGGGTATGATAGTATGATGATTCTATAAGTTTGGGAATGATTATTTTTGGTGGGTAAATTGATTTGTCATGTTTTCTAAAAGTATAATTTGGGACAGCTGGTCTTTATCAGATTTTGCGTGGGTTTAAGGTCCGAGAAAGGCTGAGGTTAATTGATATTGATGTAGAGTTATCCGAGACGCTCGTTTTGGTATAAGATAGAGCTTCTAAGCCGTTACGAGTCAAAAGTTATGCTAGTTTTAGTTTTCGTGTACCGGGAGACGCAAGTCGGCACAATCCGAAATTGTGGCTGATTTTGGGTCGACTCTCGGGGACTTTAGGCCTGGTTAGATAGTTGATACTACTGGTTTTCAAAGTTTACAAACTTAGTTTGATGAGTCTAGTAGTGGTTTCAAAAGACGGATTGTCGAATTAGCACTTTTAAAGTGGTCCAAACGGTTTTACAAAACAAGTATACAAATATGTCCTAAATTTGGAGTCGGATAAAGTGTCGTGCTGATGGACTTTAAAGTGTGAACATTGGCTCAAATTTTGGTGAGGTCTTATACAGTTTATAAGTGACCTTGACACCAATTTTCATCTAAAATGGACAAGTCTAGATAGGGTAGATCGGTGTGTACATTCGGGGTGTACTTGCTGATTTTAATTTTGGACACTTAGTGCAATGTTTGTGTTGCGTGAGTTTGAGTATTCACCATCGGACATGGTGACTTACTCAAGTGCTTAGTCATTATATAAATGACTTAGCTACTGGTCCAAGTAAGGTTAAAGGATAATTTGACTTGCGTTGACTTGGCATCTTATGACGGGTCGACTTCAAGTATACAAGTGTTTTAACGTGTAGTGTTGGAATAAATGGTTAGTATGAATTCATTTGGTTCGTGTCAATGGTTTTAAAATATGAATATTTTGAAAACATTTGAGTCATATTATATTTGGTACATATCGATACCTGAGTTCGAGTCTTAACGCGCGCCTCATTTTGATAGGTTGCGGTTTTCTTGTTTCCCGGGCATCCATATCGTCGGTGATCATCTACCACTACCGTTTCTACTCAGTTGCCGAGTACCGTGATTGACTTACCTCGTGGCTAAGGTGAGTTCATAGCCCCTTTTTACTTGTACATGGTTTCTAAACACGGGGTGAGATTTTACATGGTGGAACACAACCATTTAAAAACTGTATGCTATCCAGAACATGTATGATTTCAGGTTTTCAATATTATTATTGCTTTTTAGTCTAGCCTTGAGTTTCCTCTCCCGATCATGAACCGTTAATTTCGAGTACTAAGCGCGAATGTTGTGGGTGGATCCATCGGGATTGACTGTCCCCGTCTCAAGTACCTTGACGCACTGATATTTGTTTTATACTTGAGTATTTAGGCTGAATACTCCCTAGATGAACTTACATTGAGTTAAGCTTCGATCATGAACTGAACAAGAATAATAATGGTTTCGGACTATGGTTGACGAACCAAACTCCATACTACTTATTTTAGAAATGAATGTTTGTGTTCCACACCTTTACTACTAAACCTATGAATTTCACTCAACTTTGTGTTGACGATTTTACATGTTTAATCTCAGGTATTATTACTTAGCTTTGCTTGGATGGGAGCCCGCAGGATATTATCGCGGCTTGGGGATTTCTGTGATGCTTTTAAAAGACTGTTTTTAGTAAAAACTGTCAGGAGTTTATTCTATCTTTTGGGAAACTTTATGTTATAAATTGAGATGAAATAATATAATTTTCCGCTTCTAAAACTCTGGGACCTATGTTTAAAAACTCTGACCTTTTATGATGTAATGTACATGTTTTTATTTCGTCAGCTTTGTATGAACTCTAATTCATTGTTTCTTGTACTCTGACGTGTTACCCCCTCGTTGCCTAGTTGCTCCATGTCAGATTTTGGGGATCTCACAGAGCGGTATCAGAGCGATGGTTATAGGGAAATGAGTCATTTTCAAAACTTAGTCTATAACCGAAAGTTCAATTATTTCATGTTTTTAAGTGTCAATCACAGAATCTTCCAATGTTGTTCGATATCTGCGCGGGTAACTCTCTAATCCTTATTATTTACTTTTAATTATCATTGTAGTATTTCTTCTCCCGATTACATGTTGAAATATTACATCACCCCAATGACGATAATTACTATGTCTTTTCAAAGCCTTGTGCTTCATGAATTATCACTGGATATTACTGTGATTACATCTGCCCGTACTTTCTTGAATTCTTGTTCTTGTGAACTGATCTTGTTACAATGATTTTATATTGTTACGACGTTACCTACTTGTATTCAGAGCGCGTATGCTGCCGACTTTTGATACTCATTTTTCTGAGTACTATTGCTATTTCATTTATGTGTGATACGACTGACTTCATATGCTCGTTCGTTTTGAACCGTTTGTTTTTCTCGACTCACTGTTACATGCCGTGTATACTCTCGCGATACCATTGTTCGAGATTGAATAAGTGTTGTTTTCAATGAACTTCTGATTTTCATTCTACTACCGTACGTGTTGCTCTCATTGTTAAAATATCTATTTTGATACCCAGATTGTTTACCGACCATTCGTAATTGAATGTCTAGTCTATAGACCATGGTGTAGCTCAAGGTGTCTCCGGAAAAGACGAAAAGACATCGTGTGAGTCACATATTTCGAAGCATTCGTTGAATCAGTACCTGAATAATATTGTGGGTTTTCATAATCTTGATTCACCTTTACGCCACCGTTTTACACGACACTTGTACCTGTATTACATCTTATTTCATTGACCATTCTATGTCTCGACTTCGACTTACAACATCCGTTGTACCTTGAACACATGATCGTCGTTTATTATGTGACAATTGTTTGGAATACGATCCTACTTGTATCCTCCCTTTTTCATTAGACCCCCTCGCCTCAGGAGTGTGACTTGTTAATATTTTATTTATTTCTCGGTATGTCTTATGATTTTCAAAATAAAAAATCACGCCGCCAGGAGACCTTCCTGCATTGCATCTTGCAGCCGAAGACACGGATGATATGCGTCGTTTTTGATCTCTCAGATTATCGTTGGCATTCTTGAACCATTTCCATACTGTGTTCTCTTTACATGATTAACTATACAGTTTATGTTCTTTCGTCTTTATGGAATCCACAAGTCTTATGTGTACATTAATTTTGAATTATCATGAAATTTAGATTTAATTTCAAGCTGTGTCGAGAAAATATTTTTATAACTATAAACATGAAAATATATATTTCTACTTGTTGAGACGTCCGTTTAGGAAATAAAATTTGGCCAATAAACATTAAAATCGAACAGGTTACGCTCATTTGAGATTGTGAAATTTAAGAACTTACTTTTGCGTAATTCTAAAATATCGTTTTGCTGACAGATTTAATGCTAGGGCATTTTCGTCCATTTTTAATCCGTTTCATGTCTCGAGTAAAACTAGAAAGTTGTTCAAAACATCGTTTTACACCAAATTACTCTAGACTTCGAGTCCTAAAATGTCATTTAGTGAGTCAATTGGTCTAGTCAAACCTAAAAGTCAAAGTTGACTAAAAAGGAACAAAACTGATAGACTTTAAAAATATGATTTCAAGCGTTTTTGAGTTCGTTGAGCTCGTAAAACCTTAACCAATGATATTTTGCAAATTAAAAATAAGGATTGCGTTTGAACCAGTATAAAATAGTAACTTTGAGTTCGGTCATACATGTACATAGATCTTGAACTTTTGAAATTCGGTAACTTCCTAATATAGAAACTTTTCGAAGTGATTGTACTATTTGTTAACTGATACCCTACTTTCTTAAAAGTATATTATTGTCAAATTAATCACGATGTGCACACATACGGATTCCTTATTCCTTTCTTTAATTTATGACTTATTTGTCATTCCATTGTCTTTCTTTGCTTCTATCGTACCACTGAATTGGACCGAGGTTGAAGTTCTTGCTTTCGTATCGTTCGTTACCATCTTGACACGTGTCTCTTGACGATTTCGGCTAAACATCTTGAAAACTTATCACCTCGTAACCATTTCGTTGACTGTCTTGAACTACTCCTTATTTCCCTCTTGTAACCCACTCGCTACTTTATAACCTATTGTCATGTTACCATATAAACTCAAACTGGTCTTGTTTGCGAATCATTTTATAAAAAGGTTTCATTTGGACGTTCTTAAATAATTGAATGCTATCTTATAAAATTAATTTATATTAATTTTACAATGTATTCTCACAAATTGTTCTACCTTGGGTCTTGTAAAGAATGGCATTATATATATATTTTAAATAATATGACATGTAATACTGGTTTGAGAAGATGAGCATCGCATTGCTAGTCCTAAATTATGCACGGCCTGATCACCTATGCTTAATTTAGAAGGAGCCATGTTAGGCCGAATAGTAGTCACCTTAAATATTTAACCAAGAATCAACTTTTTAACTATGTTCCTTAAAAAGTTTGATAAAATAAAGTTTTAAAAACTTTTACACCTTATGCGAGTAGCAACAATTCACGACACACTTATGAACCCTTATCTTTTTTGAACAAAGTAGATGCCTCAAACACATATTTCCATACTCGACGTTCATTGCCTTACTTGTTACCTCATCATCCTCATGATACGATTTTCGTTACCATTTGCCTAAATCCTTACCATTGATACCAGACTTGAAAGTTTCAACGTTGTTATGCTTCTACATCGATCGACCTTCTCTATCTCTTTTGGTAGACCTTTGAAACATCTCTGGACGCGTATATTGATCTAAGACTGGAATTGACCAATGATTTCGTGTGTCCGTCATTATGTGTGTTAGAACCTATCGTCTTGAAATTCATTCGTGTGAACCACGTGTGATTTCGCCTCTTATTGCTAATGTTGTTCATTTTGCTAGAATTACTAACAAGAAACTTCTTAATAATTTTCTTTGATTCAGAATTTATTTATTGTGTGGCTTTTCTCTTTCGATTGTGTATCGACCAATGAGAACTTAATAAGCCGTTATTAGTGTCACCAACTGCACTCAAGAAGCGATGACTTGCTACAATCCTTTGTTTCTTATTATTTTTAACATTGACGCGACTATTCTATCACGTTTGTTAAGAATTGATACGATTTTTGGTTTTATTCCCTTGTGTTATCGCTCGCATAAAGATTGTTGACCTTTATATGATTCATATTCGTTGTTGTCTTGTCACCTTTTAAAATCAGAAAATGTTACGTGTTTATCATTTGATACCTTAATCGCCTTCTTGGATTTCTAAAAATTATTATTAGTTTTTAAGAACGTTTTATACATTTTATCAAATGTTTGTTTCAAGTTAAATACCAGATATATATATCCTATTTGGGAATTTTACCTAGTGTTTCAAAGGATATCAAGCTGTATCTTTTAAAGTAATTGATTATATCGTACTTTATTGTCAACCTAATGAAATTATTAAATTAAACTATAATTTCTAAACAATGTTTCCAAATAACTTGGAAAATCAAAATTTTCTCTAATGGTAACGATAAACCTGAGTTCTAACGATAATTTCATGTAGTCACCCAAAAGTTCTTAAGCCGATCAGGATAACTATTTTGAACTGTTGTACTTTTATTTTGAAAATCCTGATCAAGGAAAAGATATAGCAACATCATGCTTACCAATACAGATAGTTTGATTTTAAATCACTACACCTTGTAAAATTTTCTTTTAATCAAGAAAATATATAAACTGATTTTGAAAGTAATACCAAAATCCTAGACAACTCATTGTGACAGCTTGTATTTTAAATGATCATATGTTATTCATTTTTTTCCTTCTATTTCGCTTGTGACTAGATTCTTACATTTTAAGATTGTCACATTTTACAGTTGCACGATTTGCGACTCCTTGTTGATTTACCAATCCTGATTCATTTTTAACGCACCTTGTCCATTTAAGTGATTCTCATGTTCATTCTATCTCTTGGATATTTCTCCGTACTGAAGCGTAGTGAATTCTAATTGCGAAGATTCGCCGTGGTGCAGAAATTACCTGGGAAGCAATGAATTGTGTTCTACACTTTGTACCCCCTCTTGTTTGTATCTTTCACTGTTTCCAGGAGAACTCTGGGGACCAGAGTTCCTTTAGGGGGAAGAATATGAGAACCCGTACTTTCCTAGCATTATTTTTTTTATTCGTGTTTCTTGAATTTTTCAACGTATTATGTTTTCTTGTATTGTTATATGTAAATCCTGAGATTCTTAACTTTTAATAAATTATACTTTTTAAGTATTTTTCTGATCATTGAGAATACTTTGCATAGAATTATAAAATTTTTATTTTATTTTTCCATATTTAATTTAAATCAAAGTTTTTGATTTAAAATCACCCGCGTGCGTTTTACAACGAGTTTATTCAAATCAATGAACAACGAGAATTCCTAGTGATCGCGATACCGACGGATGCCCAAAAGTTTACGTTTATTTATCGATTGTTTCGATAATTTATATTTTCGACGATTCGTTTTAATTACGTATTAAGTCGTGTCGAGAAATCATATAATCAGTTTTATGATGCATTGTAACTTTTGAAAAGTATTTTTTTACGAAACCCGAGCCCCGTAAATATTTTCAATATTTACCAATAACCATTTTCTACCCTTTAAAACTATTAATTGTTTTTAAGTCCACAAGTTTGCAAATTGGCAACTTAGGTCCCTCCACTTAAACCACCTTTTAAAAGGCTTTTTCTTTCACACAAACACACACATAACCACTTTTTATAAAAATCTCACCAAAACTCTCCCACCCCTCCCTTTCTTGTCGTGAGCTCCCAAGCCAAAAACACCCTCACTTCATCAATTTTCCATATGATTTGATGAAAACAAAATTTAGACCACATCATAAAATCTTATGGTGATTCTAAACATACAAAAATCTTCCACATGCATCAAGATTTTATATTCCTATGATTTTTATGGTGGGGGTGAGTCTTGATCATCATGCATGTGATGATCATGGCTAGATCATCTTGTTTTCATTCTAAAAAGGTTATTTTGATCTTTGATTTTTGATAAAATTTTGCATGCATGTGTTTAGGAGTGTGTTTGGTTGATGGGTATGATAGTATGATGATTCTATAAGTTTGAGAATTATTATTTTGGTGGGATAATTGATTTGTCATGTTTTCTAAAAGTATAATTTGGGACAGCAGGTCTTTATCAGATTTTTCGTCGGTTTAATGTCTGAGAAAGGCTTAGATCAATTGATATTGTTTTAGAGTTTTCCGAGACGCTCGTTTTGGTATAAGGTAGAGCTTCTAAGTCATTATGAGTCAAAAGTTATGCTAGTTTTAGTTTTCGTGTACCGGGAGACGCAAGTCGGCACAATCCGAAATTGTGGCTGATTTTGGGTCGACTCTCGGGGACTTTAGGCTTGGTTAGATAGTTGATACTACTGTTTTTCAAAGTTTAAAAACTTAGTTTGATGAGTCTAGTAGTGGTTTCAAAAGACGGATTGTCGAATTAGCACTTTTAAAGTGGTCCAAACGGTTTTACAAAACAAGTATACAAATCTGTCCTAAATTTGGAGTCGGATAAAGTGTCGAGCTGATGGACTTTAAAGTGTGAACATTGGCTCAAATTTTTGTGAGGTCTTATACAGGTTATAAGTGACCTTGACACCAATTTTCATCTAAAATGGACAAGTCTAGATAGGGTAGATCGGTGTGTACATTCGGGGTGTACTTGCTTATTTTAATTTTGGACACTTAGTTCAATGTTTGTGTTGCGTGAGTTTGAGTATTCACCATCGGACATGGTGACTTACTCAAGTGCTTAGTCATTATATAAATGACTTAGCTACTGGTCCAAGTAAGGTTAAAGGATAGTTTGACTTGCGTTGACTTGGCGTCTTATGACGGGTCGACTTCAAGTATACAAGTGTTTTAACGTGTAGTGTTGGAATAAATGGTTAGTATGAATTCATTTGGTTCGTGTCAATGGTTTTGAAATATGAATATTTTGAAAACATTTGAGTCATATTATATTTGGTACATATCGATACTTGAGTTCGAGTCTTAACGCGCCCCTTATTTTGATAGGTTGCGGTTTTCGTGTTTCCAGGCATCCATATCGTCGGTGATCATCTACCACTACCGTTTCTACTCAGTTGCTTAGTACCGTGATTGACTTACCTCGTGACTAAGGTGAGTTCATAGCCCCTTTTTACTTGTACATGGTTTCTAAACACGGGGTGAGATTTTAAATGGTGGAACACAACCATTTAAAAACTGTATGATATCTAGAACTTGTATGCTATCCAGAACATGTATGATTTCAGGTTTTCAATATTATTATTGCTTTTTAGTCTAGCCTTGAGTTTCATCTCCCGATCATGAACCGTTAATTTCGAGTACTAAGCGCGGATGTTGTGGGTGGATCCATCAGGATTGACTGTCCCCGTCTCAAGTACCTTGACGCACTGATATTTGTTTTATACTTGAGTATTTAGGCTGAATACTCCCTAGAGGAACTTACATTGAGTTAAGCTTCGGTTCATGAACTGAACAAGAATAATAATGGTTTCGGACTATGGTTGACGAACCAAACTCCATACTACTTGTTTTACAAATGAATGTTTGTGTTCCACACCTTTACTACTAAACCTATGAATTTCACTCAACTTTGTGTTGCCGATTTTACATGTTTAATATCAGGTATTATTACTTAGCTTTGCTTGGATGGGAGCCCGCAGGATATTATCGCGGCTTGGAGATTTCTATGATGCTTTTAAAAGACTGTTTTTAGCAAAAACTGTCAGGAGTTTATTCTATCTTTTGGGCAACTTTATGTTATAAATTGAGATGAAATAATATAATTTTCCGCTTCTAAAACTCTGACCTATGTTTAAAAACTCTGACCTTTTATGATGTAATGTAAATATTTTTATTTCGTCAGCTTTGTATGAACTGTAATTCATTGTTTCTTGTACTATGACGTGTTACCCCCTCGTTGCCTAGTTGTTCCATGTTAGATTTTGGGGGTTTCATAAGATTGGTCAGTACCGACGACGTCGACTGAAGTTCGCCAATTTCCGGGTCTAGCTGGGTATTATAGAAGGTTTATCGAGAAGTTTTCGCTAATTGCTAAACCGTTTACCAAGCTTACGGAAAGGAATCGAGTGTTTGAATGGGGATTGTAAGAGGAATCTGCATTTAGTACGTTGAAGGATAAATTATGTTCTGCGCCGATTTTGTCTTTGCCAGAAGGATCTGAGGATTTTGTAGTGTATTGTGACGTGTCTCATAAAAGATTTGGAGCTGTGTTGATGCAAAGGGAGAAGGTGATAGCATATGCATCGAGACAATTGAGGAAGCATGAAGAGAATTACACTACTCATGATTTAGAACTTGGGGCTGTGATTTTTGCTTTGAAGCTGTGGAGACACTACTTGTATGGAACCAAGTGTGTGGTTTTCACTGATCATAAGAGTTTGCAATATATTTTGGATCAAAAGGAATTGAATATGAGGCAAAGGAGATGGGTTGAGTTGCTAAGTGATTATGACTGCGAGATTCGTTACCATCCTGGTAAAGCGAATGTGGTAGCTGATGCACTTAGTAGAAAGGAAAGAGATAAGTCTATAAGAGTTAGAGCTTTGGCAATGATGGAAAATGTTGATTTGACATAAGCGATATTGAAAGCCCAAGCTAATGGTTTGAAGGAAGAGAATATTGAGGCAGAAAATTTGGGTAGAATGTTGAAACCTTTGTTTGAAGTAAGGTCAAATGGATTGAGGTATTTTGAGAATAGGATTTGGTTACCATTGTGTCCGTCTAAGGAAGGTTCTTTAGGAGTGCGAGATTTGGTAATGAATGAATCTCATAAGTCAAAGTATTCAATACATCCTGGATCAGACAAGATGTATCAAGATCTTAACAAAGTTTATTGGTGTCCGAATATGAAGGCTGATATAGCACAATATGTTAATAAGTGTTAACTTGTGCGAAAGTAAAAGCTGAACATAAGAAATCGTCTAGATTATTAGTGCAACCTGAGATTCCTGAGTGGAAATGGGAGAAGATTACTATGGATTTTGTGACAGGTTTTCCAAGGACTGCTAATGGTTGTGATATGATATGGGTGATTGTAGATAGATTGACTAAGACTACTCACTTTTTTCCAATGAAGAAGACGGATAGTATGGAGAGATTAACAACAGTGTATGTAAAGGAGATTGTTTGTCGACATGGTGTGCCTTTGTCGATAATTTCTGATCGTGATAGTAGGTTTACTTCAGAATTTTGGAAGTCTTTGCAGAAAGCGATGTGAACGGAGTTATGTTTGAGTACAGCATATCATCCGGAAACTGATGGACAAAGTGAAAGAACGATTCAAACGTTAGAGGATATGCTTCGTACGTGTGTGATTGACTTTAGAAATGGTTGGGTTAAGCATTTGCCATTGGTTGAATTTTCGTACAATAATAGTTATCATGCTAGTATTAAAGCCGTTCCATTTGAAGCTTTGTATGGACGTAAGTGTAGATCTCCAGTGTGTTGGAGTGAAGTAGGAGAAAGTCAACTGACTGGACCTAAAATGATATTTGAGACGACTGAAAAGATTGTGCAAATTAAGAAGCGTTTGTTATCTGCCAGAAGTAGACAAAAGAGTTATGCTGACAACAGAATGAAACCATTAGAATTTGAAGTAAGAGACATGGTTATGCTGAAGGTATCTCGATGGAAAGGAGTGATTCGTTTTGGAAAAAGAGGAAAGTTGAGCCCGAGATATATTGGACCATTTAAGATTATCCAAAGGATTGGATTGGTTGCTTATAAGTTAGAGTTGCCTGATGAACTTAAGGCTATTCATAATACTTTTCATGTGTCTAATCTGAAGAAGTGTTTAGGTGAAAGGGATGTGGTGATTCCATTGGAGGAAATTCAACTTGATGATAAGTTGCATTTTATTGAGGAACCTGTAGAGATTAGGGATAGGGAAGTTAAGAAATTGAAGCATAGTAGGATTCCGATTGTGAAAGTGAGATGGAACTCTAGACGTGGACCAGAGTTTACGTGGGAACGTGAGGATTTATTTAAGGATAAGTATCCTCATTTGTTTAGGAAGGATTAAGCGCCGCAGACGTTGCTTCTTTTAAGAAGGAGGGGATGTGATAACCCGAAACCAAGGTCATTGCTTAATCTTATTTTACGATTATTTTTGAAATTTTTGGATGAGTTTGAATGATATTTATTTTTGGAGGTTTAAGTTTAAACCGATGTTGGAAGGCTTATATTTTATATTTAATAAGTATAAGGAGTATTAGCAAGCGTGATGTCGATGGATGTCAAATATTTTACGTTTTATTGTCGGTTGTTCGACGTTTTTCATTTTTGATGTTTTCTTTTAAATGACGTGTTAAGTCGAGTCGCGAGTCGATATTTTTATATTTGAGGTACGTTTTAAATTTTTAAAAGTATCTTTATGAAACCCGAGCCCCGTAAATATTTTCAAAATTAACTAATAGTTATTTCTCGCTTTTTAGCTAACTTTTTTTATTTTGAGCCATAACTATTGCAAAATTACAACATTGGCCCCTCAACCACTATATAAAAGCCCAAAATTTTCACACAACACTCATAATTCACACACACAAAATTTTGTTTCTCTCTTTTCTTTTTCTTGTCTTAGCCGTGACACCCCCCTTCAACCCAAAACACACATTCAATCAATTTTTACTCCATTTCTACCATGATCTAAGCTAAAAGAACACAAGTCCCATCTCTATTTTTGCAAGGAGATCATTTTGGTATAAAATTTGTGTACATACAAGAAGTTTTATTTTTTTTCAAGTTGGTAGGTGAGAATAATGATCATGCATGCCATTTTTAGGATGATCAATGATGTTCTTGCTAAAACTTTTGTTAAAAACTTTATTTTGATATAAAGGTTTTGATTTTTATGATGATTCTAATGTTATAGTTGATATATGTTAGTGTTAGGGTTATGGGATGATCATATCTATGATTGGTTTTGGCTAAAAATGTGATTTTATACAAGTTTTTGAAAGGTATTTTATAACAGTAGGTAAACTGTAATTTTGAAAATTTTATGTTGTGATAATGGTTTAACTAATAGCCTAGGGTTGTAGAGCATTCAATTAGCTTCGATTTGATATAAAGTAGAGCTTCTAGCTCCAAACGAGCGCGAAGTTATGATGTTTTGATTATTCGTGTACCGGGAGACGAGTATCGGCACAACATATAGTTGTTGTCGATATTTGGATCGAATCTCGGGGACTATAAATTGAAGTTTTTAAATAAGTCACATACTGATAATGAAGTGTAAACCCTAGAGGATGAGTTTATTTTCAAACCCAAGTGTCGGTTTTATAAATGGAGACGTTTAAAGAAGTTAAAACGGTTGTATGAATTATTAACGTAAATCTGTCCGGATTTTGTAGTTTGAAGATGAGTCGGGTAAAGGACTTTAAAAGTAATTTCATTTGATAAACTTGTTGGGGGACTTTCTATATATATTAAGTTAGTTTCTCGGGTCGTTTCACAAATGTTTGACAAGTCTAAAATGGGTAAATAAGCTAGTATATGCAGTATGTACCGACGGATTTTGTTGAAAGTGTAGAATGGTAAAGTAAACACATAGAAGAGTGTAATAGAGTTATTTGTATCGTTTTCTCTCGAGTTTATCGTGATTTTATGAGTTTGAGTTTGATGTTGTTATGTATGATTTATTTCTCGAGTCATTATTAATGAACGCGCCTTATTTGATAGGTAGCGGTTTTCATGTTTGAAAGGCATCCTCTATCATCGACGATCATCTCGCTAGATCTCTTATAATAAGGTGAGTATGTAGTCTCGCTTTTCATGCTAGCTACTAAATGTTTTATTACCCGCGAGGGAGATACATGCTATTTGAAAATAAATGAACACAAGTCATGAGTAATTGTTGGACCCGAATGTTGCCTAAGTTGTTTACATTATATTGAGTACCTTGTTGCTAAAGACCCTAAATTCATGAGTCGTTAACTATATTCTGACTTGTTGTTGTGAGTCGGGAATAGCCACTTATTCTAATGATAGTACTATTGGGTTGACCACCCTATATGAGACCAGGGCATTACGCTGAGTAACCTCGGGGAAGAATAATTTATGGGAATAAGAATGTGGTATTCTAGCAACTGATACCCTAGAGGGGAAATGGTTTTATTCTAGTCATGTTGGCATTTGGTGTGGGTGACTATTTGGTTAAGGGGTCGGTGTCATAAGCTTAAATACAATGTTTTTGCCTTGAATATAGATTGTGTGTACGACAATTCTATAAATGATTATGATTGATTTTCTTCTTGTGTTCAAATGTGATTTGATAAACCTATAGACTCGCTCAACATTATTGTTGACTCGTTTTAGCATGTGTTTCAGGTAATAGGAAGTGATGGAAGGCGGAGTTTTGCTGTGAGGTTGTGGTTTGGCTTTTGGAAGAATGTTGGTATAAAAACTATTTCTATCCTTTTACTGTCGAACAATTTGTTGTATGTTTGTGTACTGTACTAAACTTGTTGGTTTGTTGGTCGAGATCCATGGGGACTAAACGCTTTACTCTGGTGTTGTTTTAGTACATTATGGGATGAAATTATGTTTTAGACCTATTACGAAAATCTTGTCTATATTTTATGTGTAAATGTCTCTCTTTTGAGTCGTTCAATATACCTTGTGTGATGATGCTTGTCTAGCACCCAATTGTGTATTTCCACTGCGCAATGTAAATTGGGGGTGTTAGACTTAATGAGGTCACGGTTAAGGATAAGTTTCTTATTCCTACTGCCGATGAGATGTTTGACGAACTTGGGGGGGGGGGGGGGGGGGGCGATTATCTTTACTAAACTTGATTTAAGGGCAGGTTATCATCAGATTCGGGTTCATGATCGTGATGTTTACAAAACAGCATTTCGTACGCATGACAGACACTACGAATTCTTGGTTATGCCATTCGGGCTCACCAATGCCCCGTCTACTTTCCAAGCCATGATGAATCGGTTGTTTTTTCCTTACTTACGTAAATTTGTTATCGTTTTCTTTGACGACATCTTGATTTATAGTAAGGCACTTACAGCCCATGTGGAACATTTGGAGTGTGTTTTGGCTTGTTTACAAGAACATAGCTTTTATGTGAAAAGATCTAAGTGTACATTTGGGGCGAAGACACTTGAATATCTTGGCCACATAATTTCGGGTCTTGGTGTGGAAGTGGACCCCAAAAAGGTAGCAGCCGTTAGTGAGTGGTCGATACCTAAAACAACGCGACAGGTTCGGGGGTTTTTAGGGTTAGCCGGGTACTACCGGCCTTTCATAAAGGGGTATGCGGCAATAGATTTTCCGCTGACAGATTTGCTTTTTAAAAGATGGGTTTAAGTTAGAAGAGACCGAGGCTGCAGCGTTCGAAGCTCTTAAGCAACAGTTGACTACTACACCGGTCTTGAGCTTGCCCAATTTTAATCAAAATTTTATTGTTGAAACAGATGTCGCGGATGCTGGTATCGGTGTTGTGTTACTTCAAAATGGCCGACCCATTAGTTACTTTAGTCGTCGGTTGGGGCCACGAATGCAACTTGCAGCGACCTACCAGAAAGAAATCTTTGCTATTGTGGAGGCAGTTTTTAAATGGCGGCAATACTTACTCGGGAGGCGTTTTGTTATTCGGACTGATCACCAAAGTATTAAGGAACTTTTACAACAAGTAATCCAGACCCTAATACAGCAAAAATATGTGCGGAAAGTGTTGGGCTTCGATTTTAGCATTGAATACAAACCAGGGGTTCAAAACACAGTAGCAGATGCATTTTGTCGAGTCTTTGAAGATGGTGAACCTTCGGTCGCCGCGTCTTTCATGGGTTTAAGCCAATCGTTGGTGGGTTTTCTCAGTGATCTTAAAGTGGAAAATGGCACTTTGGACGATTTGGTCACCTTACATCGTCAATTGGACCAGGGAGTAGTAGTCGCGGATGAGATTCGACGCCAGGAAGGAATGATAATTTTTCGAGACCGTTATTATATCGGGGCTACCTCTAACTTGAAGTTCTTGTTGTTGCGTGAGTTCCACGACACGCCTAGTTCCGGGCATGGCGGGGTGAAGAAGATGATGGTTGGTCTATCGGCTATTTTTTATTGGAAAGGGATGCGTAAGTCTGTGGAGGAGTACGTCAAAAATTGTCGTATTTGCCAGCAAACCAAACACTCGACCCAGGCTGTAGGAGGTTATCTACAACCACTAGCTACACTGTAAAACCCGCATGCTTTTACCATGAATAGTACCCTTTAGATCGTACGTACAAGATTGAAACTTCCCTTTTATAGCATGTTTACGTTCACGTATAAGAATTTTAAGTTTTACGTACGTGTTAGAACACGATAAGTATTTATTACGTATGAACACACAATAATTATTCAAATAATTATAATCACGAACATGCGATCATGAAATCATGAACGTAAATTAATCACGAGAGAATATTATATATTAAGTCACGATCAATAATTAATTAGAACACATAAAACACGAACACGATAAAACACGAACGCACACTAAAATAATTAGACTCGGAAAAGGTAGGGGTTACCCCATGTGGGGCCCCCAACCCGCGGCTACACCAAGAAGGATGGGCCAAGCCCATTTTAATTTTTACTAAAATATGGGAATTAGGAAAATCTTGGTCATTTTTCACAATACAGGAAAAATAACAAAACCCTAAAAGTTTTCTCCTTCCTCATTTGTCCCTTGGCCGCCGGTTATACACCATCACATGAGGGTGTTCGGTTGATTTTTGATCTTGGAAATCGTGCAAGCATTCGTTTGTGTTCATCCTTAATTGATCCACGCATTCGGTATAACTTTTTATCCCTTTTCTTTTATGTTTTAATTTAATAAATCACATAAAATCATGATGTTTTTAAAAACTAATTAAAAACATTTATTAAAACATGTAAATGATCATGGGTAAATCAAACAAGGGTTTTTAGGGGTGTTTTGATGTTGGCCGACGCCTAACCGAGACCAAGGGGGGTCTCGGCTTGGCTTATTAACCACCACCGAGACCTCATGGTCTCGGTATGGTGGTGGTGGTCCCACGGCAGCAGCAAACAAGGGGGAACCCCGACTTGGTTCGGGGTATGGTGTTGATTTCGGGTCCGGTTCATGGTTTCTAGTCACGGGTCCGGTTCATAGATAATTTTAAAGTTATGATTTTAATAGTTATGTGTTAAAAATTAAATTAATAAAATATGACATGATTAATTTAATTAACATGACTTAAGTTATAAATTTAATTATTAGATCATGAATTTTAACCTAAGTATTTATATTTAACTAGACTTTATAATTAATTAATTATTAAAAACCATGACTATAATTAATTAATTAACATGACTTAGGTTATACTATTAGTAATTAATAATACATGTTTTAACCTAAGTATTTTAACTTTATTTAATTAAAAACATGATATATTTAATTAAATACTTTTAACCTATATTTTATTTAAATTACATGTAATAATTAATAAACTATACCTTATATCAATATGACTTAGAAAATAATCAGAAAACACTTAAGCTTATATAATTAGCTTATTTAACCAGCTTATATCTAATTATGGAAACTTTCTATTTTTAGAAACTTATTTAATTAAGACAGCTAATCTATTTATGGAAACTTTCTATTTTTAGAAACTTATCTATTTTAAGCAATAATTCTATTTTTGGAAACTTTCTATTTTTGAAAACTTTCTATTTTTGGAAACTTTCTATTTTTGGTAACTTTCAATTTTTGGAAACTTTCTATTTTAGGAAACCTTCTATTTTTAGAAAGTTACTTATTATTACACAGTAAGTATAATAATACATGAAATACGAGTAATACTTAATCAGAATAGACAGAATATAAGATAAACACAGTTTAAAGCTTAAAACAGTAAAACATGACATGAACGTATAAAATAAGCTAATACATGACATAAAACCAGTTACGTATTTAGTAATCAGATACTTATACACGTATGTATTTATGTATCATTAGTGATACCGAAGTAGGACTCTCGTTGTTCGTCTTCTTCGTTCACTGGACATAAGGTACGGATTCTCGTCCTTTCAGTATGGACATTCTTTCCTTATTAGGATTCCCCGTATGCAGCCAACTGTTTTCCCGTAGTATAAGTTTATATGTTTGATTGCTTATGTTTAATTAGAATACCTATAGCCATATACATGCATGACCAGTTTCACCTAGTTATGGAGGTACCATACCATAACACTATAGGCACTGGTGTTATGACTTCCCCATGGCGGAGTGATTGTTCGTGGCGTCCCTTCAGCTTTTGGCCATATTATTATATTTATCATGTGGGGCATATGGGTGCATCCTAGTTACATGTTTTTCAGCAGATTACTCAGTGTGAATGTGGTGTGTGCCTTGCATACTTCACAAGGAGCTGATCCCTCCTACCCAAACCAGTATATTAAATTAGAGGCAGCCCCTCTAATTTGCATGATGAGTTCACCCCTCCAAGTATTCATGCACGGTGGATTTTCATGACCTATATTGGCTAATGGTAATAATATGTTAAACAGTTTTTATAAGGTAAACATAAGGCTTTTCTAACTATAAAACCAGTTTTACTAAGACTTAACCGGGTTTTTCGGGACTTAGTTTCTTCCACTGTTATATGCTTATATGCTTATATTATTCATGCTTTATTGTTCATCCGTGCACTGAGCGTATTGCTCAACCGTTTTCCTTTTCATGTTCCCAAAACGGCAGGTACTCAGGGACGCTCGTAGACTTTAAGCGTACGTGACTGGAAGCTTTCTAGCCTTTCTTTACTTTATGCATTATCTATACTTTGATACTCTTTGCATGGACATTGTTTAGTCCTTTCTTTTACAGTACTTATGTTTGTGTGTGATGAGCTTTACTTTTGGACTACCGATGTTTGATCCCGGTATTTCCTTTTTATGGTCATGTAATGTTTTAGACATTTATCCTTGTATGCTTTGATGACACGCCATAATTACGCGTGACATTCCATTATCAAAATGGGGTGTTACAATTATGGTATTAGAGCCAAGGCGTCGACCTGTAGCTCTCAAAACATGACCTGTGATTAGTGGGTAGTCACTATGGTCTTCCTAGAACTGACAGTCGTTTTTCATGCATTCATCATTTTTATGCATACATATATATGTCATTGTCGCGGGTTTATGACTAAGTAATGGTTGGTACAGGACTGGCCCTATTTAGTCGCATGTGTTTTATCGAAACTTTTAAATTTGGGACCGACCCATAGGCGTCCCCTCGCCATGTCTTTTATTTTGAGTGAACTGACCATAGGCGAAAAGTTTTAATAAAACTGCATCATGCATTCATATATAAATTTTCTTGCATAAAATTTTTTCCTCTTGATTTATTGGTATAATTTTTTTTTTCATGAATATATATATTTTATGTTTTGATCTGTTAATCATATGTTTTATGTTGTACTGTCAGATGGTTCTCACACGCGAGCAGGAACAACTCAATGCAGCAATCCAAGCTGCAATGCAAGCTTTGCTTCCTCAACTGAGGAATGACATCAGGGCTGAGGTTCAGGCTGCCAACAATCAGCAGCAAAACCAAGCACCTCCTCCTCCTCTTCCTCCTCCAGTGACATTGGCAATATGGCTGGAGAGATTCAACAAGCTCCGTCCTCGAGCTTTCGAGAGAACATATAGCCCCAGTGAAGCTGAAAGCTGGTTGGCTCATATCGAGAAGATCTTCGATGCTATGGGTTGTGACCCCGTGTTCAAGGCGAGGTTGGCATGCTACCGGTTCGAAGACGATGTGTTAAATTGGTGGTTAGCATTGAAGCAGTCCGAGGGAGGTGATAATTGGGTGGCTAGTTTGACATGGGCTCAGTTTAGAGATAGAGTGATGGAGCAGTTCTTTCCCAAGGCTGAGCAAGACAAGCTTAAGAGGGAGTAGCATGGGATCCGACAAAGAGCTGGGGAGGAATAGCAATGAATTTATGCAGCGCTTTCTTCGCTTAGCTGGTTTCCTTGGTGCAGCGGCAGGTACTCCTGAAGAGCAGGCACACCACTTTAGGTGGGCTCTTCGCACATCGGTCGCAAACAATCGGGGAAGCTGAGAAACCCGACAAGAGGTAAACATTCGTATTCAAGCGGTGACCAATCCGTATTCTTTCCATATATGTCAATTACTCATCTATTTAAATTGTATCTTCCAAACAGAAAACTGGGGACCGGTCTCAGCCGGCTACTCAGCAGCAGCCTAATCAGCCCAAGGGAAACGGTCAGACTAACGACCGTTCTGCTACGGATAGGCGTGGCGGTAATGATAATTACCGTAACAACGTTGGACACTCCAACGACAGCAGGTCCTAATACTTACGCATTTTCTTATGATTTCATGTTATAACTCATAATTCTAACACTTTAGCAAATCTTCTACCAAGAACCATGGAAACGGTAGGGACCAGAACCAGAGAGGTTCACAGCCTAGCCGTCCAGCTATCACTGGTATTCAAACTTACGATTATTCGCATTGTCCTTTGTACCCTATTATCATGTCTCATGTAAAATGTTTTATCAGGTCCTCAGCCAGACAGAGCACCTGCTGGAGGATATACTCATCCTCTTTGCTCTACTTGCCACCGTAGGCACCCAGTGCCATGTCGTTGTAACACTGACGCATGCTTCAAGTGTGGTCTTCCTGGCCATCTCATGAAGGACTGCCGTAAGGGCGAGATGGAGGGCACATCGGGACATGCTGATACCAAGCCGCCTCCTACCACTGGACGTGTCTACACGACATCTCGAGATCAGGCCAACAAGTCTACAGGTACCATCACTGGAATCTTGTATATGTATGGTCAGGCTGCGTGTGTGCTATTTGATACGGGTGCTACTCACTCGGTCATTTCTACTGCTTATGCCAAGAACATTAGGATGCTCCCCATGCCACTAGATAATATACTGAGTATTTCCACGCCTTTGAGAGACTCTGTATGCATAACCCATGTATACAAGAGTCTTCCCCTAGAATTTGATGATAAGGTTCGTCCTCTTGACGCACTTCCGCTGGACATGAATGACTTTGACATGATTTTGGGCATGGATTGGCTATCCAAGCATCATGCTACCATAGACTGCCATTCATATCGAGTCATCTTCGGTGATGTTAATGCACCAGAGTACATTCACAACGGGTTCGTACCCGGAAGGTCTGTACAAATCATATCTACCCTGCAAGCGCGTGTACTACTGTCACATGGCTGCGAGGGTTACCTAGCTACGGTTCACGACATGGATGCTAAATCTCCAGTAATTCAGGATCAGCCAATAGTGTCGGAATTCCAAGATGTATTTCCAGAAGAACTTTCGGGCATACCACCTGCACGAGAAGTGGAATTCAATATAGAGCTTATTCCAGGAGCGGAACCGATCTCCAAAGCTCCTTATCGCATGGCTCCCATAGAGTTAAAGGAGCTGAAGGATCAACTGCAAGAACTTCTAGAACGAGGTTTCATTCGACCGAGCGCATCTCCATGGGGCGCACCGGTCTTATTTGTTAAAAAGAAGGACGGCAGCATACGTCTTTGCATAGACTATCACGAGCTCAACAAGATTACTATCCGGAATAGGTATCCACTGTCGCGTATAGACGATCTGTTTGACCAACTTCAAGGAGCCAAACACTTCTCCAAGATTGATCTTAGGTCAGGCTACCATCAACTACAGGTTAAGGAGCAGGATATCGCCAAGACTGCTTTTCGTACCCGCTATGGCCACTACGAATTTGTAGTCATGCCATTTGGTCTAACAAATGCTCCATCAGTGTTCATGGATTTGATGAACAGAATCTTCCATGAATTTCTGGACAAGTTCGTCATTGTCTTCATCGATGACATCCTGATTTTCTCTAAGTCCAAGGAGGAACACGAAGACCATCTTCGTACAGTACTACAGATTCTTCGCCAGAAGCAGTTGTATGCTAAATTCTCCAAGTGTGAGTTCTGGTCAGACAAGGTGGTATTCTTAGGTCACATTGTATCAGCAGAAGGAATCACTATGGATCCAGCGAAGGTTGAGGCTATTACTAAGTGCCCAAGGCCGACATCAGCGATGAAGTCCGCAGTTTCTTAGGCTTAGCTGGCTATTACCGTAGGTTCGTGGAGAACTTTTCCCGCTTAGCACTACCACTGACCAAACTGATGCGGAAAGGGGAGAAATTTGTCTGGACTGGGGAATGAGAAAAGAGCTTTGAAGACCTGAAGTAGAAGCTAGTATATGCACCTATTCTTACTCTCCCATCTGGTACGAGTGGATTTCAAATCTACAGTGATGCATCAGGGAAGGGACTTGACTGTGTTCTCATGCAACATGGGAAAGTGACCGAGTACGCTTCCCGGCAGCTTAAGCCTTATGAAGAGAATTACCCTACGCATGACTTGGAACTTACTGCAGTCGTGTTTGCACTAAAGATATAGAGGCACTACTTATATGGATAATCATGTGACATTTTCACGGACCACAAGAGCTTGAAGTATATCTTCACTCAACGTGAATTGAACATGAGGCAGAGGAGATGGTTAGAGCTGTTGAAGGATTGTGACATTAATCTACAGTATCATCCCGGAAAGGCGAATGTAGTAGCAGATGCACTTAGCAGGAAGTCCGGAATGATCAACGACATTAAAATTGAGGAGGAAATCATAAGATACTTGGAGCGACTAGACATAGAGATCATGGTACGTGGACAGCACGACTACTGGGCTAATCTTAGAGTAGAACCCGAGTTACTCTATAAGATCAAGGAAGCTCAGAAAGATGATGGAGAAATTTGGGCGATAGTTCAGAATTTGGAGAAGCAGACAGAATTCAGAGTAGATGCAGATGGTATCGTATGGCAGGGCACGAGACTTTGTGTTCCTGATGATCAAGAACTCCAGGAAGCCTTGTTAGCTGAAGCTCATAGCTCCCCATTCTCTATACATCCTGGTTCGACTAAGATGTACCATGACATCAAGCAACACTTTTGGTGGAGTGATATGAAACAGGATGTTGCCACTTACGTCTCCAAATGTCTTACCTGCCAGCAGGTTAAGATCGAGCATCAACGATCTGGCGGTCTCCTTCAACCGTTAAATATTCCAGAGTGGAAGTGGGACAAAATCACCATGGATTTTGTTACTGGTCTTCCGCCAACCAAGAGGAAGCACGATGCAATTTGGGTTATCGTAGATCGACTCACCAAATCAGCTCATTTCTTACCGATCCGCAAAGAAGATTCGGTAAGTAAACTCGCAGATACGTATAGAAGTGAAATCATGAGACTCCATGGTGCTCCATCCAGCATCATCTCAGACAGAGATCCTCGATCCACTTCGCGATTTTGGAAGAGTCTACAGAAAGCTTGGGGTACACAACTTAAGCTTAGCACGGCTTTTCATCCTCAAACAGATGGGCAGTCGGAGCGAACGATTCAGACATTGGAAGACATGTTGAGGTCATGTGCGTTGGAATGGACGGGTGATTGGGACGATTATATCTGTTTGGTAGAGTTTGCATACAACAACAGTTGGCACGCAAGTATCAAGTGTGCTCCTTTCGAGATGTTGTATGGCAGAAAGTGTCGCGCCCCAATCTGCTGGGATCAGGTTGGCGAGCGAACACTTTAAGGACCAGAGATCATAGAGATGACTAATGAGAGGGTTGCAGTAGCTAAGCAGAAACTTCAGGAAGCACGGTCACGTCAGAAGAGTTACGCTGATAAACATCGTAGGGACATACACTTTAACGTAGGAGATCACGTATTTCTTAAGGTTTCGCCGGCACGTGGTGTTAGACGCTTCGGGATTAAAGGGAAGCTCAGTCCTCGTTTCATCGGACCGTTTGATATCATTGAATGAGTCAGTGAAGTATCTTATCGGTTAGCGTTACCTCCGCAGCTTTCGCATGTACACAATGTGTTTCATGTGTCCTTACTCAAAGGGTACCAGTATCATCCCCTTCACATGGTTCAGTATCCACTGGAACAGATACGTGAAGATCTCACTTTCATAGAAGAACCCGAACGAGTTCTTGACAGACAAGAACGAGTCATGAGAATGAAGACGATTCTATTCGTCAAAATCCTTTGGAGGGATCATACCGAGCGGGAAGCCACTTGGGAAACAGAGGAGTCTAGCCGGGCTTCTTACCCTCATTTCATATTTTGAATTCGGGTATGTTCTTCTTTTCCAGTTTACTTTATCTATAATTCGGGGACGAATTATTCTTTTTAGGGGGAATAGTTGTAAAACCCGCATGCTTTTACCATGAATAGGACCCTTTAGATCGTACGTACAAGATTAAAACTTCCCTTTTATAGCATGTTTACGTTCACGTATAAGAATTTTAAGTATTACGTACGTGTTAGAACACGATAAGTATTTATTACGTATGAACACACAATAATTATTCAAATAATTATATAATCACGAACATGCAATCATGAAATCATGAACGTAATTTAATCACGAGAGAATATTATTTACGTATATATATTTATTTACGAACACGAATAAATATATTAAGTCACGATTAATAATTAATTAGAACATATAAAACACGAACACGATAAAACACGAACGCACACTAAAATAATTAGACTCGGAAAAGGTACGGGTTACCCCATGTGGGGCCCCCTACCCGCGGCTACACCAAGAAGGATGGGCCAAGCCCATTTTAATTTTACTAAAATATGGGAATTAGGAAAATCTTGGTCATTTTTCACAATACAAGAAAAATAACAAAACTCAAAAAGTTTTCTCCTTCCTCCTTTGTCCCTTGGCCGCCGGTTATACACCATCACAAGAGGGTGTTCGGTTGATTTTTGATCTTGGAAATCGTGCAAGCATTCGTGTGTGTTCATCCTTAATTGATCCACGCATTCGGTATTACCTTTTTAACCATTTTCTTTTATGTTTTTATTTGATAAATCACATAAAATCATGATGTTTTTAAAAACTAATTAAAAACAATTATTAAAACATGTAAATGATCATGGGTAAATCAAACAAGGGTTTTTAGGGGTGTTTTGATGTTGGCCGGCGCCTAACCGAGACCAAGGGGGTCTCGGCTTGGCTTATTAACCACCACCGAGACCTCATGGTCTCGGTATGGTGGTGGTGGTCCCACGGCAGCAGCAAACAAGGGGGAACCCCGACTTGGTTCGGGGTATGGTGTTGATTTCGGGTCCGGTTCATGGTTTCTAGTCACGGGTCCGGTTCATAGATAATTTTAAAGTTATGATTTTAATAGTTATGTGTTAAAAATTAAATTAATAAAATATGACATGATTAATTTAATTAACATGACTTAGGTTATAAATTTAATTATTAGATCATGAATTTTAACCTAAGTATTTATATTTAACTAGACTTTATAATTAATTAATTATTAAAAACCATGACTATAATTAATTAATTAACATGACTTAGGTTATATTATTAGTAATTAATAATACATGTTTTAACCTAAGTATTTTTAACTTTATTTAATTAAAAACATGATATATTTAATTAAATACTTTTAACCTATAGTTTAATTAATTTATATGTAATGATTAATAAACTATACCTTATATCAATATGACTTAGAAAATAATCAGAAAACACTTAAGCTTATATAATTAGCTTATTTAACCAGCTTATATCTAATTATAGAAACTTTCTATTTTTAGAAACTTATTTAATTAAGGTTGCTAGTCTATTTATGGAAACTTTCTATTTTTAGAAACTTATTTAATTAAGGCAGCTAATCTATTTATGGAAACATTCTATTTTTAGAAACTTTCTATTTTTGGAAACTTTCTATTTTTGGTAACTTTCTATTTTTGGAAACTTTCTATTTTAGGAAACCTACTATTTTTAGAAAGTTACTTATTATTACACAGTAAGTATAATAATACATGAAATACAAGTAATACTTAATCAGAATAGACAGAATATAAGATAAACACAGTTTAAAGCTTAAAACAGTAAAACATGACATGAACGTATAAAATAAGCTAAGACATGACATAAAACCAGTTACGTATTCAGTAATCAGATACTTATACACGTATGTATTTATGTAGCATTAGTGATACCGAAGTAGGACTCTCGTTCGTTCGTCTTCTTCGTTCACTGGACATAAGTTACGGATTCCCGTCCTTTCAGTATGAATTTTCTTTCCTTATTAGGATTCCCCGTATGCAGCCAACTGTTTTCTCGTAGCATAAGTTTATATGTTTGATTGCTTATGTTTAATTAGAATACCTATAGCCATATACATGCATGACCAGTTTCACCTAGTTATGGAGGTATCATAACCATAACACTAGAGGCGCTGGTGTTATGACTTCCCCACGGCGGAGTGATTGCTCGTGGCGTCCCTTCAGCTTTTGGCCATATTATTATATTTATCATGTGGGGCATATGGGTGCATCCTAGTTACATGTTTTTCAGCAAATTACTCAGTGTGAATGTGGTGTGTGCCTTGCATCCTTCACAAGGAGCTGATCCCTCCTACCCAAATCAGTATGTTAAATTAGAGGCAGCCCCTCTAATTTGCATGATGAGGTCACCCCTCCAAGTATTCATGCACGTTGGATTTTCATGACCTATATTGGCTAATGGTAAAATATGTTAAACAGTTTTTATAAGGTAAACATAAGGCTTTTCAAACTATAAAACCAGTTTTACTAAGACTTAACCGGGTTTTTCGGGACTTAGTTTCTTCCGCTGTTATATGCTTATATGCTTATATTATTCATGCTTTATTGTTCATCCGTGCACTGAGCGTATTGCTCAGCCGTTTTCCTTTTCATGTTCCTAAAACGGCAGGTACTCAGGGACGCTTGTAGACTTTAAGCGTACGTGCATATGGACTGGAAGCTTTCTAGCCTTTCTTTACTTTATGCATTATCTATACTTTGATACTCTTTCCATGGACATTGTTTAGTCCTTTCTTTTATAATACTTATGTTTGTGTGTGATGAACTTTACTTTTGGACTACCGATGTTTGATTCCGGTATTTCCTTTTTATGGTCATGTAATGTTTTAGACATTTATCCTTGTATGCTTTGATGACACGCCATAATTACGCGTGACATTCCATTATCAAAATGGGGTGTTACATACACCAACGGCCAGCTGGGAGGATATTTCAATGGATTTTATTACGAGCATGCCCATATCTATGGTTTTACGGTTGTGTTTGTGGTGGTTGGTCGGTTTTCCAAATACTCACACTTTGCTCCTTTTCCAACTAGTTTCAATGCCCACAAGGTTGCAGAGGTATTTGTGGACACTGTTGTTAAACTTCATGGGATACCGAAAACAATTGTATCTGACCGTGATCCTATCTTCGTTAGCAAATTTTGGACGGATCTTTTTAAGCTTAGTGGGACTCAACTTAATCATAGCACCCACCCTCAATCCGATGGACAAACGGAAGTGGTTAATCGCGGGCTGGAGCAATATTTTCGTGCCATGGTTGCGGATCGTCCTATTCATTGGGTTCGTTTTTTACCGTGGCTAATGCTACTTATCATAGCAGTATAAAGATGTCGCCATATCAAGCTTTGTATGGACAGGTTCCACTAGCACTTATTCCATATCCTCCAGGATCATCCAAGGTTGCAGCTGTTGATGATGCGTTGTGTGAACGGGATGCGTTGTTACAACAATTACGCCAAAACCTCTTGGCAGCCAAGAATCGGATGGAGATGAAGGCTAATCGAAAGCGTCGTGAGCTTGAGTTTAATGTCGGAGATAAGGTGCTCGTCAAACTACAGCCGTACCGGCAGCTTACCTTGGCTAAACGATTATCCAACAAGTTAGCCAAACGATACTATGGGCCGTATGAGATAGAAGGGCGTATGGGGAGTGTGGCCTATCGTCTAGCTTTGCCACTGGATAACAAGATCCATCTTGTGTTTCATGTTTCTCTCCTCAAATCATTTTCTGGAAATGATACTCATGAAGTCACGACTATTCCTGAAGAGAGTGAAGAAGGGCATCCAGTTGAAAAACCCATTCCTATTTGTGGGGCTCGGGATATATTGCGTAATGGGCAGATGGAACAACATGTGTTGGTGCAATGGGTTGGACGGTCTCCTGAGGAAGCTACGTGGGAATGGTTATCTGAGTTTCAAATTGCTTATCCGACTTATGACCTTGAGGACAAGGTTATTTTTAAAGGAAAGGGGAATGATACGCCAGGGATTGTTCGGGAACTTCGGCGAACCTCGAGGGCGTCGGTTGCTCCAGTGTGGCTCAAGGACTTTGTGTTGCACTAGGATATCTATCTTTAAGTTTATCTTGGTTAGGAATGTTTATCTTGTTTAGGAATGTCATTGAGTCAATGTGTGACAGGATAAGTTACTCTTAGTATTTATCATTTAGAAATGTCTTTGTGTTCATGTGGGATTCTCCCTTGTGTCGTGTGGCTATTTAAGCCGAACTCAATTAATGAAATCTCCAGCTTTTCGAGTCAAATAAATCTCTTCTCTATCTCTTAAGTATTCTTAGGAGCAAGCATCCGCTAAAAGTGGTGCTAACTATCGGTACTACTCAACTCGGGTCGTATCACAAACGAAACTTATTTTTAATAATAACTTATTTTTTGAAAAACAATAAGCTCATGCTACGATAAACTCCAAATCTAACCGTAATATGAAATGAATAAACAAATAAACTTGTGTTTTTAAACAGCTTAACGAAGCACACTTTGTACTAACTGATATAAATGATAATTAAAGACATATCTATACTACATTATAAAGGGTGTATCCCTTTGGTTGAAAGTTGAAAATGTTGAATGGTTGAAAAATATGGGTCCCACTAATCTATATCTATACTACATTATAAAGGGTGTATCCCTTTGGTTGAAAGTTGAAAATGTTGAATGGTTGAAAAATATGGGTCCCACTAATCTATATCTATACTACATTATAAAGGGTGTATCCCTTTGGTTGAAAGTTGAAAATGTTGAATGGTTGAAAAATGTGGGTCCCACTAATCTATATCTATACTACATTATAAAGGGTGTATCCTTTGGTTGAAAGTTGAAAATGTTGAATGCTAGAAAAATGTGGGTCCCACTAATGTATATTTATATCTATATCTATACTACATTATAAAGGGTGTATCCCTTTGGTTGAAAGTTGAAAATGTTGAATGGTTGAAAAATATGGGTCCCACTAATCTATATCTATACTACATTATAAAGGGTGTATCCCTTTGGTTGAAAGTTGAAAATGTTGAATGGTTGAAAAATGTGGGTCCCACTAATCTATATCTATAATACATTATAAAGGGTGTATCCTTTTGGTTGAAAGTTGAAAATGTTGAATGCTGGAAAAATGTGGGTCCCACTAATGTATATTTATATTACATTATAAATGGTGTATCCCTTTGGTTGAAAGTTGAAAATGTTGAATGCTTGAAAAATGTGGGTCCCATTAAAAACTACTACATGCAAATCTTATTTATTAAAAAAGATATAAACTTTCGTTAATTAAACAAATGACACCCTTTCATCCAATTGAAACATACTTATAAGATATTTTGAATTATAACATGTTACAACGCTTTGAAATAAAAGTTTAATCTTTTGACGTTATATTTTGAACTTCACCGAAACACTTACCACAATATCGCATCGTGTTAATTATCTGTTGCTAGACAATTTTCGCCGCTATGCGCGGGTACTCGTCTAGTACCTTATAAAGCATTTACCCCCATGGTTGAAAGTTGAATGTTGAATGTTGAAAAATTGTGGGTCCCACTAAAAATCTTTACTATCTTATAAAATCCAACCCTTCCTATTTAAGTTTCAGACTTCCAACCCTCCATTTAAGCCTAAATTTACACACACCAAACAAAAATACCATCCAAAACATACATCCGAACCAAAGACCAATAAATCACACACACACACTCACTCTAAAAACAAATACACTCTCATCTAAAACGCCACAAAAAACCTAATTCATCTCATCTCATCTCACAAAAAAACACATCCACCGGCGACACTCCCCTCAACCACCATCATTCGCCACATATCATAAAAAGCTTATCGATCACTAAAAGCACCATGTCGCCTACCCAACCACCACATTGGCGAGACCACAAAGACCAATGAGCACTAAAAGTTTTTTTTTAAGATTAGAGGTAATTTTTAGTTTTATAATAGATCTGTGTCTATTAATTAAGTATCGAAGGTTTTAATATAAATCTATGAATTTTTTTGTATATTGTATTTTAGCAAATTTGTGACGTTTTGGCTGTCACCACCGTCACTGGAAAACGCCTCTCAGTTGCTGAATAAACCTGATATGTCCATGCTGAACTATATGTGTGGCGGAAAAACCAGCCGTCTACACATGGTATGTATGATTTAATTTGTTGGTGCTAATTCTTTAAGTTTTCATTGGTTTTTTTATATATATATACCTATTTTTTTCTAAATCTGAGTTAATATTTTTTTAGTTTTATGTCGCGGGAAAGGGGAAACCATTGCATCCAGTGATGTGACTTGAATATGTGTTGGCAAAGTATAGCTTTGTTACAAAGTTGTAAGTAAATATATTTACTAATTTTATTATGTAATGTAAAGTTGGATCGTTAACAATTTGTTATAAAATGTATTCTGCAATTGTAAGTTTGTTAGTAATTTTACTAATTTGTATTGTTGTTATTCAAACCCGGTAAAAAAAATACAGTAGTTGTCTGTAATTTATATGTAAATTTATATATATATTTTGGGTTTTGTTATCAGGTAAATTTTTTGTAAATTTGTTATTTATATATAAATTTGTTTGGTGGTTCTGTTGTGGTAGTGATGTTGTTGGTTTTGTTTCGAAATTGTTAAGTTTTTAAAATTTGAATTATTTTGAAATCGTAAAAGTTTCAAATTTTGAAATTGTTTGAAAGACCAAAATTTTGAAATTTGTGAACATTTGAAATATTTTGTAATTTAAAAGTTTCAGAATTTCAATGTTTTGAATTTTGATATATTTTGAAAGTTTTAAACTTTTAAAATATTTAATTTTAACTATTTTAAACCTAAGTAAAAAGTTATATAATGTTAATTTTGTTTACTTTTGAAACGTTGTTAAAATTTTGTAGTAGAAACTAGAAAGATAATCATGTTTGATTGTAATTTTTCTTTAGATAATGACCTATGGTGCTAGATGAGTAGGTGTGGTATCGACACAATTGTCGACTGAGGAATATCCGGATTTTACTCCGCCTACTGTACAAAAAGTATATTTGGAATCTTGGGAAATGTTTAAATTTTTAGTTTTCTTTAAAGCTTTAATGTTTTTGTCTGTTGACTGCAGAAAAGAGGTAAAAAATGTGGCACAGTCCTTCATATAAATTGACGCGGGTTTTCAATGACATTTCAATAAAAAAATTAAAAAAAAATAATATTGTGTCAATAATACTGCCTCCGCGATAAAATTATTTTTCATAAAAAGAATTATACAGTTTAACAAAAGTGTATTAATTATTACTTATATTTCTACGAATAAAAAACAATTTTACCATTTGACAATTAATTAGTGTTTTTTTTATTTTTGTAAATATTAATTTAGATTATAAGTAATATATAATCTTAAACAAACTCATTTATTATTTTTAGAAATGGATAATAATTTTAAGACGAACGAAAATAAAAATATTAACAATAATTTTAAAACATAAGTAGTATTTACTTAAAAGGAGTTTATTACCCAAGAGGTTTCGAAATGTTCGAAGTTTTTACTTGTGCTTTAAATGATTTGTACTAATGATGATATAGCTTCTATTAACCTTTATAATAAAATGGTTTTTGTTTTAACAAATAAAAATAACAAGCAAGTTGATCTACAAAATGATTTATCGTAAAAGCAGTGAGAACGATGGGCCCAAAGTTGATAGAATAAAGAATGTCTGATCCTTTGGCATCAAAAAATGGTAGTGTGTTGAGAAAAAATAGTATAAAAAGTAAAAAAAAAAAATAGTACTATTAAATATCTCATTTTATTAAAAATTAAAAAAAAATAATTTGGAACAAACCTACCAGCTTGGTTGGTGAATTTAACTCGAATGTATTTAACGTCATCAAACTTGAAACGGTTTTGACAACTATTTTGATCGAACAACTTTCCACACAACATTAATACAATTGTGACAAAGTATTTGATATTTCTTTCTAGACTTCTAATCCGATAATATTTTGGATATTCTCAGACCGAACTTGAAAACACAATCTTTTGATTTGTAATCAATTCATACATCGCCAGCAAAGTTACCATTGGTTGTAAATCAAAAAGTTGGTATGCATTTCTAAATTGTCACTTAATCATCAGCAATGAAACAAGAACCATCGATTATCAATATAGCTTTAGCCAAAATAGATTTTTGCAAAACATATAAAGAGAACACAAAAATAGATCTATCTTTTAAAAGAATGCATATGAATAATAAAGAACAATCAAACATTCAAAAATTAAGCACATTTACACATATATCCAAGCTACCTAATTTGTTAAAGAATATACCATTGGAGCTATGCAACCAAACCATTAAAAATATAGTTTTTTGGAAGTTTTTTTGGAAATTCTTACATAACATTGAAATTACAGATTCTTTAACATAAATAATTTTCAATCGAGAAACGGTTTACTATAATTTTGATGAAGCGGAAGACGACCCACACAACTTCAATCTACTTGAATTCTTAAACTCCATCAACGTGAGCGGATTGCCATCACATTACTTGCGTTTGAAAATTGGATACCCGATTATCCTTTTAAGGAATCTCGATCCGGAAAATGAATTATGTAATGGTACGAGGTTGATATGCAAACGCTTTGATCCTAATGTCATCGATGCTGAAATTGTTGTCGGGCAGCATGCTGGAGTTAGAGTGCTCTTGCCAAGAATTCCTCTAGCTCCATCAGAAGAAGACATTTTCCCTTTCAAGCTAAAGAGAACACAATTCCCCGTCCGCCTTTCCTTTACGATGACGATCATTAAAGCTCAAGGGCAAACAATTCCAAATGTGGGTGTCTATTTGTCTAACTCTATTTTCTCCTATGGCCAACTTTATGTAGGATTGTCTAGAGGGATATCACGATCAACAACCAAGGTTTTAGTGAAGCCAGTCAAGCCGTTTGCTGAAGAAGGAGTGTACACCTCAAATGTTATATGCCAAGAAGTTTTGCGCGATGATTAATGGTCATTACATTTTATCGTTTATTGTTTGACGTTTAGTTTTAATAACTGATTTTAATATGTTGTTTGGTATTAGATATTTTATTTAGAACTGAATTATCACATGTTACAACATTTTGCAATTATACTTAGATCTTACCACGATGTAGTGTTTCGTTAATTATCTGTCGCCAGGCAATTCCGCCGCTATGCGCGGGTACTCATCTAGTCTGTATAAAATGCTTATTGTAAACTGTTTTAGAATAAGCATACAAATGAAAATAAATCAATTCCAAGACTCCTAACAACTTTTTAAATGGCTTCGTAAAAAGAAGAAAAAGTTTTGCATTAATGTTAATTTCTCAACTTTATACACATAAGGATGTAATTCGACAACTCGTAAACAGAAAGTGTATGCGTATCATTATATTCTGCAAAATAATTGAAATGATGATTAGTTATTAGATAAATAGTTAGAACATGACACTTCTAAAAGGTTAAGTCAAGACAAAAAAAAAAGTCGACCAGTTTTTAATAAAACAAATACATCGAATATAAAGATTTTAAGGTTAAAGTTGACAAGCAATTAGATATATACTATCACCTTATGGTGAGATATGCCAATCTTATTATATACTAGCCAATCGCAACGCAGAAAACTGTATTATGAGGGGTAAATATTTTTTATATAATAGTAAGACGAAAAAATTTAAAATTCAAATAAAAAATAGAATATTGTTACTTAAAAAGAGATATTTTTAGGTTTTATATTGTTAAATATTGGATTTTAATATGTGAGTGGGGGTGGGGGCAGGGGCGGAGCCAAGATTTTTAGTTAAGGGAGATTAACTATACTCAAGGCAAAAATTTATAATGTTGGGAGAGGCTTGATGTAAAAAATAGTAGAAAAATAACTTGTAATACACATAAGTAATAAGCGAAATGGGTAGATTAGGGGTGGCTCAGCACCCACTAGTCCCCCTGCTAGCTCCGCCCCTGAGTGGGGGCAACTTGTGAATCGAATGGGGCACTTTTTAATGAACGCTCAAAATTAAAGAAAAAATACACTGTAATTTCGTATTTTTTTTTGGGAGCGTCACCACCCTGTACGCAAAGGGTATGTGATACAACCCTCTCAGGTAGTATCGGGATAAGACACCCCTTCAAGCGTGATGCTAGCTCCTTAAGAACGAGAGATGAGAAGACCGGACATTTGTTTAACTTTTAACTTGATTGATTTCAATGATAACAATGACATGGTATTTATAAAGCATAATAATAAAACTCAAACCCTAAGATAGATAGTAATGGCCCATTCGGCCTGACCCACACAACCTCGGGTGTATCATTCCGCACTCCTTCGAATCCACCTTGCCCTCAAGGTGATGTCTTAAAAAACACACTTGATTCCGGGATCTCATATCCTAATCATACCACAACCTCGCCTTTCACTCCCGCGGTTACCCTGCCTTCCGCGACCACAAGCGACACCCTTTTTCCTCTTCCTCATTCCGCTACCTTGGACATAAGACAACACCATTCTTCCATCTTCCGCTGCCCAATCACTAATACTCCCCAGTCCTTCAAAATCTATCTTGCCCTCAACGTGACACGAAGAAGAATATGCCAATTGGAGTCCGAAATCCATTCCCACACATTCGGTTGAACATAATAGATATGCCAAATATTCATGAGCTCATGAACATCACCGATACCAATTCTTTTTCATAGTTGGAGAGTTAGCGATTTTTCATGTTCAACCAAAGAAGTGAGTGCATAATTATTTTCGTTGTCCACTATTCCCTCCGCTCGTGTCTCAGGAACCGAAGCTTTCAAATCATCACTGCCATCCGTAAGTACCGGTATCACTTTATTCCACTCATTCTCGTCAACCTCACACATTTCACCGCCATCCACAAGAAATTCATCAACGCTCCCTGTATTTTCCGAAAACTCGTCAAACTCGTTAAGTACTTCCATGCTTCTCACATTACCCTCACTAATATAAAAAACACGTCTTTGGCGCCACTAACCTCAACAACACTAACATCTTCATTAATATTTAATGACCCCTGAACCACGGGTGAAGCTTCTTCATTTGGCCAAGATAGAACGACATCTAATTTTTCTCCAATGCTAAGCTTTTTCCCTTCAATTGCCGCAAAACGAGACTCCATTATACGGGGTAAGGAAAATGCTTATCCTAAATTTGTAGGCGCCGATCTTAGCAGTGCACATTGTAAAAGCGGTTTAAGTCCTCATACATACAAATATATAAGTAAATCTTCAGAAATTCTCGTTACTCGTTTGAAAGTATCACAAACTCCTTTTCATATTCGGCAACCGTATTTTTATGCAAGAGCTTAAATAATGCATCCCGATCCTTAATGCCCAATGCCATAAAAATAAATCGAGAAAAATAAAAATAAAATAATTTTTTCCACGATGATCAGTACCCGTGAACAGTAACCGTGAATAGTAACCGGGTGAACAGTGTCACAGATGAACAGTACCGACGATGAACAGTACTCCGTCTTACGAACAGTATTAGTCTGAATGAACAATCACCCCCGGTGTGAACAGTAGCCACGGTGAACAGTAGCCGTCGATGAACAATAACTCTTTTTTTTTTCTTTTTTTTTATGATTGGAATCTTAGATCGAAAAGCCTCCAACGAGTTGAGGGCTCTTAATGAAAGTACCAATTGATACGACTTCTCAGGTAGTATCGGGATAGGGCACCCCTTCAACTCTTCAAGCGTGATACTAGCTCCTTAAGAACGAGAGATGAGAAGACGAGACATTTGTTTAACTTTTAACTTGATTGATTTCAATGATAACAATGACATGGTATTTATAAAGCATAATAATAAAATCCTAACCATAGATAGTAATGACTCATTCGACCCGACTCACATAACTCCGGATGTATCAGTATGTCCGCGCCTGATACTAGTAAGTAGTACTCCCTCTGTCCCAAAATTATTGTCCCCCGACAAAAAACACACAGTTTAAGAAAAGTACCACCTTTTAAGCTTTCTCTCTCTTACTTTTTACAGAAAGACAGTTTTACCCTTAACCAATTAATTTAAAACCTTTCAAAAGTTTGTAATTATGAATTCAATTAAGGGCAATCTAGTAATCTCGATCTAAAATTCCTACCTATTTTTAGAAGTTTTATAAGTGGACAATTAATTTGGGACAACCCAAAAAGGAAAGAGGGACTATAATTTTGGGACGGAGGGAGTAATGCTTAATGCCCAGCTTAAAAAAAATGCAACGAATCCACTTTATTTAATTTGTCAAAAATCGAAAGATTACAAGCCAAAACGTAAAACATGACTACCATTATCATGAAAATCTCATTTACTAAATACATAAGTTGGTATCAATCTTGCTGTCAAACAACACTATCATAAACGAATTTATTTTAAACGCTCGAGATCTTTTATAAGATATCAAAAACCCGCACCTAAACATACCGATAAGCTTGGTAAATTACTGATTTTATTATTTTAAAAAAATTACTGATTTTATTATTAATTGGTTTTACAAATAAAACTCCATTTGTGCTTGTATGCTAGATTTAATAGTAGCGTGGAATCTTGTGAGCATGGCTTGGTCTTGCGTGATATGAATGTGGGCGTTTGGGAAAAGATTTATAGCTGGTGAAAACTTAGGGGAGTTAGTGCGTTCTTAATTAGGGATGTTTTTTTTCTATCTAAACGGGGACGTTAATCTTCCCTATAAATCAAGATTCTTATGGCAAGCGGTTCTTTGGACAGCTGAGTATTTCATTTGGAGAGCGAGAATTAACCGTGTGTTTAAAGCTAAAGTCTCAAGCGTTAATGAAAAATTTCAAGATATTCAACTTAAAAGTTTTGAGTAGATTGTGAGAATGTCGAAAAAAATTCTATTGAGTGGCAACAGTGGTTGCGTGATCGAGGGAAATGATGCATTAAGTAGTGAGTTTTGTTGTGAGTTTTTCCATCTGGTTCTGATGGGTTGGTTTGGTTTTTCTGGTATTTGGTTAAGATAACTTGTATCTAGTAGGTTTTAATTGGTTCAAGAGCTTTTGAGCCACTGATAGTCTTAGGGTCTCTCGTAACTTGTGGTGGCTTAGCCATTTTTATGGTTTTTAATACTCCCTCCGTCTTTAAATAAGTGTCCATAATTAATTTTTCGAGTCTTTATTTGAAACTCAATCTATTCTATATTTTACATCATGTATTATATAACACATATGAAATAATTTAAAGTCAAAGTTGACGAAAAAAGATTTTAAAAGTTAAATGTGGACATTTAATTAGGTACGAGAAATATATATTTTGTCTTTCCAAAAAAAAAATGAAAAACATATATATTGATTCCTTCTAATTTTTTTATCTTTTTTAAACAGGATTCCCTTCTAATTGAATAAACCGAACTTATAAAATTACGAATAAAATCAAATAAACAAGTCACACTAACTTTTCTACATAGAATATGAGTTCTTTTATTCTCTAGTTGGATCTTGTCGCATGTTTCACAGTCCAGAGCCCAAGTTCAACGCAGGAATATAATGAAACAACACCTCAATGTGGTTTTATAGTTGTTAATTACTGTATTAAGCAAAGTACATAACACGTCAATATGGTTTTATAGTTCTTAATCAGAATATCATAATCATTATAATATCATCTCCATAACATCATTTGACTAGAATTATGGTATGGTTAACACATTCCTTTCTGTGACAGTTGTGATTAGAAAAATATATCAAAGAAAAAGCGATTAAGACATTGGTTAAACAAACCCTTTATGTTAAATACTCAAAACTACATAGTCTTCCATTATCTGCACGCTGATCTACTACAAATATATTTCATATAATCAATTTAGTAATGACAAAGATTTAACTAATTACAAGACCGAGTGCAATTTTACATAATTGTATCAAGAAGCTCTTTCATATTGTAGGAATCAAGTACAGCCAGATTACAAGAAGTTTCAGAATACACATTTTATACCATAATAATAGATGCAGAAGCATACAATTCTTCAGAGTTGCAACACAATGATCATCACCTTAGACCAACACTTGCATAATTATAAACAAAAAAAAAATCAACACTTTTGAACTACAAAGCAGCATACACAACGAGATGATAATCTAGCCATGGTAATAGGAGAAACATATACTTTAGACTCATATCTTCAGCCAATCTAAGCAAGGGCAGCACCCCCAGCAAAATCTAGAAGGATAGTAGTCCTTGAGGTACACATCACGGCTAAAGCCAATTATGTAGAAACTGAATGACTGACCACGTTGAACCATAGTGACACGTGTAACAGGGATGACGGATATCGTATGCCGTTCACATATGACTCTAGCAGTAGGAGGTATAGCAGGTCTTTCAGAAATCACCTCTGAGGAGAATTGGTTGAGAAAGAATGAATCAGCAAAGAAAGCTGGGGTACAATGATAGGCCTGCGTGTTGCACAGCTGGACCCCTTTGGCTTGGTGAAACACATCATCAGGGACTGAGGCGGCCCCGCTTGTTGCATTCAGTTTTCTGGTAGAATGTGTATTCCTGCATACAAATTCATGTTCATCAATTGTCATATTAGATTAAAAAAAAATCGCCCTTGGTATATGTGCATGCTTAATATTCTGATGAAATTAATTATGCTTACCATTTAACAACAGCTATTTTGCGTGTCAAAAGTGAACCACTGCCTCCACATTTCAAGCATTTAACTAGCCCACGAGATCCACAAGTTGCACAAGGTATCTTGCCTTTGCCATTACAGTTCACACATCTGCATAAATAAAATTTGCTAATTTACTAAAACAAGAAACTACAATAGGATTTTAATATTCTTTGGCACAAGGGAAACACGCAGAGTGGCAAAAGAGAAACACATACGGTGGCAAAAGTACAATAAAGCTTAATGTAGAAGTGACAAAAGGAAAACACGTAGTGGCTTACATTGTGTCTGATCCATCTCGATGAGCAATTAGACCCCTCCCATAACAGGATGCACACTGAGTCACCTGACCTTCTTTATAGAATCCAGATTCTTGACCTGCATTACATGTAGCACAAACAATATCTCCTCTTCCAGCACAATCTGCAATCAAACCAAGATTGCATCAGTAATCCCACAATAATACCAGCTCAATTAAAAAAAACTAATTTATAAAATAAATCACATTACCTGAGCATTTTTCAATAGTTTCAGAATGTGGAATTTTGGCACGTGACTCTTTGTGATTTGTAAATAGAACCGGGAATTCTGATCTCAAATCTAATTCCCAAACACCAAGTTCAGGCCCCTTATCTTTTCCATCAATATTGGTACCATGGTGTGGTTCTGTTTCAGTTATAACTTCACGTTCCTCTACAAAAGTTTCAAGAGTCCCAACATAGACATTGCAGTCTTCAACTGAATGAATCTTCCAGGTGCGAGCAGGGCGACTTCCCCAACAGCAACGATGACCAACATGATCAATCAGTAATTCCCGAATCTCAACCTCATCCAATATTTGCCTGATACAATATACAATAGAATTAATGTTAATCCAAGTGAATTAGCTCAACAAATCATTAATAGTGTGGTCTAAAGAGTCTACCTATGGGGTTGATGTTCAGTTTTACCATATTGTCCTCCATATCCAGCATCGTATGGAAAAGCATGATCTGCAACACAAGTGAATAATTAATACAATGTGCACTCGAACACAAAAACATAATACTTCTTTGGTACTTTATTAAGGAATATATCATGTCAAACACTACTTAAAAGATGAAGTGACCAAGTATAGTGGAGGTTTTGGAATGGTCCATATTTCGGGTAGGGCGGTAAGAATCAAGAAATTATAAGATATCTTCTTAGATGATGTGATTATTGGATAGTAACCTACTGACCTCAACTAGCACACAACTTTTACTAGCTTTCTATGAAAGAGGCTCAGGTGATGCATGTAATCAATATACCTAGACATGGTTAGTGTATACATAAGTAACACAGGATAATGATATGGTGGTTAGACGATTTTCCTCTGTCACAATATTTGTAAAACCACATATGAGCATAAATTCGTACGAAAATCATACACCATAAATTTCCATGGTTTGATGTTTTTATTATAAGCTATTCTTTCAGTTTGGAAGCTTAATCTCAACCCAGACAATTACTGCAAATTATAATGCATAATCTAGGTAAAAGAGATCATGGCACCTAATAAAAATCATCATCACGAGAAGAAGATATGTACAAACACACTATGCGAGTGAGTTCAGATGAATAGAAGTCAGCGTTGTGAGTATAGTCAGTGTCTTTTAAAGAGATTCCGTTACGCCTGTACAAGTTTAGCTTTAACTTAAAGTACATGATTATTAGACTATAATCATCACCTAAGTTGATATTAGCAGGATTCTTATCTCTTCGGCTTTGCAAGGGTTTAAGGGGACACCATCTAAACAATCTTACTCTTGTTTATGTAGTTGTAACCTTACTACTTGCTCCAACTCTTGCCCGTCAAATCCAACTTTTAAATGTATTATGTGAAACTTACAAATTAGCTTTTCAAAGCAAATCCAGTTAATTTGAATAATAAAATGCTTTAAGGAGATCACATTCATCCATGTTTTAAATCCATACTAAACCACTCTAACACACATGGAGCAGTTCTCCGCAGAGCGACTTGATATACCAGAACAGAAACACAGAATTAATTCTTATACAGATCCCCCTCATCCTCCCTTGCCCCTAATGAATTGCAGACAATACTTCTATGTTTATTATAACATGTATCTACTTTGTATCATCGACAGTGTGCAAACTGCAAACTCAAATCCTTGGCATCAGGGGCAGAGCCAGAAAGTTTGACTCGAGAGGGCACACTTTGATATTTTATATAAAGTAAACTACATTACAAAATGGTTCTTAGTGGGGGCAAAGTACCAAAAAACCGGGATATTTTCGAAAATTTACACTACAATTTTTTTGCTAAATGCCCCTTGTGCCCCTTCTTCGTCTCCGCCCATGCTTGGCATACAGATACTTTAAAATCTAAACCATCAGCAAGAGGCAAACTTATTCTATCCTCAACAAACCAGAACATTCTAGAGCAAGTTGCTTAAAAAAACACACGAAAAAGAGGGAACCCCTTTTGAGACAACTATAATCTCAAATTTTGCCTATGTACCGCCCCCTTCACCCAAAATTAACAAACAGACACATAGCGAGTCCTTGAGTCCTTTAGACTCATGTTCCGTCTTCATAAATTATGATTAGTAAAGTTAATGAAAAATGCACACTGAAACAGATATGGTTAAAATTATGTCTAAAACCATTGAATCGCTACATCCCCATAATAATCATCTAAATATAAACGTACATTAGTTTAAACAGGTAAACACGGAGGATTCTCCCTATTCAGGTTTCTCCGACTCGAATGCACCCGGCCTAACCAGGATAACCCCGTGACTGTTACAAACCCTTTTCCCTGGCAAACCCGGAGGAACGTCCGACCACTAGGCCACCTTTATATACATAATTCTGAAAGGGTTTTTAGATGTTGACCTTAATTTCATTATAATTATATCCTAAACATATACAAATCCCTAGAATTATGAACAACCAATAAAAAAAATAAAAAAGAAGAAGTGTACCTTGAGTAACATAAGGAGGAGGGTCAGGTGAACTGACCAAAGGAGCATGAAGCGAGGCAGGATAGATAGAAGAATGATTATCTGAACCGGAACCATTAGCAGCAGATCTAATTTCATCAACGCTGACTTCAGAAGCAGTTGGAAGAATCATTGAACCGGTTCTTCCAACTGATGGATATTTATGCCACTTCTCACTCTCATTTTTATCTTCTTCTGAAAACAACAATTTATATCATTTCAAACTTATAATAAAACACTAAATACAATTAAATTAAATAAAGTTCAAGTGTTGTTATTACCAGTAAGCAGAGGTTGCTTTTGTTGTTCCATTGTTTTTTTTTTGGATGAAGATGTTTTGTTGTAACCAAACGCGGTTTGTTAACGGTGGAGTGAGGGGTTTTATTTAAGAAAATGTTTTTTTTTCTTAGGTGGTAAGGAAAAGAATGGGATCAATTGTTGTTGTTTTTATTTAACGAAAGAAATAAAATAATTCGTGTTAAGGAAAACAAAATCGTATTTTCTTTTTGGGACATGCACATGCTAAGACAAAATAAGTGTAAATTTAGTTCTTGAAAATTTTTCATATTTTTCTCTTTTCAAATTTTTAGAAAAGAGAGGGGTTATTTTTTTAGAAAAGAGTTAGAAAATTTTGAAAACATGTTTAGATAAAGTTTCATTTTTCATTTTTTTTTTAAAATGAAAAGGGAAAAAGACGGATATGGTCATGTTGAGCACTTTATAGTCAAAGGTAAGTCAAGTGGAAAGAATTTGACAGATTTGGTCACCTCCATACAAAATGCGACATGTGTCCCACCAAAGATTCTTTTTAAATAATCAACCAACGATGCTCAACCCTCAAATTCTCAACTTGTCAGTTTCACTTTTTATTAGAAATTGAAACATGATATTAAATGTCTAAAACACTCTTTATCGTTTAATTTTTACTATTTCTTTTCTTCTTCGTTCTAACATTATTATCATCACCATACCCACTACTATGGTCCATAGCAATTTGGACCAAGTTGATTAATGGTTTGCTTGGAATTTTGCTTGCTAGGTACCAATTGGTGATGGCATGACAATATGTTGTAAAAGGTGATTTCTTCACAAGCTTGAAGAAGCAACAATAAAATTCAAAGAACATCGGCGTTAGGCAACTCCACCTTGTTTAATTCTTTTAAAATATTAGACAAGCAGCGAGCTTAAAGGTTCTCTACTCTTTAACCTGTAGCTACTGAAGGTGCTTCAGTCTGGGTGAATAACCAAGTCACGCAAACAACAAAAGTCAAACTTAATGTATATGACATCATGGAGTTCAAAGAATCGAAGTGCAAGATAAGGAGATAATCATAAGCCTCGCTAGCAATTACACTGTAATTCTTGTAACATGAAGCTACATCGTTCAACAATATGAAACCTTATTTTATCTTCTTTTGATTTTTGTACTTATTTCTTGATACCAAGACAAAGAAGTCTTCAAACATGAGTTCAAGTTGTTTAAAATTATACGCAGAATGCACTAGCAGTGTTGCATTCAGTGATACAGTTTGTTGTTCTTATTTAAGAACCCACTACAACTATTGGTTCAACATATTAAAAGACAAGCTTGTTTCTTGTAAACTGTACTGATGGTTCCTTCTAAGTTGATGAAATTCTTTCTTTGCCGATCTATAACAACTTCAGATGATAAATCTGCAACAAAAGCAGATAAAAATACTAGGAAATTAGACAGCTAAAAGGGTATTTTTGTCATTTGATAATTTTAATAATATAATACAATATAATGTTAGTGGACACATGACAACCATTTAGTAGAGTTGTGCATTTGTGCAATTGTGTATGACTAAATTTGTCAAATTCTTTCTACTTGACTTACCTTTGACTATAGGGGTAGGATTATGACCATATCCGTCTTTTTCCCAAATGAAAAGGTGTTTAAAGATTCGATTAAGATTTACCTGCGACGCTGAAAAGGAGACGGCGGAGGGCGACGGTGGGGGCCGACGAGGTGAGGTGGAAGATGGAAGGTGAAAAGGGATCTGGTGTGGGTGGGTGTGAGATGAAAATTTAGAAAAGGGTAATATGGGGTTTTCCAATTTTCTATATAAATTTGGAAAATGAAAATTTTGGAATTTTAGAAAATTTTCAGAAAATGATGCTACTAAACGGCTTTTCTGTTTTTTAGTTTTCAATTGAAAAATTTTTCGGAAAAATGGAAAATTTTCACCAACTAAACAGGGCCTAAGTTTTTGATGAATGATCCGTTCGAACTCTATGATAAAATCAGCCTCTATTATCTACACACGCTTTGCGATAATTTTAAATTGTTAAAAAAATAATTATAAAAGTTAATTTAAGATCAATCTGAGCTATTTAAAAAAGATAGTGAATAAGAGCATTAGGAATCGTAGTGCCATAAAGGTGGTGCCATGTGCAAAAAGTATTGTCACGTCAACAAAACGTCAACAAAGTGGGTTTTAGCACGAGAAATGCTATGACACCATTTTTTAGAAGGAATGGTGATTTGTAGTGACATGAGGTATTTTTGGTGCCATAGAGGGTATATACCCTTAGATTCCCAAAAAAAATAAAAAAAATGACGTAGGCTGGTATGGTCAGCGCCAGACCAACGGCACGAGGACACGGAGTCCTGCGCCAAAGCAAAAAGTGGTGCCGTTCGTTAGCGCAGGGCAATGGCACGATGGTTCTGATTGCTGTAAGTTGAATTACAATGTGAAGTCGTAACTCAACTACTTGATTTTTTTTAGCTATAGTTATTAAGGTAATTTGCATACCTCATTATTTGATTAACACACTCAAAATGTTATGTTATAACATTTATATCATTAATATTTGTGCTCTTTGCTCACTCCATTAAACGATGTAAAGGTATGAAATGATTCAATGAAACATTCCCAACATTTTACAGTACTAGATAGACATAAGAACTAGATCACTTATATTTTTAACATATATATGATCTTAAGGTGTACACAAAATAAACAGGTTACCCAAGGGAGGTGGTTGCTTGTTGTAGCCGGTGATGCATATATCTCTTGCCAAGCATGTACTTCAAAATTTAAATCAAGGATATGTCGATGGAGGCTTATGGTATGCAATTTGTTTCAAAAGCTTAATAATTTCCCAACTCGAGTCATCCGGTAGCGGCCTGATCGTGTAGTAAGTCTGCACAAAACCAATAAACAATATCGTAGTAGCAACCAACAACGCTATCGCCTTCCATGGACTACTAAAGTATAGCGTAAACAGCTCGGTTGCCCACGTCTTATGCTTAGTATTGAAGGAATATATACATGAAATAATATATGTCCAAAAGTCGTCTCGAGCCTAAGGAGACACACATGTAATTCGGTATGCAATAAATATAATTAATATAATGTTATATTAATTATTGTTAAACTAATAAACAAATAAATGAAAGATGGGAAAAATAAAACAAGGCCCAAAGCCCACCTCTTTAAGGATGTGAGATTAATATTTTAAATAGTTTGAGGTTAGGCTATATAAGTAGGTCTTGGATACCTCATTATACACAAGTTATCCACAATAATCCTCTCTCCTTTTCCTTGTCCGATCGGTCGACTAAACCCATCAAGGGTTAGTCGGTTTTGGTGGTCGACGCAAGCAAGAAAGAAATCACAAGGTTTCTCGTTAGTTGGTTGATTCAAGAAGCGTGGTTTACTGGTTAGTTTAACACTTACGTACTCGCATACTTATTGCTTGTTAAACGTATTGTGTGCGTATACTTAGAAAGATCATTGTTCGATAAAGGTGATTTAATCCATTGCTAAAAGGTACGCGATTATTTATTGTTTATGTTAGTTACTTGTCTACACGTGATCTTATTATTTCGCTGCGTACTAGTGATTATTAATGTGTTAACATGGTTAAGGTTTTTTTTAAAATTCCAACAGTGGCATCACGAGCCGTTCGTATAGCTTTTAATTACATTAAAAAATGAAAGATATAAAATTGTGTAAACTTAATATGATGTTGTATAATTATTTTATTTGATGATTAGGTTTTCATAAACCCTAATTAGGGTTAATTAAATAATAGACAAACCTTAAGTTGTATGCATTTTGTATTGATAAATATGTTGTTAATTGTTAATTAGTCGTTATTTATCGCATTATTAATCGTTAATATGATAAATCCATGGGAATCATGCAAGTTTACCATGGATCATGTGTTCTTGATTTTAGATATATAGATGTTAATTAATCGTTAATGGTTTATACATGCGTAATTGATGGTTCATGATGAATCTTGACATTATTGTTGTGTAATTTCTAAGAAGGTTTGTTTTGACACCCGTCACTAAAAAATTAATAATAAATTCATACGATGTCAAAAAGTTTGAAATCTTTGTGGGAGGTCCACGAATCAAAGATCTACAACTTTGTAGTTTTGAGCTAAGGCTGAGGAAGACCCGAGCTATACTCTAACGTGACCTGAAGTCAACTTAAATTGTAAGACAACTTTACGTGCTATGTGGTGTATACTTGAATTTGACTTACCCAATCGATTTTTCGATGCATGTGGCTCACTTCCATTAGGAAGTGAAAGTCTTATTCATGTATATGCACTGTATTTAATTTAATTGACTTGGATTCATCATCAATTGGTATGCATGTGGTATGTGATTAATTGTTAATTGGATATACGTTTTAGGTTAATGTTTATTTATTTTGCTTATGATTATAATTTTTGTATATCATGTATCAAGCAAGGGGTTTTTCGAAAAATAAAAATAAACCGGACTAAAACTATATGAAATTTGATTCATTATAAGCTTATTCTTGCACGGTCATATGTTGCAACAAATGAGTTGTCGTTACATGGTTTTAAATCTAACTCACGTCGTGACTAGCAAGAATTAAGTTTATAATGTGTTTGCTACCTTAAAGATGTAAAATTTTATTAATGACGTAATTTGCAAAAGTACTATCTAGTTGCAAGGATAAGGTTCGGGGAGACTCATCAAGACTTCGGTCTTGTAGATACCATTACCCTAAAATATCGGACTACTTGTAGTTTCCTTACCTTGATACTATTTAGGAAGCCGCGAAGGGTCTAGGGTTTGAATGATATTAATCATTCTTTAATCCGTTCCCGTGATAAAGTTAAACTTCTTTAAATGGAAAACATGTTGAGTCGTCAATTTTTATGATATCACTATTTATACAATTGATTTGTGAGTTATATAAGTGATATTTATAATTAACGAATTTGAGTAAAAAAAATTTAAATTTTCATGATACAAAGATGTTTCATGCTTCTTTGTACATGTTTTGAAATTGTCAAAATAATACCCTTTGGAATAAGTTTTTTGCCATCCAACTAGTAAAAACACTTACACTTACTCTTTCATAATACGTGAGAAAGTGGTGATTTTTGTAACCCAGGGTGATATAACACACTCAATTATGAGATGTTGGTGCTATATAATCATAGTTTTTGGTTGGACGACTTAAACATGCTCACTTTTTCACTTTTGAATTTGTCACAAGTGATGTACATAAAGCAGATACCCATAATTCTAGTTGTAATGGATACGATTATTGAACATCAGTAACCCCTTTAATACCATCATCACTAGAAGATCAACTGATGCGGTGGTAGTATGTCTTGGTGGATTCTAGCTTTTAGGAAATTAATTGTTTATTTATAAACATGGGTATTTAATTTTCTTTAAAGGATGTATTATCGAAAATACTAAAATTGAATTTTGTGATTCTTTTTAAAAGTATTATTGCAATGAAGACCCATAAACTTATGTTTGTGTGACAAAAAAAGTCTCATTTTCTTGTAAGAAAGAGAGAGACTTATACCTATCATTTTTCCGTGTAAAGAAAAGCTATTAATAGGTGTGATTGGATTATTGTAATTATCAATTTTTAAAGCGAGTAGGAAAGTAAACAAATCACTATTTTTATATTCATAATGTTGTCGAATCTAGTGGGAGCTTGCGTTTTAATACTGAACATACATTATTGTAATGTTGTCTAATTCAGTGGGAGCTACAAGCTTGTTTACCTTGGTAGTAATCAATATTATTTCTAGTTTGACTTGAAATAATAACTTACTTTCAAAATATACAGAACCATAGTGTTAAGGATAAATGCATCCTATTTTATATGATAATCACTTTTGAAGTATTTTACATATAATAATTATGCTCGTTTCTTTATAAATCTATATGGTTGACATTCTACGAGTTATTCAAATATATATGACACTATCATATTGTACACATAAACAAATGCGTTTTGTGATTGTTTATCTGCATACATGATGTTGTGCCATGCACAAGTGGGAGAAATCTTTATTGTGTGGAAGGTAAAACACAAGTGCATATGTTGATTCAGACTGGCTAAGTGCAAATTGACTAGAAGGTATGTTATTGGATACTGTGCATATATGTTTGGTGGATTGGTGTCTTGGAAGAGTAAAAAACAAGTAACTCTTTCTAGATCACCAACAGAAGCTGAGTATAGGTCCATGACGTCTATAACTTGTGAGTTTATGTGGTTGGTTAAAATCTTACAGGATTTGAACATTAAGAATGTGCTTCCAGTTGTGATAACAGTTATGCTATTCAAATAACAGCTAATCCTGTAATGCATGAAAAAACCAAGAATTTTGATTTAGATGTGCATTTAATGAAAGAGAGACAGAAGGTTGCTTCAGGTTTTATTAAGACTGTTAAAGTTTATTCAGAAGCTGAGATTGCAGATGTTTCACTAAAGGATTAGGTATTGTTCAACATCAATTTTTGTGCACCAGGCTTACTCTAAAGAATTTGTTCAGATCATAAGCTTGGGGGAGGGTGTTGAAAGTATAATTTCTTTAATTGACAAGCTTATTATCTCCAAGGACTTCTTTGTAAATATTATTCTAGCTGGAACTGTACAAGTGAAGAATCTTCAAGGACCAAAAGTGTCAAGTGCCGAAAGTGTGGGCTTATGGCTTTATAAGTTGGTTTCTAGCTATTATTCATCATAACTTGTATTCACATTTCACATAGTTTCTCTCTCTGGTTCGATCAGGGTTTGGTTGTTGTTAGTCTTTTTTGAATCTTGATATTAGAGCATTCACATCTTGTGATTGATCTTGGTCACAGTTTGGTTGATCGTGTCTGTTTGAGTCTGTATCTTTTTCATGTAACGTCCGTTTTAGGGACTACACATTCTCTTTTGTATCTGTTGAATAGCATCCATTTGGAGACTATTTTTATTAATATTTTGAGATAAAACCTGTTGTTCATGTTTTATAATTTGATGTTATAATTTTCACATTATCCTTCTGAAGCAGTTTAGGTGTCTCGATCGTTAGGGTGAAGGAAACAGTACTCCGAAAAAGCTTGTCTATGAAGAGTCTGAACTCTGAGGTGAAAGAGTTCCCATGAAAACTTGTCGTACATAAGGGGTCAAGTATGTTCTTGATAGTTCCTTTGGGACCCGGAGGAGACATAGGGGTTTACATGATGTGTGATCTAAACTATAAATTTATGTACCGAATCCTCTAGACTTTATCAACACTCACAGGCATTATAACGTTCGTGTAGTATAGAGAACTAGGTCTTGTGCCCGCGCTCCGCTGCGGCGCTTGGTCTTTTTGCGTTTGACATGGTCCAAAATAAAGTGGGTTCAGCGAGGTGTTGGGGTACACTCGACATAATCATTTTTGCAATTGGTTGCATGACGTCTGCTAGAGGTGTTCCTGCATAGAACATGTTCCAGGATTCGTAAACGTCAGAAATAATAACGATGTTTAAGATATGTGCATTCACTAATTGTATAATATCAGTAATTTATGGATTCATGAATTTTAAGTCACATGAATTTGCAAAAGGGTCGAAAGTAGATGAAAAGAATTTTTATAGCATATAAACATCTTATACAGTTTTGTTCGAACCATATAGCGAAAGTATTAGTTATTAAGCGAATCGAATTGTGAAGTCATTTATACTTTCTTTCTTTTACATTCATAATGTTTTGTACCAAATTACCAAATGCGAATGACACTGACATATAATACCAAATGCGAATGACACTTGCTACGAATTTTATGAGCTTCAAACACAACACATACAAAGAGAAGTGCATACCATATGTTGATATCAGTTGAAAGACAACTACTCTAAATTAGCACTGAAGGAGGTTCTTGTAGAAAAAATATAAACTAATGTTTGTATGGATGATCTCATATAATTCTTTTTAGCCGACCTTTTTTCTTACCTAATACCTATTATACATCCTTAAAGTTTACTCATTTTCATCTAAATCCATTTTCACATGTTACGTTTCGTCATATATCATATCAGATATAGTAGTATTTTTAAAAGAGAAACTGTTAAACAAAGTAGTACATGTCTGAAAGTAGCATTGATGTGTATAACAATGTTGTTTTATCGCCAATTATTATGATTGCGTGCTTAGCAAATCAGGGAGTGAATTTATTTTTTATACTTAACCACATATATGTCAGAAGGTGCCCTCTAAATTTTGTTTGAACATGGCCCACCAAACAGATATGAGACAGAGAAATCCATAGACATACATTCACATTTGCAGGTATAGAATGCTAACCTTGTTCCTTTTCATCCAAGCTTCAACCCTACTTATCCTTGCATCCAAACGTGCAAATTGGGCATGGATAGCGTGAACCATGTAATCAGGTTCATTTACAGTTCCTTAGAGGTGCTCTATCTCACTGGTCGAGTCATCTTCGTAACAACCAATCTACGCGTGAAAATAAATAAATGAAATTAGAGACATATACATATATTATAAGTAGATCCAAGTCGTGAGTTGAATCTAACCATTTTATCAAGTAGAAGTCATTTCAAATTTTAGAAAAGGCCAATCAAACTAAGACTTTGTGCAGACCTATTAAAAAACAAAATAGACAGCTTTAAAATTACTAGACAACCACCCCTTTTCTCTGTTGTCCAAACAGCCAGTGTATCCAAGCTCATTCAATATTATTTTGAATGTTTGAAACATTAAATTAATTAATACCAACCTTGAAAGGCCTTAAAGGCAGCCTCAACTGATACATTTTTTTAGCAAGCCATTGAAGAACAACCACATGTACTGCTTGAGCTTGCTCAGTTGGTGTCGCTTTACCGGTTTCAATAGTCCATACAGGCTGGTATGCAACTACAAAATTATCCCAACTTGACACCGCACCTGTACATGAAGAAAACAGTCATTGCATCAAAGACGTGAAAAACTTATGCAAAACAAAAAACCCGACGCGCTGCATATATAGAATATTGACTGTGCTAAAATCCAAAGAAAATGCAGATACCTCACTTGGAATTGACCAACAACTTTTCTTCTTTTCTTTGTAGTTGCTAACGTGCCTGGCTTACGCATTCGCCGTGCGTGTTTTGGTTTCTTTTGATTTGGCCGTTTTCAATCAACACGATAATGATGTTCGCTGTAGCCCTATCCCTTCAGATCTTCATTTTAGCCTCTGGCGTAACCTTAAAATAGGTCTTCACTTGGTTTGGTCTGGTCTGGTCCAAAATCATATCCAAACACCCATCGAAATTTTATGTTTAATTGTATCTCGATATGGGGTGATTGGGTTGTTCAATAAGAGGACGAACTCAAACCGAGTCCAGCCAAGTAGCTACTTCTAAATTTGGACTAAATATTAAGGCGAACGACACGATCATTTTTCACTTTATATACTAGTTAAAACGATTTACAAACTATGACAGTCTGATAGACTGATATAGATTGTCATATAAGATAAACAAAAGTCAAATTATAACATACCTTCTAGTTTTGCACCTGCTATGTTCTTATGAGAAAACACGATGGGAAATAAAACAACTTTTACAATTGAGTTTGTTACATTAATGTGCACATACATAGCAATTTTATGGTATTACTTATAATCAGAACTATTGTAGCAAATTAGAACATTCATCTATAAAATCTATTCAGTTGATAGCTGAAAGGAAAAGATATAAACATGTTTACCAATCAGAAGTGTATTGTGTATTCCCTTATGCTATCGCAGCAAATTCAGTCCGTTGCAACAAACTCAGCCGTTTGCATCTCCGATTTCACCACATGTAATCTGAAAAATGTTCTTTTAAGGAAAACATAATTATGTGATCTAAAATTAGTGACATGTGAAAATTAGGTGGTCTGTAAGGATATTGATTCTGTCGCTGTAAGATTTGGTGTATCAAATACCTTGCAAACACACTGTTTGCCCTTGCCCTTCCTAAACATGAATCCCACAATGGCTGCATTTTACCTATCAAAATGAAATAAGAGAACGAAAGTGAGCAACGAAACAAACTGATATAGAAAAACGGACGATTCCAAATAGGATAACGTACTCAAATAAGCAATGGCGGTCGATATCAATCCCATACAGCCCCCTAATATAGCATTTTTACCTATCAAAATGAAAGAAGAGAACGAAAGTGAGCAACGAAACAAACTAATACAGAAAAATGGACGATTCCAAATAGGATTTTACCTAAATGACATGTCATGCCGCCATGAAACTCTAATACACATGATAACACATCGTTTCCCAAAACCTGTTATTAGCATAATGAGATTTAATGGACTTCAAGGCAATTCTTCCACCTGAGCGGAGCACATCTAAACCCATAAGTACGACAGTCCAAACACCCCTAAAGCATCAACACCATTAAAACGCCTTTAACTACAAAACGCCTATAAATCATCAATTAATATCCGCAAGTGCCATATTTTATTTGGTGACTCTTTTATTCATATAGTTGCATGATTCAAGAGTTCTGAGTACAATGGGTAACATACCTTTTTTGATAAAAAGTGTTGCTTCAAGTTTCGGCGCTGTATAGCTTCAATTTTCGGCTTCAAAACACCCTCTTCTTGACTAATTTTATCGTGTTCGCCTAGGATGTCTGCGTCACCTGAATACACCCAATGAACCAACACATTTTACCCACTCACACTCACGCAACTAATCCACTAAACCCAGACCGAAGACACTATTTTCAGGCTCAGGTATGATGGCGTATAAAAAGATGTAAAGGAGCAATAAATATCGAGGCTCAGATTTGTATATGGTAGTTAGGTACATACACGCAGCCGAATTCCACTACGGCTGCAAAGAATTCCGGTTGCACAACATGCATATATGCAATGCAATCCGGTCAATGCCCCGCCTAGTTAGGATCGGATCTTCAATAACCCTTTTATTTTGGCGATACCACAATAATCATCACAACCTAGTTGTTTTTAACATAGAAATCAATGGAAACCGTAATAAGCATATATAAGCAATCGCCCATACGGAATTACCAGCCTTGCTTATATATAGTCGCATACCCAGGGAAAATTACGCATACCGAGGGTGGTTGCTTTTTGCTTCTATAAGCCAAAAGATTTCACAATAATGCACAAAAACTGAGCTAATGAAACATAAGCCCCAAACCAAATAAACCATAAGCTTCCAATATAAGGTGAGACAAACATGTGGTTGAATCTTGGCCATATGGAGCACGCCAGTTGTTTCCATCACGTGCTCGGCCTTGTTTTATGTATCCCACGTGACAAATAAAGAATCCGACCCTTCTATATCCTCTCTCACAACATATACCAAAAAATGGGAAAAAAATATATCGGCATGGTAGGCACAGATAGGACACCCTTCAGGGAAAACCAGACACACCCGGCATGGCTGCAGCCTCAAAAGGTTTCCCCTACAAGATCCGTGCGATCTATGGTTTACCCTGGGCTGGTCAAGGTCATCATAGCATGGAAAATCTCACATTCCCATAAAAAATGATCACATCAGATCATGATATACAATCTATACAACCAACGTCACACACAACCAGTTTCTCCGCACACGTTGTACGACGACAACGAAACCAACGGCTAATGGAAATCTCGAAAGCTGAAAGTATCAGAAATCACGGAACATGAATGTATATGGTCATTAGGCCAATGATCATACAAAAATCATACACAACAAAACCCCAACAATCAGTAACCTAAATAGAGGGTTAATAATATTAGCAAAACCTCTATGCATAGGTAACCACATCAGCAGGGGAAAAACCCAAAAGACAATAATGGAAAACGAAGCAACACGTACCTGTGACATGAACATTGGCTGCCAAACAAACCAAAAAGTGCACCGAATCCTTAATTTTTCAGCAACCGAATGACATAAAAGCAATCAAAAGAAATCAAAAGGGTCCATAAAAGCGTCACCAACCTACCATCAATGTCGCACAGCGCCGATGGCGGCAACGAAGAGGTAGGGGCAACTGATAACTAAGTTTTAGTTAGGAAAATTGTTCTTTTCTCGGTATCTTCTCGAATTGATTTCCGGCTCAAAGTGTGACTCAGTCGTTCTTGGTAACGAAAAGAGAATTGTTGGGTGTCGTAAACTAATTAAAAATAAAGACTTGAAACAATAAAAATAAAGACGGTAAAAAGAAATACTGAAAGATAAAAACTTGACGGGAAATTAATGACGAGAAATTAAAAACGTGACGAGAAATAAAAAGGCAAACTTAAAAGTAAATAAGGCAAACTTAAACTAAAGGCAAGTAAATTAAAAGTGCGACTAAGTAAAAAGGCGGGAAAAATAAAGTCTAAAACTAATATAAAAAAATTGCAAAACTACAAAAGAAAACAGCTCATCCGGAATACTCCCTACATCCTGAATAAATCCTTCATCCGGAATAAATGCATTCATCCAGAATAATTCTGTTCATCCGGAATAAAAAGCTTCATCCGGAATATAAAGCTTCATCCGGAATAAACGGCTTCATCCGGAATATTCATTCATTCGGAATGTAGGCTTCATCCGGAATATACGGCTTCATCCGGAATAAACATTGATTCGGAACAAAAATACTGATTCGGAATGAGAACTAGAAAAATACCGATTCGGAATAATAACTAGAAAACATTGATTCGGAATAAAAATTAAGAAAGCTTCATTCGGAACATTAATGATTCATCCGGAATATATCCTTCATCCGGAATATTGATTATTCCGGATGAACAGACTGATCCGGAATACAAGTTTTATTCGGAATATCCACTGAACCGAATATTCCACTGGTTCAAAATATCCACTGATCCGGAATATTCCACAACTAAGTCTTGATCCGGAATCTGGGTAAAGTAACAGTAACGAAGAACAAGGAATGAAAAAGAACACGAATTTAACCAAAACTAATTAAATCAAAACAAAAGATTAAACCAAAACAACCACTAATGATCAACTAATAAAATACTAATCAAACCAAATCAATAACACTAACAATAATAAATAAAATGAACAAAACCCACTTAATCAATTTAATAAAAACTCAAGAACATGAACATGAACATAAAGCATAAAGATTAAATCAATCACAAGAAAGGAAGATGAGAGATTAACAATAAAGATAAAGAATCAATAACATAAAAAGAAACTTACTTGAATTTAAAGGAATTAAAGGTACATGACAATGTAATTAACGGTGCAAGTAATTAAGGTGAAAAAATTAAAGATGGAAGAGCATAGTTTGTCAAACTAGCCAACAAAATGAAAATGAAATCCTAATGATCTATTTATAGGGGAGGAGGTGATTAGTGGAAGGAAGCTTCCTCCCCTCTTTCTTCTTTCTTTAATTACTTGTTTAATCCCTAGTCTTCTTAATTCTTTGACTTTTGTCTCGGGATTAATAAACTCGTCTTGTAATTTCTTCAATAAATTAGACTTGAGTTTTTCGGCTTTTAATAAACTTCCGTCTTTTGACTTTTTCTTTGATAAATCTTCAGAATTGGTCTTGGACTTCCGTTCTTTTTGCACTCTTGATTTCTTGACTTCGTCTTTCGTCTTTTCTTTGATAAAAGCCCGTGAAAGCCCGTGTTTTCCTTCCTTTTCACATTTTGATCCTAAATCACAACAAAAACACAAACCACGCACAATTCCGACATTTACGACCCAAAATACACGTTTTGGCTTGGTTATTATTGTAATTAAGTGGTAAAAGGATGGGTGTTTACACACCTATCAAATCCCCTACACTTGACCATTGCAATGTCCTCATGCAATGCATTAGTTACAAAGCACGTTTTACATTTTTCATCATAATCAATCCACAATGGCCTTTATTAAAGAGATAGAAAATAATAAAACAAGTAAAGAAAAAACATACCTTAGGGTTTTATAAATGTCATGAATCATCATCATCCTCAAGTTTTCACATTCTCCAAACCAAGCTTAAAAACGAGATCATTGTTATTATAAGTTAGCAAACTAACACGAACTCATGTGGGCCAATTATTTACTTAGACTCCCTTATTCCTAGGTGTATCTCTTATATTTTATTATTGTCTTGAATGATCACGAGGATGCATTGTTGACTTATTTCGATAGTTATTTAAGCTGAAAATAAAGTGGGACGATTTAATCAATAGTTAGCTAAAGGACAAAATCTTTTAAAACTGCTTCTCGGGACCTCATAAAGTTCATATCTTGGCATAACTTGCTTCGCGATTTGAGACCTTTCTCGGACCGATATTTGGCAGCGACTTCATACTTCAAATCTTGAGAGACGTTCTTAAAATTATGGTCTTCTCTTCATAATAGGAATTTCTTCACTTGAAGTTTTGAGAGATTCTTCATACTTGGACCATGACTTCTTCATTTTTTCTCCAATCATTACTTGGGATTTTGATATACAACGATCCGCCTCCTTTTAGGACTTGGATCTATTTATCCTCATACCTTGTTAGGGCCTTTTTGGATAGACTTCTCCATGATCTTTCGGGAGTATTTTCTTTTCGTCGTGTGTCTCGATCCTTCATATTGATTTTTGATAAATAATTCTTCACATCACTTGGGATCTTTAGCAACAAAATGTAGCCCTCATGCCTTGTTAGGGCCTTTTCGGAGTCGCCAATCTTCGCATCCCGCTTCAATAAGTTATGCCTTGGATATGAACTCTAATCCATACCGAGCAAATTTTAAATGATCTTGGGCTAGAAGCTAAGTAACTTTTCAAATCGTACAACCTTATTTGTTGTTGATAAAATTATTAACAAGCGATGGGAGAATAGGCTTATAATTAACTCACATAAATTCACGAAAGAATACCAAACTTATAATTGACTCTATCATCTCTCGTTCTCCACAGTTTAAAATCTCAAGGAATGAGACTCGTGGATGCTTAGCCTATTAAATCAAAGTTTTGGGTTTTCGAGTCATCTATAGGATCTTGCAAACTCTTAGACTTTTTCAAGTTTAGAAATCGCATTTTAAAGTTCCCTTAATAAACGACTCTCTAGGATCAATTATAGGAACTTGCGAAAAGTTCTTGTTCTTAACCCGTGAGAGTTAAGACTTTCGCGTTTTATAGCTCCCTATATAAAAGCCTAGCAAAACTTGACTTAAACACGTTAAGGATACTAGCTAGAGTAAACTTGGATAAGTAAACTCGGGTTGAGTTAAAAGATTCACAACATTTAAAATTAAAACCACTTTATTAAAATTTATTCTAGTAAAGAAAGACAATAACTATACAAAGGGAAAAACTAATAGGCCAAAATAGATCAAAAATTTTGAAAAATGTCGAAAAATTGATTTTCCGGTTAAAACGAGGACAAATACAAGGAAAAGGCCACTTAACTTCGATAGAAGTCCCCCCTACACTTGATATAAACATTATCCTCAATGTTTAAGCATGTGGGAGTAAACTCCCCTACACTTAGGACATTGTGCACGTTATTTAAATCTTTCTAAGGAAAAGACAACTAACGAGATTCCTATTTTAATATTGAGAAATATAAAATAGTGAATCGAAAAGAGTTTAGGATAGAACCAGGAAGATGGGAACACGGAATCACGGTTCGTCAAAAGTCATCAAGAGTGTGTCTTTGAAGCTCTAATCCCTGCACATGATAAGAAAGAAAACAAGAAACACCAAGGGGGCCCCCTACACTTATGGTGAAAACAGGTAAAGATAGATAATCGGGTTGCCTCCCGAAGAGCGCTTGTTTATATTAACCGAGTCGCGAGTGATAGGTGTGTAAACACCCATCCTTTTTACCACTTAATTACAATAATAACCGAGCCAAAACGTGTATTCTATGTCTTTTATGTCGGAATTATGCGTGGTTTGTGTTTTTGTTGTGAGTTAGGACGAAAAGGTGAAAAGTGGAGAAAACACGGGCATTCACGGGTTTTTATTGAAGAAAAAGATGAAAGACGAAGTCAAGAAGTCAAGAGTGCAAAAAGAACAGAAGTCCAAGACCAATCTGAAGATTTATCGAAGAAAAAGTCAAAAGACGAAAGTTTACCAAAAGCCGAAGAACTCGAGTCTTATTTATTGAAGAATTAAAAGCTGAGTTTAAAGAAATCCCGAGCCAAAAGTCATTAAAGTCCAAGATTAACAAAAGATTAAGAAGGGAAGGACTTAATGGTGCAATTAAGAAGAAATGAATGAGGGGAGGAAGCTTCCTAAGCATTCCTTAATCCTCCCCTATATATAGTCATTAGGATGATCACTTTCATTTTTGTTGGCTAGAGTGACACTAGTTCTTCCATCTTTATTTACTTGCACATTTACTTTATTTCACTTTAATAACCTTGTCTTGCACCTTATTTTCCAAGTAAGTTACTTTTATTGCACCTTTACTTTTCTTGTTTTAAATCTCTCATTCTACATTTCTTTCTTTGCTTGATCTTTATGTTTATGTGTTTATTTTCATGCTTATTTGATTAAAGGTTATGTTTTTATGCTTTTGATTGTTTTGGTTTATTGATTCTTATAGCTTATTTGTGTTTATTTTAAGTTTCTAAAGTTTTTATAAAAGTTATTTTTATATAAAGTTTGTTTTCGTAAATATTTTTCATTTCGTGTTTTAAAAGTCTTTAAATTTCAGTTTAGTAGTTTTTTCTTATACGTGTTTGCTTAGGATTTTAGGTGTGTGCTTATTTGTTTATAGCTTATTAGTTCTAGCTTATTTTGTGTTATTTCCTCCGTATTCCGATCATAGTGATCGGAAAAGGGTTTCACATTCCGACCAGCACTCCATTGCTTGGTCGGAAAAGGGCTTTGGTATTCCGATCAGGGTGATTTTTGGTATCCCAATTAGGAGTTGTGACAACATTCCGATTGGGAGTCCAATCCTCATTCCGATCAGAGGTGTTCGTTTGGTTATTCCGATTAGGATAGGTGACAATATTCCGATTAGGGGTTTCCGACCGGCATTCCGACCAGGGTCCATTCCTTATTCCGACGAGAACAACATTCCGATCAGGAGGAAAGTTCACATTCCGATCAGGGTGAGTTTGGTTATTCCGATCAGGTAAGTGACAGTTATTCCGATCTGGTGTTTCCGACAACATTCCGATCAGGTGGTAAGTGCATTCCGATCGGAATGTATTCCGATTAGTATTGTTTTACTATTTTGTCTTGTTTAAATTTTAAGTTCTCATTTTTATACTTTGTCAAATTTTAATTTTCGTCACGCTTTAACTTTAAGTCACTTAATTTCTCGTTATTTACTTTTCAAAGTTTTAAATATTGCACCATTTATTTTAACGTCCTTTTAATTTAACGTTCATTTACATTTACGTCTTGCACTTTTTATTTAAAAATCAACCAAAAATATTTGTTTTACCAAAATCAACTGAGTCGTACTTTAAGCCGGAAATCAATTCGTTAAGATACCGAGAACAACAATTTAACTGAGGAAAAATCAAGTTATCAAATGGCGCCGCTGCCGGCTCTTTTCGTAAAGATTAACGGTTTTCTGTGAGAGATGCGTTGCTTTTTGGGATCCGTTCACTTGTGAGCGTTATTTTTCTTGCACAAAAAAATTCAAAAAACCATAAAAGTTAAAAATTGTTAAAAAATCCATAAAAATTAAAAATTTCAAAAATCCAAAAAGATTTTATCTTTATTGTGTATATATATTGTCTTTATGTTTGGTTTCTTTTTCTTTTGCATTTTCAGGTGTATGCGTACTAGATCTTCTAATTATCAAGAGCCCGAGACTCGAGAATATTTAAGTATGTCATGTGTTAACAACAATAATCCACCGCACGTCAACAATAACAACAATGTTCTTCCACAGCCCGATCTTCAGACAATGGAGGAGCTTTGTCAACCTACCATGTTTGGACGAGGAGGACCGATTGCGCCGATGAAAATCACGGCTCCGGAGTTTTCGTTGAAGCGCCACATGATTCAACAAGTGCAAACTAATCCATTCGTCGGAATGCCTGATGACGATGCCAACAAACACCTCGACAAGTTCATTACAATCACCCAAAGCATGAAGTTGCCCGGTGCCAAAATGGATGTTCTTCGCCTACAACTCTTCCCACATACTTTATCACATCATGCCGAGAAATGGTTTGATCGTCTCCCGAAGAATTCTATTCATACATGGGATGACATGACTCAACGCTTTTTGTCGCGCTACTTTCCACCATCCATGGTCACGAGCCTTCGCAATCAAATCAGCGGTTTCATGCAAGAACCCGATGAATCTCTTTTTGATGCTTGGGAAAGATATAATGTCTTGATTGATCGATGTCCAAACCACAACATGCTTCCCGTCACATTGATTGATACTTTCTACAACGGTTTGACTTTTCGTGATCGTGATACGATTAATGCAGCCGTCGGTGGCACATTTATGAAAAGGAGACCCGAGGAGTGTAGAGAGCTTATTGAGAACATGACTACTCACCACAAAAATTGGGATTCCTCTGCTTCTTCAAGGAACAACCCGAGAGTCAATGTTTCTTCTACTTCAGCAAACCCTGATATGACCGAACTCACCCGCATGATGACTGAAATGAGCAAAAGTATCTTGCTTCTCGCTTCAAACCAACAACAACAAGTTAAAGCGATTGCACCTTCTTGTGAAACATGTGACGGTCCTCACTCATACACCGATTGTCCTTCTACACAAGGAAATCCGGAAAATGTGTATGCAGTTTATGGTAATTATTCACCGGAAAATTACCAAGCTCGACAACAAGGGGATAGAAATTTGCTGAGTTACCGGTCCAACAACTACCTTTCACCCGGTTTTTATCCTCAAAACCAAAACCCCGCCAACAACTACAATAGAAGCAACCAAATCCCACCAAGAGCTTCTAATCCTTATAACCCACCCACTCAACAAAACCCACCCATTAACCCCGATGTTGAAGCCATCATGAGAACCCAAGGTGAGCAAATCAAGAATCTGCAGAGCCAAATTATCAATCTTAAAGGAGATATTACCAAGCAAGGGAATGAGATAAGATCCGTGCTTCGAGATAATATCCAATCCTCCTTCAGCAATCAAACAAATGATTTGAAGAATATGCTTGCTAGTTTCTTGCCCGCCGCTCAACCTTCTTCTTCGTGTTCTCTACCTTCAAACACCGTCACCAATCCGCGAGCAAATGTGAGTGCTATTACTACTCGTAGTAGAATTACCATTGTCGAACCACCGATCCCGCCCCCATCATCTACACCTCCTCCACCACCATTTATCCCTACTCCTCCTACACCTAGTATTAGTGCACCATTACCGTCTTCGCCTCGTCATGACGATGTTCCTAGGAAGGACCCTTCAACATCTCAACCTTTACCTGCTACACCTTCACCACCCAAACCCAATATCCCTTATCCTTCCCGTTTAGGCAAGACCAAAATGCTAACCAATGATGACTCTCAAGTGTCGAGCTATGTGAAGATGATCTCTCAAATGAACTTCAACATTAGCTTTCTCGAAGCACTTGTCCACATGCCGAAATTTGTCAAAGCATTCAAGGAATTGCTTAACAAGAAGGAAAAGTTGATTGAGCTCGCCAACACACGCTTAAATGAAAACTGCTCTGCAGTTATTCTTAAAGAACTTCCGGAAAAACTTGGAGATCCCGGTCGTTTTGTGTTGCCTTGCGTTTTCAACAAAACTGAAGAATTTACTGCCCTTGCTGATATCGGGGCCAGTATTAATTTGATGCCTTTGAGTGTTTGGAAAACACTATCATTGCCCGACCTCACTCCAACAAAGATGACTCTTGAACTTGCAAATCGCACTCTCGCTTACCCCGTTGGTATAGCCGAAGACGTGTTCATCAAAGTTGGCACATTTACTTTCCCGGTTGATTTTGTCATTGTTGATTATAAAATGGACCCTCGTATTCCTTTAATACTTGGTCGGCCATTCTTGAGAACCGGACGAGCTTTAGTTGATGTTGCCGAAGGTGAGTTAATCTTAAGAGTCGGGAATGATTCACAAGTTTTTAAGATGGGGAAGCTTACAAGCAAATCCTTTGGACGAGAATCAGGGAATATGATTAATGTGCTCGATGATTTTGTCGTCTACAACAATCCTCTATTCGACTCTTGCATTGATAATCCACTGTTTCATGATGATGTGGATGATTCTCTCTCTAATTTGGAACCTTCTCCCATTTATGATTCTCTACCGATCTTCGATGCTTATGATGATGATGATTCTAGCTCAGATTCGGATGATTATGATGATCTTACTTCCGAGTATCCTGATATGCCTACATACGATGATTTTGATGAGGCCGATACTCTTTCGAGCGATTCTTCACATGATGAAGATCCTCCGCCATCACTCGATCCTACTTTATACGATTACTCATTTGAGTAAGATTTCTCTGCTTTTCTCAATACTTACTTCCCTCATGAGAGTGATGCTCCTCCTTATGATTTTGAAGATTATCGTCTTGATCCTACTTTGGATTTGAAGAACATTCTTTCAAAGAAGAAGAAACCGGTCGACACCAATATCCGCAGCACATATGATTTAACACCTCTTTGTCCCCCTTCTGAGGACGAGGTTGTGCATCTTCTTCACGGATCTTCTTCACACTCTGCTGAGCCTAAGTGCTATTTTCCCCTAAAGGAAAAGGTGTTCGACCCCGGTATCGATATTCTGCAGCCATCTCAGTATCCACCTGATGAAATAAAAGGAAATATTTTTGGAACTTATGGAAATCTGCTTGCACCACTTCACCCTTGCTCCCACCGTGCTCCATCATTGCTTAAGGGAACCTTGCCTACTCTTCTTTGGCTTGCCTTGTTCGCCTTAAGCTTGTGCTATTTGATGGACGAAAACTAAGTCTTTGATCCTGGTGGATATGTTTCATGCTTCTTCCTATGATGCTCAAGGTCGAGTCAGGCTCACGACTCGGTAATCAAAAATCAAGCGCTTCTTGGGAGGCAACCCATGCATCTATCTTTTAGCTTTCTTTATCCTAAGTGTAGGGGAGACCCGTTGGTGTTTGCTATTTCCTCTCCTCTCTTAATCAGGGATTCGAGCTTCAAAGATCCACTCTTGATGATTCTTGACGACCCGTGATTCCGTGTTCACTTCTTCCCGGTTCTATCCTAAACTCTTTTTGATTCACTATTTTATATTTTCTCAATATTTAAATAGGAATCTCTTTAGTTGTCTCTTCCTTAGCAAGATTTAAACAAAGTGCACACTGTCCTAAGTGTAGGGGAGTTTACTCCCACATGCTTAAACATTGAGGACAATGTTTATGTTAAGTGTAGGGGGGACTTCTATCGAAGTTAAGTGGCCTTTTCCTTGTATTTGTCCTCATTTTAACCGAAAAATCAATTTTTCGACATTTTTCAAAATTTTTGATCTATTTTGGCCTATTAGTTTTTCTCTTTGTATAGTTATTTTCTTTCTTTGCTAGAATAAACTTTAATAAAGTGGTTTTAATTTTCAAACGTTGTGAATCTTTTGACTCAACCCGAGTTTACTTATTTAAGTTACTCTAGCTAGTATCCTTAACGTGTTTAAGTCAAGTTTTGCTAGGCTTTTATATAGGGAGCTATAAAACGCGAAAGTCTTAACTCTCACGGGTTAAGAACAAGAACTTTTCGCAAGTTCCTATAATTGATCCTAGAGAGTCGTTTATAAAGGGAACTTTAAAATGCGATTTCTAAAACTTGAAAAAGTCTAAGAGTTTGCAAGATCCTATAGGCGACTCGAAAACCCAAAACTTTGATTTAATAGGCTAAGCATCCACGAGTCTCATTACTTGAGATTTTAAACTGTGAAGAACGAGAGATGATAAAGCCAATTATAAGTTCGGTATTCTTTCGTGAATTTATGTGAGTTAATTATAAGCCTATTCTCCCATCGCTTGTTAATAAATTTATCTGCAATAAATAAGGTTGTACGATTTGAAAAGTTACTTAGCTTCTAGCCCAAGATCGTTTAAAAGTTGCTCGGTATGGATTGGAGTTCATAGCCAAGGCATAACTTATTGAAGCGGGATGCGAAGATTGGCAAGTCCAAAAAGGTCCTTGATGAGACTGTATTTATACATAGTCTCATCGTCCAAAATGGGCTTAAAACGCTTAAAATATCGTCAAAATACCCATATATGTGCTTGTATTTGTTCATTGTGTATTTCAGGTACGGATATCGTAAATTCACCAAAAGATCAAAGGAATCAAGCAAAAACGAACACGGGAAACGAAGCCGCACAAAGAACCAAGCCCGAAGAATGAATTTCCAAAAATACCCTTGAAGAATTGAAGATTGGCAAGTTTGGTCCTTCAACTATTGAAGACTTGTCACAAATGACCCTCCACTATTCATTTGTGCAAGATACATCCTTGAAATTTGAAGACTTTACATGATAAGCCCTTGGAAATCACAAGAATTGCCATTTTAGTCCTTATTCATGGTTTTACTAAAATACAAGGACTGAAAATGCAAGTTTCCCTAAGTTGTTTACAAAGGAATCATTGTTTGGGCTGTTTAAACTTGAAGTGACAAAAGTTTGGGAGTTCAGGGACTATTTGCATCAAACAGCTAAACCTACCTAGCCACTCACAACGTGACAACTCACCATTACCCACCCATTTAACCCGACCAACCCACTACCCATACTCAACCCAACCCAAGTCAAACTATTTAACCCGGGTATTAAGTTTAACTAAAATTGGGGGAAACACACTTTTTAAAATCTTAATCCCCTAATCCTGATTAAACTTCACCTCCTAAACCACAAAATCCCCTTAAACCCTAATTCAATTAAACCCTTAATCAAAGGGTTAATCTTTAAAAACCTCCAGATTGATGATTCACCCTATCAACATCACTTCCCCACTTTCAAAACAACCTCCAGCTCATCCCAACACCCCACATGGGCATGCCCTGCAGCGTCACTTTCAACACAAAACCCCAATCCGACAAGATTAGTGGTGGGATTTCTTTCCTTGGACCCAAAGGTTAAACCAACGTCTCAGATTACTTCTACAACTGGCCAAGTACAAGCATCACAAGAACCACTTTGACCATCTTCAAAGTTTGAATTTTCAAGGGGCAATTCTGGATATTCATTAGATAGGGTTTCACATTGCTTGTATTTTTTTTATTATTATCTAGAGTAGTATATAAGCTTAGCCGTTTTGTGGCATAAGCTTTTGTTCCAGTTTTTTGTAAAGATTTTTAAGTGAAGTAATAAAGCAGCTTTTAATCTTTCCAATACTGAGTTCCTTTTAATAAATTGTTCTTAGTATAATCTTTTCAGTCATTTATAACTTAGTTTAAAAGGTTTACATTCATCAAAGAATTTCAGAAATCCGTTTCATTTGTTTTTTTTTGAAGTTGATTTAATTTGCTGGATAAACCTTTGTGAGGAAGTGAAAGTGGAATCACAAAGGTGTATCCAAGAATTTGGTTAAGTTGTTATCCAAGGTTTCAATGTTTTGTGTTCCAAAAAGTTTGAAAGAGTTTTTCCAAAGAATCAGTTTTTAAAGTTTTCTCCAAATTTTTGATTCTTTTTCTCACAACTTACTACTTGCATAAGCTCACCAATAAGCTATTTGACAAACAGCTTATTGGTAACTTATGCAAGTTTGAAGTTTATTGTTTCTGTTTTGTGGTGTATGTGCAGGAAATCAAGAAGTCATCATTTCAGTTCCATTTTCTTTTCTTCTTATTTGAAGGCATTAAGCCCTTGGGTCTCTAGGAGATTCCACCAGCAGGGCATCTCTACACATCTAATAGCAACCTCCCAATCCATCTTTTTGACGGCATCAGCTAAGTACTTGTGGCTTGAACCCAAATTTGGATTGTGACTGTGCTATTTGATTATGTGTGACTTTGCATGATTCTGTGTTATTATTGTTATTCATAGTTTGTTTAAGTTTACTTTAGTTTATTATGCATGATAGAGTAGCTTTACATCAGTTTTAATCCATTTTGCTTGGGTTTGTCTTGAAATTCTTCAAGTTCTGATTTTAAAGGGGTGTTTGGATCTGCTATTTAGGTTAGGTTAAGTAACACTAATTGGCCTTTAAACAGACTAAACATACTAAAGAAGTGGTAGAAGGATTGTTCTGATATTTTGCTTCAAGATTGGTAGGATTAAAATAGGATTGCATGTTCATTCTTGGTAATATAGCATAAAATCAGATAGTCATTCATTACTGCCTTGTTTTTGTTTAATATTGCTCTAAATTTTGTTGATTATTAGGAAATATGTTAAGATAGGGTTGTATGCTGTTTTAGGATAATTTGGGAGTGTTATGTAAGAGTTTTGGCAGATTGAATCTCACCAAAAGACCATTTGCATCAGCAAACTGCCCCCACAGCCCCCTATTCATAACAGTGACTGAAATTTGCTCATTTGCATGTGATTTTGTGCTTGTCCTTGTTGTTTTTCTTGTTTGCATAGACTCCCTACACTCCACTGAGTGTAGGGGTGCCTTATTGACCAAGAAAAAGCCCAAGAAAAGCTTCCCTAAGCTTTTCAATTCTTTGACAGCTTATTTACACTAGCAGTGGGAACTCACTTCCCCCTGCTAGCTTGTTTGTTGCCACTGCTACACAAAAAGACAGAAAACACAAAAAGTGTCACTATCACATCTTACTTTTTTGTCTTTTGTGGGTTTAATTAGGATTTAGACTCTGATTCTTTTTGCATTATTTTTCTTTTTAAATTTCTGATTTTTCAGTTTAGTTTATTTGGTTGTTACTGTTCATTTTCTATTTTTTATATTTAATTGCATTTTTAATTAATTTTAATTAGGCTGTTTTTGGAATTTAGTGTAGAAAAGTTTTATTTTTCAGATTTAGAATTTTTCTTATATTTAGAATATTAATTTAAGATTTTTAGTTTAAAAATTAGTCACTGTTCACTTTTTAATTATTTTTTATAATTAATTTAAGTAATTAGGGTTTAATTATTAAATAGTTTTGTCTTTTAGTGAGAATTTTTACATTTTTCGAACTTTTTCAATTTTCTACTGTTCATTAGGGTAATTTAGGATTTTTAAAATTGTTAGATTAATTTTTTCATTTTTTAATTATTTTTTATGATTATTTTAATTTAAAAATAATTTTTAGTCATTAAAAAATAGAAAAATAGTTTTTAAAATTCAAGAAAAATAGTTTTTAGTCTTTAAATAATATAAGTTAGTTATTAGTTCAATAAATTAATATTTTGGGCATTTTGTTAATTATATTTAATTTTTGGGCTTTAATTAGCATTAAAAATTGAATATTTAATTAATAAAAGGTTTTAAAATATATTTGTTGGATTTTTATTCTTATTTATATTATTTAAGACTTAGTTTAATATTTTAATTAATTTTTAGGTTTAATTTTTAATTCCGTCACGTTTTACGTATTTACGTTCGCGTTTTACGTCATTCGTCGTAGTTTAAATCGTAGTCGTAGCTCGTCTTTAATTTTTTCTCTTCTCAACCAAAAACGTCACTAATCCAAACATTGTTATTTTATATATTGGCACATTAATTCACACACCTCCTTCGAGAACGAACCCGCATTTATTCGACTTGTCGGTTTTCCTAAATCGTCGAGTTTAATACTTGCCGCATTTATACTTGTCTTTCCTAAGACTTGTATATCACTAAAAACTACAACTATCATTTGGCGCCGCTGCCGGGGAGGTGTTTAGTGTGCCATTATTATTAGTATCGTGTTTGTGTGAGTAGTGCGTTTTTGCTTTTCAATTTTTGGAAAGCGTGAATATCGTACATACTCATTTTTGTTATTTTTCTCTATTATATTATAGTATCCAAATAAATCGTGTTTAATTTTCCTAAGTTAAACACACAACAATCTTTACTATATTGTAGATATATTGGTTTTCGTTTTTCTTGTGAATATATTATTACTATATTGTACTACGTAAGAACAATAAAAATACAAGTACTCCAAAAGCGTGAAAACGCAACCTTGATTCGGGATTTCATCACTCGATCATTGTATTCGAATCCAAAGCAAAAGTTTAAAGGCAAAATAGATAAATACTTTCGTGAAGCTTAATTTTGATTAACACAAACTATAAGGTGGGTATAAGGCGGTTGTATTTCACGACCTAAAGGAAAAAGGCTCTTAAGTGCTTCGCGTCGCCTCGTTTCCTCCGCTTGCTTGTGCGTGTTTTGAGAAAGAGGGCTAATAGAGGGTTTGCCGCCCAAGTATTATCTACGTATACTATATTTTCTTGTGTTTTCAAGATTAAAACCCTCTTGAACGTTTTGGTGTTCCACCAACGTTCTAAAGTCATCGAGAACGTTCACTCCACGTGATCGTTTTCATTCTTTGAGGCTCCTTTAATCGAGAAAGTCGATTCGAGGGGAGATTTGTAGATTTGTGTCTACGTAATACATTCAAAAATCCAAAAAATTAAAAACAATCAAAAACCAAAAAAATTGAAAAATCGAAAAACCGCAAAAAGAATCTTCTTTTCTACCACCCATTCTACGCTTAGTGCATGCGCACTCGATCGAAGGATTATTCCAATTCTAGTGAAGCTTCGAATCGACGCAATCGTAATCGAAGGAATCGACGACGTAGACGAGAATTAGAAACCGACGTTCCTAATATCGTTGTTGAAGAAACCGTAGAGGAGATGGCCGAAAATCGTTCTATGATGGAATTGCTCCAAGCGCCCACCGAGGGTTATGGAGACGCGATCGTAATTCCCGCTATCGAGGCGGAGAATTTTGAGATCAAGAGCGGAATGCTTTCGTTGATCCAAGCTACGAAGTTTCGAGGTCGTGAAGCCGATAATCCTCACGACCATATTCGGAATTTTGATCGTCTTTTAGCCACGAGCAAGTTTAAGAACGTCGACACCGATGTCGTCAAGCTTATGCTTTTTCCATACTCGCTCGATGGTGCCGCCAAGGATTGGTACGAGAAAGAGCCACCTAATTCCATTACTACGTGGAAGGATCTCGTTTCCAAGTTAGTTAATTATTTTTTCCCACCGTCTAAGACGACGTTTTTTAAGAATGAAATTACAAAATTTGAGCAAAAATCGAATGAATCTTTTAGAGACGCGTGGGATCGCTTTAAGGAATTGCTTAGGCAATGTCCCCACCATGGTTTTTCCGAGTTGCACCAAATCGATACGTTTTACAACGGTCTTAATTTTCACGAACAAGACTCGTTGAATTCCGCCGCCGGTGGCAATTTTTTGTGTAAGACTCCGAGAGAAGCTTTGATAATTATCGAGAACCGATCCAAGGTTTACCAACTCCGCAATGCACCGAGTGTTGCCAATGTCGCCAATGTTAGTAGTTCTAATCGCGACATTGAGAGAGTTGATGCGAAAGTCGATAAGTTGACAAATGTGTTTACGTCTTTTCTCGTTGAGATGCAAAAGAAAGACGCTACCGCTACGGTGAAAGCGATTGAGGTTTCGTGTACGTTTTGTGGTGGACCTCATAATTATTACGAGTGTGCGGCTACGGATGGCCAAACGTCGAATGTGAGTGCGTTAAACAACAATTTTTCTAATCAAAATCAAAATAACGCCGGTCCATCACAACAAGGAAATTATAACCAAGGCAACAATTTTCAAAATCGAAACAATTTTCAAGGAAATAATCAACAAGGAAATTTTTCGAATCAAAATCAAGGAGGTCGTAATATAACTTGGCAAAATCGAGATAACAATCAAGGAAATAATTTTTCAAGTGGGAATCAAAACACTTTTCAAAGAAGTAATCAAAACCAAGGGAACTTTAATTCTAATCAAAATAGTTCGTCAAACGATTTTCAAAATTACATGAAAACGAATGAGGCTAATATGAGACGATTAGAGGGAGAAATTGATACTTTGAAAAATGACTTTTCTAATACTTTGAAATTGCAAAACACGAAGATTGAGCAAGGGCAAATTGATATAAAAAAGATGTTTTCGGCTATAATGAACAAAGCCTCGGGTTCGTCATCAAGTTCGTTACCTAGTGACACCGTTGCTAATCCGAAAGAACAATGTAAAGCCGCCTCGTCTCGTGAGAAAGGTCGTGTGATTACCCCTAACCTTGAAGGATTCCGTGTTGTTTATCCCTCTCAACCCTCGACTTCTAAGACGTCTTCTTGTTCTAAAGTCGATGGGGTGAACGTGGCGACCAAGGAAAGGAGTGCACACCCTCGTGTACCTCAAATTCCATCCACGGTTCAAAAAGAGAGCTTTGTCGACCTTACCAAAGTAACCCTTGAAGAAACTTGTGCTTCGATCCTTCTTAAAAAACCCAAAAGGCGTATGCCGAGAAAGGAAAAGGATCCGGGCCAATTTCTATTACCTTGTGATTTTTCCGAGATTGAGGGATGTTTAGCCCTTGCCGATTTAGGTGCTAGCATCAATCTCATGCCTCATTCTCTTTGGAAATTGATGAGATTGCCTTCGCTTACCCCCACAAACATGACAATCGAGCTTGCAAATTGTACACCACTCATACCAATTGGAATAGCCGAGGATGTCTATGTTAGGATTGGAAAGTTTGTTTTTCCCGCGGATTTTGTTATATCCGATTACGAGTGTGACCCTAAATGTCCCATTATTTTAGGCCGACCATTCTTATCGACGGCTAGAACCGTAATCGACGTTCATGAGGGGAGACTTACTATGAGAAAATAGACTTTTTTGCTAGAAAATCCCAAGGATTTTATGAGAATGAAAAAACCGAGGTTTCAAAACCTAATGATTCAAATTCTAATGATTTCAAAATGTTTACTTTAGCGGAAAGAATGAAGCTTGATGCATGTTTTGAAAGAATTAAGAAAAACGGTTTTAAGGATGATGATTTTAATGACAAAGAATACGTGTACCTAATTCAAAAGGGTATGTGTAAATTTATGGATGAAAACTCACTTTGGGATGTTTTTAGCGAAACAAGTGAAACACCAATTCCGAAAGGTGACGTTAATGCCATCACGACAATGACCAAAATGGATTCGTCTTCACCACCTTCGAAGGACCACGTCTTTGAGGCTTCAACTTCTAACTCCATCGAAGTGCCTCCTTTGCCTAGCCCAACACCCGTTGAGGCTAAAGGGTTTATCGACATCGATCCTCTCGTCTTAGAAAAGTCACCTAAGCATAGCCCTAGTGCTTGTAAGTCCATGGTTGTGAGTGCTCACATCGACTCTTTCTTTGACGATGACGATGGCGATTTTGCCGAGCTTGATCACGTACTTCGACATCCACATGCTATTTTTGACTCTCCTAAGAAGAAACATGTGAAGTACGATGATTATGAGTTTGATCCCGAGATTGAGGAAATCATTGAACGAGAGCTAGCTCCTATGCCTCCACTCCCACCTACGAGTGAGGTTGACCTTTCCAAGATCGAGGATGAACTAAATGAGTTGGAACGTCTTATTTTCGATGACGAACCAACTCATGTGACCACAAATCCCATTCTCGAGGAGTTACCTAATCAACACTCCTCATTTGAGAATGACGTTTACCACATTCGTGAGGATCTAACTTATCAACGATCCCCACAAAAGAATGATGGTTTCGTGCTTGATCGTGATCTCTTCGAGAGAGTTTCTAAGATACTCAAGGAGGGGAATGACAAACCGTGGTTTGACAAGCCTATCTATGATGAAGAAATCGATGAGATCGACGTTCATGAGGATGACGAGTATGTAGACCCCGAGGGGGCGGTGTTCTTTATTGACAAACGTTTTGAGAACTTATATAATCCGCCACCCCCTCCCGCCAAAGACTTAAATGTGAGGATTTTTAGCGCGACTAATTTTCAATTTGACACGCCAAATATTTTCGACATTATTCAATCGGGTTTTCACAAAGAGTTTAAAAACGATGAAAAAGGAAAAGATTTTGAAAATGTTTTAAAAGATTTTTCTACATGTTTAACTCCGTCATCACATCGTTATATGAGTGCTACCACCTCGTCTACTCCTTTTGACGATGGTGTGTGTGGTTTTAGTGTGGGGGAAGCCCCAAATGTTCCCTCCCATTTCTCCACCGAGGACGAGATTTACGATCCCGGAATTGCTTGTAAAGGGAAATCTCGGTCTTCCACCGATGCAATAAATGGAAAATCTTTTCGTTTGCTTGGTGTGAGTCTACCTCGAGTAGCTCATAAGTTTGCCTTACCCATTGCCCCACCTTTCTACTTCTTATCTTTTTTCTTCTACCCCATTGGGGTTTGTGTTGAAGTAGCGTTGTTTCGTCTTTCATCCGAAAACGAGGACGCTATCTTTGACCCCGGTATACGCTTATCGGGTTTTTAAAGTACTCCATGTACTTTTGGGCCTTGTTTATCATGTAAGTCCCACTAAAAATGACCAAACCAAGATTATCCCTAAATGATCACATTTATGGGGATCCGAGTCGAGCTTTTGACTCGGTTAACAAAAACAAGGTGCCTCGTGGGGGATTCTCATGCTTATCCTTGTACATATTATTGCTTTCGTAGTTAACGAGGGGACTTGTGCTCTTCCAACCTTTGTTTCGTGGTTGTTTGTGATTGTGATTCATTAGGTTCATCGACACCATTGAAGCCTCTCGTGTTCGTTTTACGGATCACTCGAGCTTCGATCGTTGCCTTTGGAGATTCCGATATCCGATGATATCCTTTTATGTTCTAACGTTTATCTTATTAGCATAATTCATAAACGGCTTTTAGGTTATTCGTTTTACCCTTTCCATGCTCGAGATTAAGCATTCGACTTCGTCTCTAGTATGGGGGTGTTTACACCCCTAGACTCGAAACATTGAGGACAATGTTTAGTTTTAGTATGGGGGGGTGAGTAGATACTTCACCTTGCTTACGTCAACACGCTATCCAATATTCATCTTTTTGTTATCGTTTTGTTGCAAAATAAGGCTAAAAATGGCCAAATTTTAAAATTTTTCTTGTTTTTCATAAGTGTTTAAGACACGAATGTAGGTTTTCCGATGGTGAGAACGAGAGTAATTTTTGACTCGACCGTGCGTGTTGAGCACTTAGCTTCGATTCCTTAACTTTTTAGGCTAAGTCTCTTAAATGAGGACGAGAAATGATAGAGTTATTTATAAGTCTCGTAATCGTCACGATCTTATGTGTAGTAATTATTAGCTTATTCTCCCAACGCTTTTGCATAATAAATTGTTAATAAATATTGATTTGGCGGTTTAGTCACTATTGTTGGGTTTCTAATTTGTTTTGGTAGCTTCCATGTAATTAAATTGGGAAAACATTAAGGTATCGCCAGCGTCACGGTTTTGAAGTATTGGCACCCGAATAATCGAAAGCTTCACCTAATAATAAGATTTCAAGTGCTCACCTAAATTAAGCAAAAAATTTGAAGCTCACAAGGCCGAAAAATCTATGCCCAAATTGAAAGTGAATCAAGCCTTAATCTTCGAAGCTTTAAAAGATCCAAAATTCGCTTTAGCGTGAGGATATACGTCTTTGGCTAATAAAACCACCGATGAGGCGGATAATAAAAGGCAAGGCAAGACCGAAGTCATAATAAAAGCTTCATGGCGAAGTTGAATAAAAGATGGAGGTAAACCAAAGATAATAAGGCCCTTCCGTTAGGGGGCGTATAAAAGTCTTGGTAATAAGTCTCATGTTCAAAACCGTTATAAAATCGTGTTTATCGATCCTTCTTGTTGACTTAATTTTTTGACATCGTTGTCTATTGGGATGAATTATTGATTTGATGATTTTGGCTACACCGTTAAGTCTCTATTTTTGGACTTAATCTCTATTCACGCATAAGTCAATGATGTATCCTCGTGATCATTAAGACATAATAAAATATAAGAGATACCAAGTAGGAATAAGGGAGTTTAGGTACGTAATTAACACTCACAAGATTTGATCGTGTTGCTAACTTATAATAACAATGATCTCGTTACACGCTTAGCATGGAATTGGGTGAAAATCGAGGACGACGAAATTATTTCTAACGAAGCATTCACGTGTTCTTGTTCTATGATCCCAAAAGTCACATTCTCGTGATGAAAACAATACATTATGTCTAAAACACGTGTAGTAGTTTATTTAAATTTATGTCTTGAATAAATGTCATCATAAAATGAATTTTGGAAGTGCTACAATACTTAATTCTAGCATTGCGTGGGGACACGGCAATGGTTTAGTATGGGGGAGTGATGAGACTGTATTTATACATAGTCTCATCGTCCAAAATGGGCTTAAAACGCTTAAAATATCGTCAAAAAAACCCATATATGTGCTTGTATTTGTTCATTGTGTATTTCAGGTACGGATATCGTAAATTCACCAAAAGATCAAAGGAATCAAGCAAAAACAAACACGGGAAACGAAGCCGCACAAAGAACCAAGCCCGAAGAATGAATTTCCAAAAATACCCTTGAAGAATTGAAGATTGGCAAGTTTGGTCCTTCAACTATTGAAGACTTGTCACAAATGACCCTCTACTATTCATTTGTGCAAGATACATCCTTGAAATTTGAAGACTTTACATGATAAGCCCTTGGAAATCACAAGAATTGCCATTTTAGTCCTTATTCATGGTTTTACTAAAATACAAGGACTGAAAATGCAAGTTTCCCTAAGTTGTTTACAAAGGAATCATTGTTTGGGCTGTTTAAACTTGAAGTGACAAAAGTTTGGGAGTTCAGGGACTATTTGCATCAAACAGCTAAACCTACCTAGCCACTCACAACGTGACAACTCACCATTACCCACCCATTTAACCCGACCAACCCACTACCCATACTCAACCCAACCCAAGTCAAACTATTTAACCCGGGTATTAAGTTTAACTAAAATTGGGGGAAATACACTTTTTAAAATCTTAATCCCCTAATCCTGATTAAACTTCACCTCCTAAACCACAAAATCCCCTTAAACCCTAATTCAATTAAACCCTTAATCAAAGGGTTAATCTTTAAAAACCTCCAGATTGATGATTCACCCTATCAACATCACTTCCCCACTTTCAAAACAACCTCCAACTCATCCCAACACCCCACATGGGCATGCCCTGCAGCGTCACTTTCAACACAAAACCCCAATCCGACAAGATTAGTGGTGGGATTTCTTTCCTTGGACCCAAAGGTTAAACCAACGTCTCAGATTACTTCTACAACTGGCCAAGTACAAGCATCACAAGAACCACTTTGACCATCTTCAAAGTTTGAATTTTCAAGGGGCAATTCTGGATATTCATTAGATAGGGTTTCACATTGCTTGTATTTTTTTTATTATTATCTAGAGTAGTATATAAGCTTAGCCGTTTTGTGGCATAAGCTTTTGTTCCAGTTTTTTGTAAAGATTTTTAAGTGAAGTAATAAAGCAGCTTTTAATCTTTCCAATACTGAGTTCCTTTTAATATATTGTTCTTAGTATAATCTTTTCAGTCATTTATAACTTAGTTTAAAAGGTTTACATTCATCAAAGAATTTCAGAAATCCGTTTCATTTGTTTTTTTTTGAAGTTGATTTAATTTGCTGGATAAACCTTTGTGAGGAAGTGAAAGTGGAATCACAAAGGTGTATCCAAGAATTTGGTTAAGTTGTTATCCAAGGTTTCAATGTTTTGTGTTCCAAAAAGTTTGAAAGAGTTTTTCCAAAGAATCAGTTTTTAAAGTTTTCTCCAAATTTTTGATTCTTTTTCTCACAACTTACTACTTGCATAAGCTCACCAATAAGCTATTTGACAAACAGCTTATTGGTAACTTATGCAAGTTTGAAGTTTATTGTTTCTGTTTTATGGTGTATGTGCAGGAAATCAAGAAGTCATCATTTCAGTTCCATTTTCTTTTCTTCTTATTTGAAGGCATTAAGCCCTTGGGTCTCTAGGAGATTCCACCAGCAGGGCATCTCTACACATCTAATAGCAACCTCCCAATCCATCTTTTTGACGGCATCAGCTAAGTACTTTTGGCTTGAACCCAAATTTGGATTGTGACTGTACTATTTGATTATGTGTGACTTTGCATGATTCTGTGTTATTATTGTTATTCATAGTTTGTTTAAGTTTACTTTAGTTTATTATGCATGATAGAGTAGCTTTACATCAGTTTTAATCCATTTTGCTTGGGTTTGTCTTGAAATTCTTCAAGTTCTGATTTTAAAGGGGTGTTTGGATCTGCTATTTAGGTTAGGTTAAGTAACACTAATTGGCCTTTAAACAGACTAAACATACTAAAGAAGTGGTAGAAGGATTGTTTTGATATTTTGCTTCAAGATTGGTAGGATTAAAATAGGATTGCATGTTCATTCTTGGTAATATAGCATAAAATCAGATAGTCATTCATTACTGCCTTGTTTTTGTTTAATATTGCTCTAAATTTTGTTGATTATTAGGAAATATGTTAAGATAGGGTTGTATGCTGTTTTAGGATAATTTGGGAGTGTTATGTAAGAGTTTTGGCAGATTGAATCTCACCAAAAGACCATTTGCATCAGCAAACTGCCCCCCACAGCCCCCTATTTATAACAGTGACTGAAATTTGCTCATTTGCATGTGATTTTGTGCTTGTCCTTGTTGTTTTTCTTGTTTGCATAGACTCCCTACACTCCACTGAGTGTAGGGGTGCCTTATTGACCAAGAAAAAGCCCAAGAAAAGCTTCCCTAAGCTTTTCAATTCTTTGACAGCTTATTTACACTAGCAGTGGGAACTCACTTCCCCCTGCTAGCTTGTTTGTTGCCACTGCTACACAAAAAGACAGAAAACACAAAAAGTGTCACTATCACATCTTACTTTTTTGTCTTTTGTGGGTTTAATTAGGATTTAGACTCTGATTCTTTTTGCATTATTTTTCTTTTTAAATTTCTGATTTTTCAGTTTAGTTTATTTGGTTGTTACTGTTCATTTTCTATTTTTTATATTTAATTGCATTTTTAATTAATTTTAATTAGGCTGTTTTTGGAATTTAGTGTAGAAAAGTTTTACTTTTCAGATTTAGAATTTTTCTTATATTTAGAATATTAATTTAAGATTTTTAGTTTAAAAACTAGTCACTGTTCACTTTTTAATTATTTTTTATAATTAATTTAAGTAATTAGGGTTTAATTATTAAATAGTTTTGTCTTTTAGTGAGAATTTTTACATTTTTCAAACTTTTTCAATTTTCTACTGTTCATTAGGGTAATTTAGGATTTTTAAAATTGTTAGATTAATTTTGTCATTATTTAATTATTTTTTATGATTATTTTAATTTAAAAATAATTTTTAGTCATTAAAAAATAGAAAAATAGTTTTTAAAATTCAAGAAAAATAGCTTTTAGTCTTTAAATAATATAAGTTAGTTATTAGTTCAATAAATTAATATTTTGGGCATTTTGTTAATTATATTTAATTTTTGGGCTTTAATTAGCATTAAAAATTGAATATTTAATTAATAAAAGGTTTTAAAATATATTTGTTGGATTTTTATTCTTATTTATATTATTTAAGACTTAGTTTAATATTTTAATTAATTTTTAGGTTTAATTTTTAATTCCGTCACGTTTTACGTATTTACGTTCGCGTTTTACGTCATTCGTCGTAGTTTAAATCGTAGTCGTAGCTCGTCTTTAATTTTTTCTCTTCTCAACCAAAAACGTCACTAATCCAAACATTGTTATTTTATATATTGGCACATTAATTCACACACCTCCTTCGAGAACGAACCCGCATTTATTCGACTTGTCGGTTTTCCTAAATCGTCGAGTTTCATACTTGCCGCATTTATACTCGTCTTTCCTAAGACTTGTATATCACTAAAAATACAACTATCAGTCCTAACAAGACATGAGGGTAATATTTTGTTGCTAAAGATCAAAAGTGATGTGAAGAATCATTTATCGAAAATCAATATGAAGGATCGAGACACACGACGAAAAGCAAAAACTCCCCAAAAGTCATGGAGAAGTCTATCCAAAAAGACCCTAACAAGGTATGAGGATAAATAAAGCCAAGTCCAAAAAGGAGGCGGATCGTTGTATATCAAAATCCAAAATAAAGATTGGAGAAAAATGATGAAGTCGTGGTCCAAGTATGAATCTCTCAAAACTTCAAGTGAAGAAATTTCTATATGAAGAGAAGACCATTATTTCACGAACGTCTCTCAAGGTTTAAAGTATGAAGTCGCTGCCAAATATCGGTCCGAGAAAGGTCTCAAATCGCGAAGCGAGTTATGCCAAGATATGAACTCTATGAGGTCCCGAGAAGCAGTTTTAAAAGATTTTGTCCTTTAGCTAACTATTGATTAAATCGTTCACTTTATTTTCGGACTAAATAACTATCGAAATAAGTCAAAAATGCATCTTCGTGATCATTCAAGACAACAATAAAATATAAGAGATACCCCTAGGAATAAGAGAGTCTAAGTGAATAATTGGCCCACATGAGTTCGTGTTAGTCTACTAACTTATAATAACAATGATCTCGTTTTTAAGCTTGGTTTGGAGAAAGTGAAAACTTGAGGATGATGATTATTCATGACATTTCCAAAACCCAAGGTATGCTTTTGATTTCTTTACTTTGAATGTTTATAGTTTTCTATCTCTTTAATAAAGGCCAGCGTGGATTGATTATGATGAAAAATGTAAACGTGCTTTGTAACTAATGCATTGCATGAGGACATTGCAATGGTCAAGTGTAGGGGATTTGATAGGTGTGCAAACACCCATCCTTTTTACCACTTAATTACAATAATAACCGAGCCAAAACGTGTATTCTATGTCTTTTATGTCGGAATTATGCGTGGTTTGTGTTTTTGTTGTGATTTAGGACGAAAAGGTGAAAAGTGGAGAAAACAAGGGCATTCACGGGATTTTATTGAAGAAAAAGATGAAAGACGAAGTCAAGAAGTCAAGAGTGCAAAAAGAACGGAAGTCCAAGACCAATTCTGAAGATTTATCGAAGAAAAAGTCAAAAGACGGAAGTTTACCAAAAGCCGAAGAACTCGAGTCTTATTTATTGAAGAATGAAAAGACGAGTTTAAAGAAATCCCGAGCCAAAAGTCATTAAAGTCCAAGATTAACAAAAGATTAAGAAGGGAAGGAGTTAATGGTGCAATTAAGAAGAAATGAAGGAGGGGAGGAAGCTTCCTAAGCATTCCTTAATCCTCCCCTATATATAGTCATTAGGATAATCACTTTCATTTTTGTTGGCTAGAGTGACACTAGTTCTTCCATCTTTATTTACTTGCACATTTACTTTATTGCACTTTAATTACCTTGTCTTGCACCTTATTTTCCAAGTAAGTTACTTTTATTGCACCTTTAATTTTCTTGTTTTAAATCTCTCATTCTACCTTTCTTTCTTTGCTTGATCTTTATGTTTATGTGTTTATTTTCATGCTTATTTGATTAACGGTTATGTTTTTATGCTTTTGATTGTTTTGGTTTATTGATTCTTATAGCTTATTTGTGTTTATTTTAAGTTTCTAAAGTTTTTATAAAAGTTATTTTTATATAAAGTTTGTTTTCGTAAATCTTTTACATTTCGTGTTTTAAAAGTCTTTAAATTTCAGTGTAGTAGCTTTTTCTTATATGTGTTTGCTTAGGATTTTAGGTGTGTGCTTATTTGTTTATAGCTTATTAGTTCTAGCTTATTTCGTGTTATTTCCTCCGTATTCCGATCATAGTGATCGGAAAAGGGTTTCACATTCCGACCAGCACTCCATTGCTTGGTCGGAAAAGGGCTTTGGTATTCCGATCAGGGTGATTTTTGGTATTCCGATTAGTTGTGACAGCATTCCGATTGGGAGTCCAATCCTCATTCCGATCAGAGGTGTTCGTTTGGTTATTCCGATTAGGATAGGTGACAATATTCCGATTAGGGGTTTCCGACCGGCATTCCGACCAGGGTCCATTGCTTATTCCGACGAGAACAGCATTCCGATCAGGAGGAAAGTTCACATTCCGATCAGGGTGAGTTTGGTTATTCCGATCAGGTAAGTGACAGTTATTCCGATCTGGTGTTTCCGACAACATTCCGATCAGGTGGTAAGTGCATTCCGATTAGTATTGTTTTACTATTTTGTCTTGTTTAAATCTTAAGTTCTCATTTTTATACTTTGTCAAATTTTAATTTTCGTCACGCTTTAACTTTAAGTCACTTAATTTCTCGTTATTTACTTTTCAAAGTTTTAAATATTGCACCATTTATTTTAACGTCCTTTTAATTTAACGTTCATTTACATTTACGTCTCGCACTTTTTATTTAAAAATCAACCAAAAATATTTGTTTTACCAAAATCAACTGAGTCGTACTTTAAGCCGGAAATCAATTTGATAAGATACCGAGAACAACAATTTAACTGAGGAAAAATCAAGTTATCAGCGAGCCTGACTCGTCCCCGGATTAAATGGTCCATGGGGAAGCCTCAAATGTAATACCGGGATCAAAGACCTTGTCCTCGTTCCCGGTTGACATCAACAAAGGAGAGGCGGGGGGATAAGTCTTGAATGGGAGAAAGGTTCTTTCAACATACGAAAAGTATGTGAAATCGAGATCCACAGGAGGTGGGGTGGGTAAAGTAAGCACAATATCATCCCCCAAAGACAATGGATGTTGAGCACTCGGCAAAGCCGTAATGTTATCAATCATGAAATAGTGAATGTCACCTCCCGGGTCAAAGCACTCATCCTCCGTAATAGTGGCTAAAGGGAAGGATGAAAGGTGCTCGGGAGGGGGACTTGGGACAATACCTTCCTGCAGCAAATTATCAAAAATAATGTCCCCCTCCGTGTCATCGTCATCAATACCCGAAGGTATTGAGTGAATGTCGATTTCTTCTCGCAATGGGTCATTATCTTCAACGGGAGGAATAGATGGAGGTAAAGACTCGGAAAGAGGAGGAGAAGTCAACTCTTCGATTTGAGCAATAATAAGATGCACTTCCATAATCTGTCGCGGAGAATCACGTCTTCCACCTCATCTTCAAGAGCAAGTTCATCGGTGAACTTCTCGTAAGCCAGAGAGAATAAATCGTCATCGCCCGCATCTCCCGGTGGAGATTGAGAAATTTCAAAAGTGAAATTCTCATAGTGCGGAGAGAAATCGGTATCATCAGGAAGAGCAACCTCGTCCGTAGGCTCCACAAAATTCGATGCATCACAAACCTCATTAAAGAATTTATCAAGACCAAAATCACTAATCTCACTCAATGTATCACACTCCTTAGACATGTTAGGGATATCGAGAGAAGGGATGACAATTGCACTAGGGCATTGAGCAACAAGATCATTCCAAGAAATAGTAGGCTCATCGTCATCATCATCATAGTAGCATGGATACACCAGAGGAGGATTATAAGTCTCGATATTCGATATTTGCTCATGCCGTTGATCCTCTTGACATTTTTCGATGATCTTGTTGCAAGCTTCTTGAACTTTTTGAAAGTTGTCAAAAAGAGTGGCAATTTGCTCAGGAGGAAATGCACAATAGGGTTGATGATCGATGAAGTGTTGTGGGGGTTCAAAATGTTGAAAACCTGAATTATAGCATGGGTGTGGCTCATAGTAGTTCATCGGTTGAGAAGAATTAGAACACGGATTTGGTTCATAATAATCCATTGGTGAAGAAAATTGAGGACACGGAGTTTGCTCATAATAATTCATTGGTTGACAATAAGAAGTATCGTGAGGGCCCCCACAATTTTGGCAAAATGGGTATGGAGAAAAACCCGGTGCTTCTTGTAGATAGCTATTACCATTGTCATAATTGTAACCCAGTTCTTGCTCGCCATGAGGCGGGTGTCGAATTGGACACGAAACATGCCAATGATAATCGCTTCCACAATAGATGCAAAGGGGGCTAGGAGGTGGATTTAAAAAGGACGAATTAGTCGAGTTACACGATGGACAAAATCCAAATTTTGAATCGATGAACACCATTGACATGATTCGCCCCCATATAGTCGTCTCCAACACCCGACGCACTGGACATAAGAATCCATAAAGAAAAATAGATAAGCAAGAAGAATATTTTTGGTGCAAAACTTTTGAAAAAGAAATGCTTTTTATGATTTTTCAAATGTTTTTGGGATTTTTTGAAAATTTTTGACACGAAAAATAACGTTCACGAGTGAACGGATCCCAAAAGCCAACGCGTCTCTCACAAAAAACCGTTAATCTTTACGAAAAGAGCCGGCAACGGCGCCATTTGATAACTAAGTTTTAGTTAGGAAAATTGTTCTTTTCTCGGTATCTTCTCGAATTGATTTCCGGCTCAAAGTGTGACTCAGTCGTTCTTGGTAACGAAAAGAGAATTGTTGGGTGTCGTAAACTAATTAAAAATAAAGACTTGAAACAATAAAAATAAAGACGGTAAAAAGAAATACTGAAAGATAAAAACTTGACGGGAAATTAATGACGAGAAATTAAAAACGTGACGAGAAATAAAAAGGCAAACTTAAAAGTAAATAAGGCAAACTTAAACTAAAGGCAAGTAAATTAAAAGTGCGACTAAGTAAAAAGGCGGGAAAATAAAGTCTAAAACTAAATATAAAAAAATTGCAAAACTACAAAAGAAAACAGCTCATCCGGAATACTCCCTTCATCCGGAATAAATCCTTCATCCGGAATAAATGCATTCATCCGGAATAATTCTGTTCATCCGGAATAAAAAGCTTCATCCGGAATATAAAGCTTCATCCGGAATAAACGGCTTCATCCGGAATATTCATTCATTCGGAATGTAGGCTTCATCCGGAATATACAGCTTCATCCGGAATAAACATTGATTCGGAACAAAAATACTGATTCGGAATGAGAACTAGAAAAATACCGATTCGGAATAATAACTAGAAAATATTGATTCAGAATAAAAATTAAGAAAGCTTCATTCAGAACATTAATGATTCATCCGGAATATGATTATTCCGGATGAACAGACTGATCCGGAATACAAGTTTTATTCGGAATATCCACTGAACCGGAATATTCCACTGGTTCGGAATATCCACTGATCCGGAATATTCAACAACTAAGTCTTGATCCGGAATCTGGTAAAGTAACAGTAACGAAGAACACGGAATGAAAAAGAACACGAATTTAACCAAAACTAATTAAATCAAAACAAAAGATTAAACCAAAACAACCACTAATGATCAACTAACAAATACTAATCAAACCAAATCAATAACACTAACAATAATAATCAAAATGAACAAAACCCACTTAATCAATTTAATAAAAACTCAAGAACATGAACATGAACATAAAGCATAAAGATTAAATCAATCACAAGAAAGCAAGATGAGAGATTAACAATAAAGATAAAGAATCAATAACATAAAAAGATACTTACTTGAATTTAAAGGAATTAAAGGTACATGACAATGTAATTAAAGGTGCAAGTAATTAAGGTGCAAAAATTAAAGATGGAAGAGCATAATTTGTCAAACTAGCCAACAAAATGAAAATGAAATCCTAATGATCTATTTATAAGGGAGGAGGTGATTAGTGGAAGGAAGTTTCCTCCCCTCTTTCTTCTTTCTTTAATTACTTGTTTAATCCCTCGTCTTCTTAATTCTTCGACTTTTGTCTCGGGATTAATAAACTCGTCTTGTAATTTCTTCAATAAATTAGACTTGAGTTCTTCGGCTTTTAGTAAACTTCCGTCTTTTGACTTTTTCTTCGATAAATCTTCAGAATTGGTCTTGGACTTCCGTTCTTTTTGCACTCTTGATTTCTTGACTTCGTCTTTCGTCTTTTTCTTTGATAAAAGCCCGTGAAAGCCCGTGTTTTCCTTCCTTTTCACATTTTGATCCTAAATCACAACAAAAACACAAACCACGCATAACTCCGACATTTATGACCCAAAATACACGTTTTGGCTTGGTTATTATTGTAATTAAGTGGTAAAAGGATGGGTGTTTACACACCTATCAGCAACAGACCAAAAGTGCTAAAGCTTTCATCAAAGGGCGCTTTGGTTTTCGCGATCCCCCTTTTTTTAATCAAAGTTCTAAATCAAACGCATCCGATCAAGAAAGATATATCAAACTATCAAAGTTTTAGATCAAACTGATCCACTCAAGAAACATCTATTTTAGATCCAACTTATAGATCTGTGTTAGGTGAGAGATAGATGAGAGAAACAGTGACCCCCTCTTTATTCTTTGTGTGTTTTTTTTGTTATTATAAACATACCAACCCCCAATAATAAACGGCCATGTCTCGTTTTCTTACACCGAACTTAAACGGAAAACGGATGAACACCCAATCAACGGTTGAGGTCGATTGTTACTCCCGTTAAGTTTGTGTGTGAGAAGCCAATCAACGGCTGAGGTCAACTATGAGGTACAACAGTACCATCTGAGAAGAAAACGTGGGTGGTTTTGATTTTTTTATTTGCAAACAACAGTGCAACAAAGCATAAACAAAGAAGTTGTGAGGGGTTACTGTGAGAGAGAGGTTGGTATAATGTGTAAGGAAGGAGAATAAAATATTTGGGTTGTGAAGGGATCACTGTTCCTAGGGGAACGTGATTCCCGTATATTATTATAGATACAATTGGAAAGACTGGGTCATTTGCGAGGAGCAAGGGATCCGAATAAGTGTTAAAAGGGTAGTTGTATAAATTAATTGTGTTTGAAATCTGCCAATTATGTATATATCTAGTAACTAAATAACTATGAATAAATCAAACAGAAAGTAAAATAATGAAGTAACTAGTTATGTAGTTACTAGAGTTACTAGATTATTCATAGTTATTTAGTTACCTAGATTATATACATATCTCGGTGAGCGCCCTTTCACATTCATGGCTCGCTATTAAAGATGCCAATGTATTAAACATGTCTCGCTATATACTAAACAACTACACACACGGAGATATTTACTTGGGTTAAATCCTAAGGCCCCGTTTGGTTTGTTGTAATTCAATGTAATTAAATGTAATTGTAATTCAATTACATTACATATGCTGTTTGGTTTGCATAATGAATGGAATTATAACTCAAATTACATTACGTAGGTTGTTTGGTTTGCGTTGTAATTGTAATTCTGACATTACAATTACATCCATTGAAGGAATTCAGATTACATAAGAAGTTGGATGGAAAGTTTTGAATAATAATAATAATAATAATAATAATAATAATAATAATAATAATAATAATAATAATAATAATAATAATAATAATAATAATAATAATAATAATAATAGGTTTTACCATTAGAGCGCGCGCTGCTGTACATATTTTCCATAGAATAGGTTTTACCATTGCTAAAGGGGTGGGAGCGCAGATAGTATCTCGACTCCCATCCAATTTGTTGTAAATCCCTTTTTGTTTCTAATAAAGTGATGGTTTAATAATAATAATAATAATAATAATAATAATAATAATAATAATAATAATAATAAGGATAATAGTAATAATTAAATAATAATAACAGTAATTATTTTTTTATCATTATTTAAAAAGTTATTATTAATAATTATTAATAAAATAGTTATTATTATATTATTAAAATATTTATATAATAAACTAATAAAATAATTATTATTATATAATAAAAATAATGATATACAAATATTAATATAAAAATACTAGTATAAAAATATTAATATAAAAATATTAATATAAAAATATTAATAGAAAAATATTAATATAAAAATATTAATATAAGAATATTAATATAAAAATATTAATAAAATAGTTATTATTATTTATAAATTATATAAATAAAAAATTATTTATTCATATAATAATTATCAAAAGTTAATTATAAGTAAAAAACTTACAATTAGAAAAATAAAAAAATAATATTATATTAAAATAAATATAATATTACTAAATATATTGAATTTTGTATTAATATAATTATTTTATTAATTATTATTAATAAACTTATTAAATATTATAAAAATAATTTTATTAAAATAAAAAAACTATTTTTATTAAATAATTTTTTGTTATTATAATTTTTTAAATATTATAATAATAATAATATTATTTATTATTTTAGTAATGTAATATTATTAAATATTATAAAATTAATATTAATAATATTATTAAATATCATAGCAATCATTTATTAAATATTTTATGAAAATATAAAATAATTTTATTATTTATTATTTATAATATCATAATAATAATCTTATTATTATTTTATTCAAAATTTCAATTATTTAATTATTATTACTTATTGTATTTATTATTATTATTATTGTTATATATTTTATTTTATATTTTTATTATTAATATTTTATTTTTATTTATTTTTTATTACTATTATTTTTATTTATTATTATTTTTTAGTTTAAAATTGAATTACATTACGTTGGTAACTAACCAAACAAAATGGAAGAATATATCAATTACAATTCAACACATTACCTCTTTTTCAATTACAATTCATTCCAATTACAATTCTTTTCACCAATTATAATTCATTTCAAAACATACTGTGAATTAAACGCACCCTAAGATTCATGCCGACCACATCAAAGTGTGATGCTTATTTTGGTAGTCTCAATATGAAAAAATGCTCAAGTTCTAAAGTATGTTAATTGATAAAATAGAAAGACTTAATCCTCACAATAATAGGCATATGAATGTGCACTTAAATTTAAGGGTAAAACTAGTTTACTTAAGAAAAACATGTCTAAAATTATTAATCTATCTTATATAATAAACCAAAATAATTTACAAGTATTTTAAAGCACAAATTTTTAATTTGTTTCCTGAATTGACACCAATGTACAAGATTTTTAATGCACACCTCATAAAACAGTTTCATAAAATACAATTCTATACATTCAAAAACTTGATAAGAAAAATTCAAAAAATTTTGAAATTCAAAACTACAAAACAGATTAGTGGATTTAGGAAAGGTTTTTATGGCCATTATTATTGAATGGGTCAAGACGCTCCTCCCCTAAATTAACTCTAAACCTAAAACCTATATAAGCGCCCCCCCCCCCCCCCCACACCCATGGTTCTAAATAGCACGCCTCGTAGCGGGCTATAGCGTGAAGCGTGGCCTCCACATTACGAAACAGACTAAGGCGCCATCTCTAGGTGTAGCGTGCTAAAAAGCGGCATAAAGCGCGATATAGCGTGCTATAGCGCGTAGCGTGACACTTTTTTTTGAATCTTTTTGCAAATTTACAGGATTTAGGCTTGTTTTCTAGTTTTAGGCTATTTAGTAGACTTGTGCTTAGTAATATTACTATAGGGAAACATCCTTGAGTAACCATTATCCGATTTTGTTTTAAATTTGATTTGAAGTATTGCTCCATTTTGTAAACTCTCTATATAAATATTAATTTATAAATATTTTGTGCCGCTATATATCACGCTTCAGAAAAAGCTATAGCTTCGCTATAGCTTGTATAGCTTGAAGCTTGAGAATACCGCTACGCTACGCTTCACGCTATTTACAACCTTGCCCACACCTCATCTGCAGCAAAAAATCACAATGTTCGGCATCCATATTTGTGCAATCTCTTATGTTAATGCAAGTGATGCCTAAAAACATTATTAGTGTTAACAAATCTTTCTTAGTTTTGATCACAACAAACCATACAACACATTTAGTGTAAAACACAAAATGAATTATTTAACTAACACTATCATCAAGGTAATAATCATATCACTAACCTTTCTTAATCATACTTAGTGATCATCAAAATGATTATCCTTAGAACTCACTTTTGTTAATATGACAAAAGACTTTTTAATAAACTTTCTTTTTTAGAAAATGTTTTATTAAAATGGAAAATGAAAATTTTAAAATAGCATATTCCAAATGCTGTTAGAATATCCTTTGAAGGTTTCAAATACCTCAGATATTTCCACCCCACTAAAAGACAAAAAACGGAGCGGAGTCTAGTGGCGGTACCTTAAGTACCTACGCGGTTCCTTAGCGATAAGGTACCGCGGGGTGAGATAAGGTACCGCGCACAGCTAGCCGTTATAGATCCGTTATACTTTGTCTCCTTTAAATAGTGGGTCAAATCTCATTTTCCAGTAAGCCTCTTGGACGTTTTTCTCAGCCCTCTTTCTATTTTCCATAGCATAATCATTAGTAAATGATCACTTAAATTGTTAAGGATGTTTACATATGATTATCCTCTTGATCCCCTCCTTTACCTTGTCCAATGAGAAGATCACTCACTCACTAGTGTTGTGATAAAGATGAATCTATGAGCTAGTCATATTCATCATGATACCCTTTTTGTTTTAGGTCAATCCAATGTATTTATGAATACTTGGACTAGTTGTGTTCATCCAAGTTATTTGTGGATACTTGGATTTGTTGTGTACATCCATTGCATATGTGTTTGCTTGGATTTGTGTTTTGTAAATCCAAGCTACATGTGTGTACTTGGATAAGTCTAGTTGAGTTGTAATAGATTTGATTAGGAGTTCTCACTAAACTATAAAGTGATGTGGTTGTGTCTTGTGAGTTCTCACTAAACTTAAAAGTGATTAGTAGTTGTGTTGTGTGAAGTTCTCACTTAGCTTCAAAGTGAAGAGTCGTGAAGATTGGTTCTAGCTTTCGATTAGAACTCGACATCTAGCCTTGTGTCGTAAAATGGTGAAGTAGGCAACGTCGTGAAGATTGGTTCTACCTTAAGATTAGAACCCGACATCTAGCCTTGTGTCGTTAAATTGTGAAGTAGGCAATGTTGTGTAGATTGGTCCTAGCTAAAGATTAGGTCTCGACATTTAGCTTAGTGTCGGAAAATAATGTAAGCAACGATGTAAGGTTTTCTCCGCCGAGAAGGGAGCTTATGGATATAGTGGAAATCTCGAGTAGGTGTACTCGAGGAGTGGAGTAGAAACGAGGATAGAGCCTCGTTGTTGAACCACTATAAATCTTGGTGTCTTCCCACTAGGTTGTCTCTTTCCTTACTCTTTACTTATTTCATTATCATTATACTTACCTATTATCTTTGCTAGTGCATTTGAATTGAATCTAATTATTATGCAACTTAGCCTCAAGTAAAAGATAGTTTTGATATAAACCAAATTGAAAGTAATTTTAATTTGGTCACCAATCGAAGAGAAACTATTCAACCCCCTCCTTCTAGTTTCTACAATTGGTATCAGAGCGATGGTCACTCAAGATCTTTAAAGTATATTGTACTTTGAAACTTGGATCGATCCATTGTCTCCTCAAATTAGAAGGTCTAGTTGTACTAAAGTTTCTCTTTGGTCAAAACTATGTTTTCTTTGAAAATAGGTCTTTTAATTGATAATATTGCATCCCACTTAAGATTAGTAGCCTTTATGCATTTTAGATATACTCTTGAAATGTATCTACTAGTTTTCATCTTGCTTTGTGTAGGTACTCATGAAGATCAATCACTTAATTGGTTGTGGATTGAGTTACTTGCACTTGTAGAAGACTCATCTTCATTGATCTTTAACATCTTTGAATGATGATACCAAGATGATTGGGAATGATACTAGTCCTTGAAGACTTAGTACTCATCATAGTCATTGATTGGGCATAGCACTTATTCCTTCATGGATTGCTCTTTGTGGCCAAGGTACGCTTTCGTTCTTCCACACGTCCTTTGATCATTCTTTTGATCATTACTTGACTATGTGCTTGTTCTCGGCATCCTTGCGTTGACATTTATTTGTGGTTTGTGCTTCCTTTCCTTTATCCTCTCAAACCTTCATTGCTTGGATACTTGACTCACTATGGTGATGTAGAGTGAGTTAGTAGAAGCTTAAAGTATCAAGCATGATTTCCATGGTTTGCACCCATACGGTTAGTAGGCCCTTTGTGGGAGAGAAAGTGAATTAATACCTTGCTCATATTTTGGTTTAGACTAAGACTATATTGAAAGTGATCTTAGTCTATACTTGAATAATTGCTTTGTGTTTATTCATTACCAAAGCCCTTTAACGTTTCGCCGGAAAGGCACGTCTTAAACCACTATATATGACACAAGCTCTTCGTTACCACCATTTGAAGATTGTCATTATTCCCTTGAGCATCTTTCCTAGTCTTGATTCACCTCCCTTGACTTCTCTCAACTTAGTCGTTTTGCTACGAGTAGTCGTTTGTCCGTTTCGGTTCTTTTCGATCTCGATTTAACTCGTAATCCTTCGTTATGGCATATTGCTTAGTGTTATGATGATCCAATGATATTCTAAAAGGCTCATGATATAATTTTAAGTATTTTAGAAAAACTTGGTTTTTAAAATTTGGCGTTTTTCATAGATAAAAACCTGCCTCTGTAGGCGGTTCTTTATCTCGGCGGCTCAAACCCGCGGTTCCTTATCGATAAGGTACCGTGGACAGTAAGTTTTGTCAGAGCGCCAGTTTGATTATTTTATTCTTTTTCAAACCAAACCCTCTCTCTCCCAAAAACACACAACCGACGGTTTACCCTTTTTCCATCATTGTTGAAGCTTCCAAAACCTTCAATCACTCAAATTAATTGATTCCAAGTTGTGGGTTTCACTCATCCTTCATCTAACATCAATTAATTGTAAGTATTTTCTTTCAATTTCATCTATTTTGTTCTAGGGTTCATCCTTTCATAATTGGGGATTTTTAAAATTGAAATTGAATTAAAACCTTAATAGGAATATGGGTTGACATGGTTATTTTACTATGATTCCTTAGGTTGATATTCATTAAGATTTCACTAAAACCCACTTGTAGAACAAATCCGAATTTAGGCTAAATGATTTTGGTTGAATGATGGATTTGAGATAAACCCATGAACAAGTAGGTAATGACATTGTTAATGCTTACCTAAAAACCTTGTTTTGAAAAACCAATGTTCTAATCCATTATTGATCTAACATAGATCATGTGTTCTTGGTTAATGATGGAATAGACACATTGTGAACATGAAAATGATATGGATTCAATCCTATGTTTGTCAAGAAATTGATATAACACATTCTCATATTTTTGATCTTTAATTTTTATTTTTCATATGAGTGATTGGAAAGATATTTTCGTTTTTAGGTACTTGTCATGTCTTCAAGATATCAAAAAGATCATGAACGAACACGAGCATACATGCCCTCTTCTCATTACCCTCATTTGATTCACTCTCACAAAAACTCGTCTAAGTCTCTTGAACATCGTTGTTTCCATGAAGGACGCATCGTTTGTTTCAATTCTGCAAATGAGCTTATTCGCTTCATGTTTAAGTCTATTGGGTTTGATTGTCTTCTTAATATTGATGAGCCAATATTTCATTCGTTTCTTATGGAGTTCTTTAGCACATTCACATTGATAGGCATCAATAATGGTTTATCTATACGATTTTCCATAATGGGGAAAATCATTATTTACACTCTTGAAGAATTCGGTAATATTCTTGGAGTGCCATCTAATGGTCAATGTCGATTCACCGATGCTTGGAGTATTAACTCTTTAGAATCGGCCCCTATTGATGCTCATTATGTGACTGTGCTTCCATCGTCTTCGGACATCATTCATGTCATTTCTAAACCTCGTGAACATCCTATTCTTGGTAAATCTCAAAGAGTTGTTCGAACTCTCTCCCCTTGGGAATTACTTACTAGCGATCTTAATGATTTCATGATTCCTTGGGCCGAAATCATTAGGGAAAATGCAATGTGTCTAGATGGGAATCGGGACTTAGTACCCGCTTGTCTTGCACATATGTTGTATTGTGTTGCTACTACAACTCCTTACAATCTCGCATTTTTCATAGCTAGAAGAATTAGATCTGTTCTTCTTGAGTCTGAGTCAAGTCTTCCCTACGGAATGCTTCTGTCTCGTCTTTTTAGAAGAGTCCTTATTGACTTTCCATCTCTTCTCTCGTCACCTTATCACTCCGTTGATCGTGTCATGTCTCCCATTCAAGGGAACATTTCACCCGAGATCAATGTGAACTCGAGTCAAGTCGAAAATACTTCTCAAGAAGAGTCTTTTAGCATTCCTCCTTCCAATTTCATCAACTTCATGACTTCTTCTATCTCAATTTCTTCCTCCCATGAAATTGATTCCGATTATCAATTTTATCTCAATCATCTTCTTCGAGAACGTCTCAGAAGTGAATCAAGAAATTAGAAGTTATGCTCATGATTATATGCCACTCTCATCAAGGACGGCTTCTTGTTTTCTTTTCTTCATTTGGTTGTGTATTAACTTATGTTACATGTTTGAATTATTATTTATGTTGATCCTAAATGTTGCTTATGCAATCTTGATTGTGTTTTACATAGCTTTGTGCATGCCTTATGATAGTTAGCTTATTAGATTATGATCTGTAGTCAACTTTGGCTTGTGAATCTTTTGGTAAAAAAATCTGGGTTTATCATAAACTGGGATGAGAAATTTTTGAAAGCCCTCTGGTCGCGGTTCCATATCGACCCGCGGATCCTTATCGATAAGGAACCGTCGGTCCTAGATAAGGAACCGCCAGCCACTGTGCACGACAGCATCTTTGCTTTACACTGTTTTCTTAAATCTGTGTAAACCTTGCATGATTTTCAGTAATAAACTGCACATTTCCTAAACTAGGTTACCTAAATTCATTATTCACCTAAAATGATTTTAACCCATTACTAGTTTGGATCATCCCCTCACCCATTTAAACCCACCTTGTTTGCCATGTTCTTCACACATCAAACATACTTCCCTAAACCTTAAACCACCCTAAACAACCATGGTGTGTACCAAAACCTCAAACACTTCCAAGACCTCCACCCCAAGGAAAACACTCAAAATAAGGATTAAGGTAGCCAAGCCTAACTCCTCACCTTTCCACACACCTAAGAATGAGATAGCTCCTATCCTCATTTCTTCATCACCTTCCCCACCTCTTGCACCATGCAAGACATCATCCACCCATGGTACTAACCACTCCATTGGTTCTACCTGCTCTTCATTCAACTCAAGAATGAATGAGCTCTCTTCACCCTTCAATTATAAGTCGGTATTCTGGCACAAGCTCACTTGGTGTAATTATTTGCCTATTCTACCATCACTTGCTAATAATTTATCTGCAATAAGTAAGGTCGTACGATTTGAAAAGTTACTTAGCTTCTAGCCCAAGATCGTTTAAAAGTTGCTCGGTAATGATAAGAGTTCATAGCCAAGGCATAACTTATGAAGCGGGGCGTGAAGATTGGCGAGTCCGAAAAGGCCCTAACAAGGCATGAGGATTCAATCTTATTGCTAAAGATCCAAGGTGATGTGAAACGCATTATTCCCAAAATCAATATGAAGGATCAAGACTCACGACGAAAAGCAATCAACTCCCGTAAAGATCATGGAGAAGTCTATCCGAAAAGACCCTAACAAGGTATGAGGATAAATAGATCCAATTCCGAAAAGGAGGCGGATCGTTGTATCTCAAAATCCCAAATAACGATTGAAGAAATAATGATGAAGTCGTGGTCAACAAAGTTGGAGTACCCCTCAAAAGTCTCCAAGTGAAGAAACTCTATTACGAAGAGAAGACCATTATCTCAAGAACATCTCTCAAGATATGAAGTATGAAGTACATGCCAAATATCGGCCCGAGAAAGGTCTCAAATCGCGAAGCGAGTTATGCCAAGATATGAACTTTTTGATATCCCGAGAAGTAGTTTTAAGAGATTTTGTCCTTTAGCTAACTATTGATCAAATCGTCCTACTTTGCTTTCAGCCTAAATAAACTATCGAAATAAGTCCAAAAATGCATCTTCATGATCATTCTAAGACAAAAATAAAATATAAGAGATACACCTAGGAATAAGGGAGTTTAAGCATATAATTAAGCCATGTGTGTAAGTGTTTGATTTGCTAACTTATAATAACAATGATCTCGTTTTTAAGCTTAGTTTGGGGAACGTGAAACTTGAGAGTGATAAATCTTCGCAGCACCGAAGCCCTAATGTAAGTCTTAGATCTCTTTGCAAGTTATTTCCATATAGCTATTTTCAATTGAAAATGGTTTTCCATCCTTTTGTTTGCTTTAAAGTTTTAATTTCTCTTAGTATTTTAATTTTTGTTTAGTGGTATTTTAATAAGGCCAAGGTTGATTGATTATGAGAAAAGTGTAAATTTGCTTTATCACTGAGCATTGCATGAGGGCATGTCAATGGTTAAGTGTAGGGGATTTGATAGGTGTGAAAACACCAATCCTTTTACCATTTATTTCTGGCTAAAACGAGACCAAAACACGTATTTAATATCATTTGTTTGGAATTATGCGTGGTTTTTGTGTTTATTGTGTTTTCAGATTCAACCGGATGAATATTGAAGAAAACATGGGATTGCACGGGTTTTATCGAGGAAAAAGACTCAAGACGAAGTCTATTGTCCAAAAGATGCAAAAGATTTGAAGTCATTGTGCCTATTTGAAGATTTATCGAAGAAAAGGACCAAAGATGGAAGATTTACATATGTCGAAGGAACTCGAGTCTAAATAAATGAAGAAATATTAAGACGAGTTTAATTAATCCCGAGACGACATCGATAAAGACAAATGAATTAAATCGAGTCGAGAAGAAAAAGAAAGAAGGAAGCACCACACATGCACTTCCCAACTCCCTATAAATACCCTCCTAATCACATTAGGAGGGGAGTTAGTTTTTAGTTTTAGTTTTCATTTTTTCACTTTTCTTTCTAGTTTTAGAGAGAGAAAGTTCTCCACTTTCTCTCACTAAGTTTTCATTTTTTCTTTCTTTTAATCTTTCAAGATTAAACCTTTTGTATTGTTGATTTCATTAATCAAGTTCTAGTTAAGCTTTTAATCTTTCATCTCTTTCTACCTTTCTTGATTTTAGTTAATTTTTGGTGCGTAATACATTAAATCCGTGTTGATCTTGATGTTTTTGTGCTTAAAAAGTTAATCTTTTTGTTCCTACATAAGCTTTCATTCGATTAAGCTTTAAGATCCTTGTGCTTATTGGCTTATTCGCTTCTTTTAGCTTATTTACTTTTAAAAGTTTTCTTAAAAAGTTCATCTTTTTATGGTTTGATTTTAAAGTTTGCTTATTATAAGTTTGGATAAGTTGTTATTTGTGCTTATTTAGTCCATTTTATTATAGATTCATTCAAGTTTGGTGATTAGCTTATCAAAATAGCTTATTACTTGCTTATTTTTCGGATAAAAAAGGTAATCGGAAAGGGTAAACCCCTTTCCAATCATGTATTCCGACCACCCCTCATTCCGATCACATAGATCGGAAAAGGGTTTTCAGCTTTCCGATTTGCTCCCCCTCGTTCCGATCACCTAATCGGAATAGGGTTTATATCATTCCGATTGGTTCTGTTTTATGATATTCCGATTGTGGACTTATTTTCTATACATTCTGATCTGGATCTTATCCCCATATTCCGATTTGTCATTATTCCGATTGGGGGTCATACCTACATTCCGATCATTGTTTCCGATTTGCCATTATTCCGATCACGTCTCTTTTTGTGTATTCCGATTGGGGTGGTAATTGACATTCCGATTGGGGTTATTGTTACACATTCCGATTGCATCAGTATTCCGACCAGGGGTGTTGTTGACATTCCGATTTGTCTTATTCCGACAGCATATTCCGATCTGACTTCATTTTGCATTTCGATGGTTTAATTCCTTGTTTTTACAAAGTTTTCAAGTGTTAGTTTTATTAAGTATTCAAATATTTTTTCTAATCTTGCCTTTAAGTTTTCAAGCATTTATTTTTAACTCGTCATTTTAGTTTAATCTTTAAAGCTCTTTTTACTCAACGACATTTACATTTATTTGTTATTAGTTTAAAAATTAGATAGCCAAACAAACCAACCTTTTTTTTAGTAACCAAGAACAAACTATTCCACTTTGAACCGTGATCAATTCGAGAAGATTCCGAGAACTAATCTGAACCCCAATGAAAACACATGTATCAAATGGCGCCGCTGCCGGCTCTTCTCGTTAAGATTACCAGTTTTTTGTGAGAACTTGGATTTTGGGATCCGTTCGCCGTGAACGTTACTTTTTCATAAAAACTTTCAAAAACCCTAAAAAATATAAAATTTTCAAAAATCCTAAAAAATAAAAAAACATAAAAAAGACAAAAATCTTTCTTGTTTGCTTTGTTTGTTCTTTTGCAGGTGCATGCGTACACGATCAACGTCTTATCAAGAGCCCGAGCCTCTCGAAGACTTAGACATGGCCGGTGTACACAACAACAATAACAATCCACCTCAAAACAACAACAATAACAATCCACCTCTCAACAACAATAATAACAACAACAATGAACCTTTACCGGACAATCGCCCGATGATTGAACTTTTGCAAGCACATGTGGAGGGAAACAATGATCCAATTGTCATACCCGCGATTGCAGCCAACAACTTTGAGCTCAAATCTGGCTTTATTCAGATGGTCTCAGCTCAACCATTCTTGGGGCGTACCATTGATGATCCTCATGACCACATCAAGAGATTCTTGCAACTCACAAATACGGTCAAATTCAATGGTGTTCCACAAGAGGTAATCCGTTTACAACTTTTTCCCTTTTTCTTTAGAGGGACAAGCCCGGCATTGGCTTGCAAAGGAACCGCCACAAAGTATTCTGACGTGGACGGATTTGGAGACCAAATTTATCAACTACTTTTTCCCACCCTCTCGTACTACCGCTTTGCGGAATGAAATCATTAATTTTGAACAAAAGTACGATGAGTCTTTTAGTGAATCTTGGGACCGTTTTAAAGATCTTTTAAGAAAGTGCCCACAACATGGTTTTACCAAAGTGCACCAAATTAATACTTTTTATAATGGTTTAAGCATGAATGACCAAGATTCACTAAACAGTGCCTCGGGGGGGGGGGGGGGGGGGGGGGGGGGAATATTTTGGTTAAGACTTCCAATGCCGCTTGGGAAATTATTGAAAATAAGTCTCGTGTGCAAACCAAGAGTGTTCGGACCAATGCCGCTAGTGCTAGTACTAGTGACAACGACAAGCGACTTGACAAAATTACTACGCTTCTTGAATCGCTTGTTACCCACACCGTTAACAATACCAACAGCATCAATGCTAAAAACGCTCACGACGCTCAAGTCAATGCTGTTAGCCAACCATGTGAGATATGCGGGGGTCCTCACTCTTACACCACTTGTACCGCCACCCAAGACTATCCTTCTGAGAATGTTAATGCAGCATACGGTACCTATCCTCCGGCCGCTTTTCAAGCTCGCCCTCAAGGTGACCGCAACTTGCTTAGCTACCGCTCAAACAACTTTCTTTCCCCGCCCGGTTTTCCTCCTAACAATCCAAACCAACAACAAAACCTTAATCGCCCTCCTCAACAACAACCTCGTGCACCATACCAACCACCTCACAAACAACCATATCCACCTCAAAGAAACAACCAAGTTTACCAACAACCTGCTTATCAACCACCCGCCTACAATGCTCCTCCCAACCAACCCACCGCATTACACCAAGATATTGGAACCTACATGAGGACTAATGATGTGATCGTGGACAATCTCCAACGGGAAGTGCTCAACTTGAAAGCAGACACGGTGAAACAAGGGAACGATCTACGAGCTGATATGAGAAACACTTTGGCAAGTCAAACGAATGACTTAAGGAACATGATGGCTAGTTTCTTCCAAGGTAATCAACCCTCTTCTTCAGGTACTCTTCCGAGTAACACCGTTGCGAATCCAATAGGGGAGATGAAAGCAATCACCACTCGCAGTGGCAAAGGTACCAAGGAACCCGAGCTTCCTATACCTCCACCGGTGATTGTGACTAAGGCAAACGAGACACCTGCTCCTATTCCTCATCCTTCTACTTCCCCAATTTCTCCACCTCTTACTTCTACCCCTCCTCCACCCAAGGATGTGAGTGATCCTTCGATCCCAAAGACTTCCTATTCTTCTGATATACCTTATCCCTCAAGGTTGAGGAAAGAGAAGCTTAAAAGCAAGGACGATATTCAGGTTTCGAACTTTCTCAAAATGTTTAAACAATTGAATTTCAACATCTCCTTCGCTGAGGCTCTCGCTCACATGCCCAAATATGCGAAAATGTTCAAAGATCTTCTTAGTGACAAGGAGAAGCTTCTTGATATTGCTAACACCCAACTTAATGAGAATTGCTCTGCGGTTCTTTTAAGGAAATTGCCAACCAAGGTTGGTGATCCGGGTCGTTTCTTAATCCCTTGCAACTTCCCGGGAGTAGAGAATTGCATGGCCCTAGCCGATCTAGGTGACAGTATTAATCTAATGCCTCTAAGCGTTTGGAAGAAATTATCTCTCCCTGAGCTAGTCCCCACCAAAATGACTTTGGAATTAGCTAATCGTACGGTTGCTTATCCAGTGGGGATAGACGAAGACGTTTTTGTAGGAGTCGACAAATTCACTTTTCCTGCCGATTTCGTCGTCGTCGACTACGATATGGACCCTCGGTGTGCCATTAATTTTTTGTCGTCCATTCTTGAGGACCGGCCGCACTCTTGTCGATGTTGAAGCGAGTGAGCTTATCATGAGAGTAGGTGACGATAAAATTGTCTTCAACATGGGAAAGCTTTCTAAACAGCCTTATTCATACGAGAGTGTTGATTGTATTGACGTTCTTGATGAGGCTTGTGAAGAACACTTTATTGATTCTTGTAAAAGTATTCCAACCTCTCCTCCCAATGTTGAGACCGTTTCCTCTATTGATTCATCACTATCTCTATTTGGAGAAAGTGATTTCCTTTGGAAAGATTTAGAAGCCACCATGGGAGATGTGAACTTAGAACATGACGATCCTCCCACCGATTGGGATGAAGATCTTCGCCTCATTGAGAACCTTCTTAAAGAAGACAATATTTCTCCACCATCTCCCAAGGATATTGCTATCGATGAACCGACTTTGAATACGCCTCCCATCGAAAATCCTCAGGATTTAGAACTTAAGGAGTTGCCTCCCCATCTCGAGTACGTGTTCCTTGAAGATAAGAAGAAGTCGCCCGTCATCATTGCTAAGGACTTGAACGAAGAATAGAAATCTCGCCTCATCGCCGTGCTTAAAAATCATAAGAAGGCAATTGCTTGGAAAATTTCCGATATCCGCGGAATTGATCCAAACTTTTGTAATCACAAGATTCTCATGGAAGATGACTTTAAACCCGCAATCCAGAGCCAAAGAAGGGTTAATCCTCGCATTCATGACATCATCAAACAAGAGGTTATCAAACTTCTTGATGCCGGCTTGATTTACCCTATCTCGGATTCGCCTTGGGTAAGTCCCGTCCATTGTGTGCCCAAGAAGGGAGGAATAACCGTTGTTCCCAATGAACACAACGAGTTGATTCCCACTCGTCTCGTTACTGGGTAAAGAGTTTGTATTTATTATCGCAAGCTCAATGATGCCACGAGAAAAGATCACTTTCCTCTTCCTTTCATGGATCAAATGCTCGAGCATCTAGCGGGTAATGATTATTACTGCTTTTTAGACGGTTTATCTGGGTATTTTCAAATTCCCATCGATCCCAAAGACCAAGAAAAGACCAAGTTCACTTGTCCCTACGGAACATTTGCTTACAAATGTATGCCTTTTGGTTTATGCAATGCTCCTGGGACGTTCCAAAGGTGTATGATGGCTATCTTCCATGACATGGTTGAAGAAACTATGGAAGTATTCATGGATGATTTCTTGGTTTATGGCGATTCATTCTCTGCTTGCCTTGCCAATTTAGAACGTATGCTTAAGCGGTGTGAAGACACTCGCCTTGTTCTTAATTGGGAAAAATGCCATTTCATGGTAAAAGAGGGCATCGTGCTAGGACACAAGATCTCCAAAGCCGGTCTTGAAGTGGACCGTGCTAAAGTCGATGTTATTTCTAAGTTGCCTCCACCTTCAACTGTGAAGGGTGTGAGAAGTTTCCTTGGTCATGCGGGCTTCTACCGTCGATTCATCAAAGATTTTTCTAAAATCGGTCGCCCGATGACCCACCTCTTGGAAAAAGATACTCCTTTTATCTTTTCCAACAAGTGTATTGAAGCCTTCAACCTGCTTAAGGATAAGCTAACTAAGGCACCGGTCTTGGTTACCCCTAATTGGGAGCTTCCCTTTGAGTTGATGTGCGATGCTAGCGACTATGCTATTGGAGCGGTTTTGGGCCAAAGAGTGAACAAACACTTCCAACCGATCCATTACGCTAGCAAGACAATGACAGGGGCTCAATTGCATTACACGACAACCGAAAAAGAGCTTTTAGCTGTTGTCTATGCTTTTGAAAAATTTCGCCCCTATCTTGTCCTTTCTACCACCATCGTGTATACCGATCATTCCGCGTTGAAGTACTTGTTAACTAAACAAGATTCCAAACCAAGACTTCTTCGCTGGGTTTTGCTACTTCAAGAATTTAAAATCGAAATTCGTGATAAGAAGGGAGCTGAAAACCTAGCCGCGGATCATCTCAGTAGACTTGAGGATCCTTACCAAGGGGATCTTCCGAACAAAGAGATCAATGACTCTTTTCCCCTGGAGACCTTAATGTCTATCAACTCGACTTCTGATGAAACCCCGTGGTTTGCGGACATTGCAAACTACTTGGCGGGTGGAATTCTCGTTGACGGGTTAACATCCCAACAAAAGAAGAAGTTCTTTAAAGACATTAAGACTTACTTTTGGGATGACCAATATCTATTCAAACAATGTGCGGATTTGATTATTCGCCGATGTGTTGATGGACCGGCAGCTTTAGAAATCCTTGACGCTTGCCACAAAGGACCCACCGGTGGTCACTTTGGTCCCAACTACACCGCCAAAAAAGTGTTTGACTCGGGATTTTATTGGCCCACCGTCTATCCTGACGCTCACGAGATGGTTAAACGTTGTGATGCTTGCCAAAAACAAGGCAAGATCACACATAAAGACGAGATGCCTCAGAATTTCATTCAAGAATGTGAAATCTTTGACGTTTGGGGTATCGACTTTATGGGGCCATTCCCTTCCTCTAAAGGAAACAAATACATCCTTGTAGCCGTCGACTACGTGTCTAAATGGGTTGAAGCCAAAGCTTTACCCACTAATGACGCAAGGGTGGTTTGTAACTTTTTAAAATCGTTGTTCGCTAGATTCGGTGTGCCTCGTGCCATTATTAGTGATCGCGGGACTCATTTTTGCAATGATCAATTTGCAAGAGTCATGGCTAAGTATGGTGTAAATCATCGTCTTTCCACCGCCTACCACCCACAAACTAATGGTCAGGCTGAAATCTCTAACCGAGGATTAAAGCAAATTCTTGAAAGAACCGTGGGAGAGCATCGTGCCTCATGGGCTGATAAACTTGATGATGCTTTGTGGGCTTTTCGTACCGCATACAAGACTCCGATTGGTTGTACGCCATATCGTCTCGTGTACGGGAAAGCATGCCACCTCCCCATTAAGTTGGAGCACAAGGCTTACTGGGCCTTGAAGTGGGCTAACTTCGATATCAACAAAGCCGGTGACCTACGCAAGATCCAACTCAATGAGCTCAATGAACTCTGTAATGACGCTTATGAAAATTCTTTGATCTATAAGGAAAAGACTAAGCTCATTCACGACTCTAATATTAAAAACCGAGAGTTCCAAGTTGGAGACAAAGTTTTGCTCTTTAACTCTCGGTTGAAAATCTTTTCGGGCAAGCTGAAATCTCGTTGGTCCGGCCCATTCACCATTGCCCAAAATTTTCCATATGGTACTCTCGAGCTCGCTCAACCTAATGGACCTAATTTTAAGGTGAATGGCCAACGAGTGAAGTTGTACTTTGGTGAGGACATCTCTCAAGAGATGATTCCATCCCTCACCACGTTTCCCATGAACTAATTTTGGGTCGAGTCAGGCTCGTGACTCGGTTATCAAAAACAAGCGCTCCTCGGGAGGCAGCCCGAGTATCTATCCTTTTCTGTTTAACCTCCTAAGTGTAGGGGGGCCTCTATAGGTGTTTGTGTTTGTGTGGTGATGTGATTACAGGGATGAATGCACTTTTGGAACCTTTGAAGAACCGTGCTCCCGTGTTATCCGCAAATCCGGTTCTATCTCTCAACTATCGTGATTCAATTTTCTTCATACTCACATTTGAAATTGATCACTTTAGTCGTCTCTTCCTTAGCTTGATTTAACCAACGTGCACAATGTCATAAGTGTAGGGGAGACCTTTCCCAAAACATTGAGGACAATGTTTATCTTAAGTGTAGGGGGGACTTCTATCGAAGTTTTAAGTGGACTTTTCCATGAAAATGCCTTCATTTAACCGGAAAATCATCTTTTTCAACATTTTTCAAATTTTTAATTAACTTTGGCCATTTAGTCGTAATTTTTAAAATTTTTTTATCGTTGCTTTCATATGTATATATCCCGCAATAAAGTCAAAAATATTATTAAGTGGTGTAGCTAGTTTAGAAATCTTTGACATATTAGGCCCGTTGCGATTATTTTGACTCAACCCGAATAGACTTATCCAAGTTTATTCTAGCTAGTATCCTTAACCATGTAGACCTTAATTGGTTTATTAGGCTAAGCATCCACGAGTCTCATTACTTGAGATTTTAAATTGTGGAGAACGAGAAATGATAGAGTCAATTATAAGTCGGTATTCTGGCACAAGCTCACTTGGTGTAATTATTTGCCTATTCTCCCATCACTTGCTAATAATTTATCTGCAATAAGTAAGGTCGTACGATTTGAAAAGTTACTTAGCTTCTAGCCTAAGATCGTTTAAAAGTTGCTCGGTAATGATAAGAGTTCATAGCCAAGGCATAACTTATGAAGCGGGGCGCGAAGATTGGCGAGTCCGAAAAGGCCCTAACAAGGCATGAGGATTCAATCTTATTGCTAAAGATCCAAGGTGATGTGAAAAGCATTATTCCCAAAATCAATATGAAGGATCAAGACTCACGACGAAAAGCAATCAACTCCCGTAAAGATCATGGAGAAGTCTATCCGAAAAGACCCTAACAAGGTATGAGGATAAATAGATCCAAGTCCGAAAAGGAGGCGGATCGTTGTATCTCAAAATCCCAAATAACGATTGAAGAAATAATGATGAAGTCGTGGTCAACAAAGTTGGAGTACCCCTCAAAAGTCTCCAAGTGAAGAAACTCTATTACGAAGAGAAGACCATTATCTCAAGAACGTCTCTCAAGATATGAAGTATGAAGTACATGCCAAATATCGGCCCGAGAAAGGTCTCAAATCGCGAAGCGAGTTATGCCAAGATATGAACTTTTTGATATCCCGAGAAGCAGTTTTAAGATATTTTGTCCTTTAGCTAACTATTGATCAAATCGTCCTACTTTGCTTTCAGCCTAAATAAACTATCGAAATAAGTCCAAAAATGCATCTTCATGATCATTCTAAGACAAAAATAAAATATAAGAGATACACCTAGGAATAAGGGAGTTTAAGCATATAATTAAGCCATGTGTGTAAGTGTTTGATTTGCTAACTTATAATAATAATGATCTCGTTTTTAAGCTTAGTTTGGGGAACGTGAAACTTGAGAGTGATAAATCTTCGCAGCACCGAAGCCCTAATGTAAGTCTTAGATCTCTTTGCAAGTTATTTCCATATAGCTATTTTCAATTGAAAATGGTTTTCTATCCTTTTGTTTGCTTTAAAGTTTTAATTTCTCTTAGTATTTTAATTTTTGTTTAGTGGTATTTTAATAAGGCCAAGGTTGATTGATTATGAGAAAAGTGTAAATTTGCTTTATCACTGAGCATTGCATGAGGGCATGGCAATGGTTAAGTGTAGGGGATTTGACAGGTGTGAAAACACCCATCCTTTTACCACTTATTTCTGGCTAAAACGAGACCAAAACACGTATTTAATATCATTTGTTTGGAATTATGCGTGGTTTTTGTGTTTATTGTGTTTTCAGAGTCAACCAGATGAATATTGAAGAAAACATGGGATTGCACGGGTTTTATCGAGGAAAAAGACTCAAGACGAAGTCTATTGTCCAAGAGATGCAAAAGATTTGAAGTCATTGTGCCTATTTGAAGATTTATCGAAGAAAAGGACCAAAGATGGAAGATTTACATATGTCGAAGGAACTCGAGTCTAAATAAATGAAGAAATATTAAGACGAGTTTTGTAACACCCCACTTGGATAAATGGACCGTTACGTGTATTTATGTCGTGTCATCAAGCATGCAAGGCAATGTATTAAACATTAACTGACCAAACGGAAATACCGGAATCAAACATCGGTAGTCCAACATAAGCCCAAAATATAAAGATTAAGTACTGAAAGAAAAAGGACGAAACAGTGTCCAAACAATCAAAGTAAAGTAACGTAATGTGTGCATAAAAAATAAAGGAGTCTGGATAGCTCCCATCCCAATGCACGTACTCTCTTAGAAATCCTAAAATCGTCCCTGTGTACCTGCCGTTTGAAAACATGAAAGGAAACTACGGCTGAGCATGACGCTCAGTGGACGGATATAGCGTGAATAGGAAGTACTAAAAGTAATGGAACAGAAGGCTACAATGCAACTATATACTGATACGACATGTGGTAAAACTCTGCATAAAATCTGATTAACCTGTTCATATATATCCTGAAACTGAAATATAACTTATTAACTCTGAAAACATGCATTTTCTGTATTTTAGTTTGCCAAGAGCTTATATAGGTCATGAACTGAGTCAACTGCTGCATGAATACATAGAGGGGTGTCCTCGTCATGCTGTAGAGGGGTGACCTCTAAATAACTGTGCTGGGTGGAGGGATCAGCTCCAATGTGAAGGATGTAGAGCACACACCACATTCACCTGCTAAACTGTAAACTGTAGCCTAGGATGCATCCATACGCCCCACTAATAATACTGATAAAATGGCCAAGCTGAACTGAGTGGGACGATGCAGGATATCACTCTCCTGCATGTGAGTCACGACACCGGTGCCTCTAGTGCCGTGGTTACGGTACCTCCGTAACTAGTACATAAACTAATCATGCTTGTATATAATGCTCAGGCAATTTATTTAGTTATTGATATGATTACTGATAAACTTAAACATATATTGGGGAAAACATTTGGCTGAAGACGGGGAATCCTAATCATGCATAGAAAGGAAGTCCTTACTGAAAGGACGGAAATCCGTACCTCTAGTCCAGTAACTGACTGAATGGAAGACTGAACGAATACTACTCGGACTTCACGCGTGCTACATAAATAAAGGACGCGAATAAGTTAACTGATATCCGCTATGAAGATTTACTGATCTTATTGGTTTCTTATTTATTTATATTAGATATTCCATACATACAATCACGGCTAAGTTCGATCTTAAAATAATTCATTTTAATGTATTAACGTTCTACTAATAGCTACGTACAACGCATTTCTGACGATAAATATTTCTATAATAAGTATTTCGCTAAAAATAGAAAATTCCTTAATTTAGAAAGTTCTTAAAATGTTTGATTCGTTTTCTGAAAGTATACCCTTTTAAATATTTAAGAATTTATTTAATTTAATACACTTGAAATATTTATTAAATATTTATAAAACAATTTAATTTAAAAAGGTATAATATAAAAATATTTATTTTATTATTTACAAACAAGTCCCGAGCCTACCGAGCCTATCTCGGTTGCACTACCCGAATTAACATACAATACAAAATCTGTCCAAGAGTTAGTGACAGAAATTTTTGTCACCAAAAACTGTCGCTAAAACTATTCCTTTAAAACTGCATAAACCCTAACAGTTTTGCGACAGTAACACTGTCGCTAAAACTGTCGCTAATCTCAAACTAAAACCCTTTTTATTTTCTGGTTAAAGAGTTCCCACTGCCTTCTTTTGGTTCCCCCCGTTCCATATAGTTCCCACTGCTTGTTTCTGACAAACCCAAACGCACCCTTATTTTCAGAAATCACCAAACGCACCCTGTTTTGGTTTTTTTGTGGTTCGGGTCTGGCCAGCAAAAGACACCGAGACCTGCTGTGATCTCGGCTGGGTCGCGCAGCAACACACCGAGACCTTATGGTCTCGGTTTTCATGAAGTAACCAAAGCCCGACACCCCTGCTGCGGTTTTGTTCGTGGCTGACCAACAGAAACACCACCGAGACCATGAGGGTCTCGGCTGTACTCCACACCAACCCAAATCCGACCCCCTTTTTTTTTATCTTGTTAAATTACGTAAATCGTGATAGAAAGAAAAAGAAAAGACTGATTACCTTTGGTGGTGAACCCGATCTCCCTCACTTTCTTTCTTTTTTTTTTTCGGCGGCACAACACAAACCCTAATTCCTTATTTATTTTTTTTCTTGTACTGATTATGGGAAAACAAGTAACTCCCGTTTGGTTTCTTTTGTGCAAACAAAATGGGCTAAAGCCCATTATCTCCCCCTTTTTTTTTACATAACCGGCCCCTTCTTTCATTTATTTACTTTTACATTTTTTTTAAATTTCAAACTTGTATAATAATCACATTAACACTTGCATAATAATAATTCTTGTAATATTTTCTTATGTTGTTTTCGTCGATAAATTCTACGTAAATGTTTTAAATAATAAACCGCGTATTTACATTTCTCGATTTAAATACGGGTTTTACAATTCTTCCCCTCTAAAAATAATAATTCGTCCCCGAATTAAAGATACGACTATACTGGTTTTACAATTCTTCCCCTCTAAAAGAAGAATTCGTCCCCGAATTATAGGGTATTTAAGCTGACTGGTAAAAGCCAAAAATGCTATAAGCTGGAAGACATAAAAGCTGAAAAGACATACCCGAATCAAAACTGAAAGTGAGGATAAGAAGTCCGTATAGACTCCTCTGTTTCCCAAGTGGCCTCCCGCTCGGTATGGTTCCTCCACAGGATTTTAACGAAAGGAATGGTCTTCCTTCTCATAACTCGATCCTGGCGATCTAAGACTGCTTGGGGTTCCTCAATATAAGATAAATCTTCCCGAATCTGATCGAGTGGATAATTTACTTTGTGAAGCTCGTGATAGTTGTACCCCCTGAGTAATGAGACATGAAACACGTTGTGGACGTGTGAAAGCTGAGGCGGTAACACCAATCGATATGACACTTCACCAATACGTTCAAGGATTTCGAACGGTCCGATGTAACGAGGGCTAAGTTTGCCTTTGAGGCCAAAACGTCTGACACCGCGTGCGGGTGATACTTTGAGGAACACACGATCCCCAGTCTGAAAAGATAGATCTCTGCGATGCTTGTCGGCGTAGCTCTTCTGGCGAGCGCGCGCTTCTTGCAGTTTTGCCCTAGCGATGGCGACTTTTTCATTGGTCAGTTCTATCAGTTCAGGTCCTTCAATCAAACGTTCTCCAACCTGATCCCAACAAATAGGAGCACGGCATTTCCTGCCGTATAACATCTCGAATGGAGCACGCTTGATACAAGCATGCCAACTGTTGTTGTAGGCAAACTCAACCAAGCAAATATAGTCATCCCAGTGTCCTGTCCATTCTAATGCACAGGCGCGTAGCATGTCCTCTAAGGTCTGGATGGTACGCTCTGACTGACCGTCTGTCTGTGGATGGAAAGCTATGCTGAGCTTGAGCCTGGTTCCCTAAGCTTTATGTAGGCCTCTCCAGAAATGAGAAGTGAATCGTGGGTCCCTATCTGATATAATTTCGGAGGGTGTACCATGTAACCGTACAATCTCCTCGGTGAATAATTTCGCTAATTTACTGACTGCGAAATCTTTGCGAATAGGAATGAAATGTGCCGACTTGGTCAAACGATCGACAACAACCCAGATTGCATCATGTCTCTGCTGAGTCTGTGGTAGTCCGGTGACAAAATCCATAGAGATCTTATCCCATTTCCACATTGGAATATCTAATGGCTAGAGAAGACCACTGGAACGCTGGTGCTCTATCTTAACCTGCTGACAGGTTAAGCACTTAGACACAAATGTTGCGACATCCTGTTTCATGCCGCTCCACCAGAAATGCTGCTTAAGATCGTGGTACATTTTGGTGGAACCCGGATGGATAGAGAACGGAGAGCTGTGAGCCTCAGTCATTAAGGCTTCTCTGAGAGCAGGGTCTTCTGGAACGCAGAGTTTGGTACCCTGCCATACAATACCGTCGTCATCGATGCGAAATTCAGTCTGACGGTCAATGTTCTGGACAATCGCCCAGATTTCACCATCATCCTTTTGTGCGGCTTTAATCTTAGAGAGTGGATCTGGTTCTACCCTCAAACTAGCCCAGTATCCCCTTTGTCCGCGTACTAAGAGCTCAGTATCATAACGCTCTAAGTCCTGAATAATTTCTTCCTGAACTTTGATGCCATTTACCATACCTGACTTTCTGCTAAGGGCATCTGCCACTACATTTGCTTTACCTGGGTGATACTGGATACTAGTGTCATAGTCTTTCAACAGTTCTAACCATCGCCTCTGTCTCATGTTCAACTCTCGCTGTGTAAATATATACTTGAGACTTTTGTGATCGGTGAAGATATCACACGACTCACCGTATAAATAATGCCTCCAGATTTTAAGGGCGAAAACGACTGCTGCGAGCTCTAGATCATGAGTAGGGTAATTTTTCTCATACGGCTTCAGTTGACGCGAAGCATAAGCAATGACTTTCCCATGCTGCATAAGAACACAACCTAAGCCCTTTCCTGATGCGTCACTGTAAATCTGATAACCACCTGTACCGGATGGAAGAGTAAGTATCGGTGCTGAGATCAATCGATGCTTGAGTTCCTCAAAACTCTTTTCTCTCTCCTCGGTCCATATAAACTTCTCACCTTTTCGCATAAGTTGGGTCAATGGTAATGCCAAACGTGAGAAGTTTTCCACAAACCTGCGGTAATAACCCGCCAACCCAAGAAAACTACGTATCTCTGTGACAGATGTCGGTCGTGGCCATTTGGTGATAGCCTCCACCTTTGCAGGATCCATAGTGATTCCTTCTGCGGAAACAATATGGCCTAGAAACGCCACTGTATTCAGCCAAAACTCGCACTTAGAAAATTTAGCATATAACTTTTCTCGTCTGAGAATCTGCAAAACTGTACGGAGATGGTTCTCATGTTCCTCTTTAGATTTGGAGAAAATAAGGATATCATCGATGAATACAATCACAAACTTGTCTAAGAATTCGTGGAAGACTCTGTTCATCAAGTCCATAAATACTGCAGGCGCATTCGTGAGACCGAATGGCATAACAACAAACTCGTAATGACCGTACCTCGTGCGAAAAGCAGTTTTGGTTATATCCTGCTCCTTTACACACAGCTGATGGTAACCTGATCGTAGATCGATTTTTGAGAAGTGCTTGGCACCCTGAAGTTGATCGAATAAATCGTCAATACGAGGAAGTGGATAACGGTTACGAGTAGTGAGCTTATTCAACTCACGGTAGTCAATACACAAACGCATACTACCATCCTTCTTCTTGACAAACAAAACTGGAGTGCCCCATGGTGACACGCTTGGACGAATGAAACCCCTTTCGAGAAGTTCCTGAAGTTGATCTTTTAGTTCCTTAAGCTCTACAGGAGTCATACGGTAAGGAGCTTTAGATACTGGTTCTGCACCTGGAATGAGATCGATGCCAAATTCTACCTCTCGCATGGGAGGTAAACCTGGAAGTTCCTCGGGAAAGACATCTGGAAAGTCTGACACAACTGGCTGATCATGAATTGAAGGTGTCTCCGAAGTCGTGTTATGAACTGTAGCTAGGAAACCCTCACAACCATGATATAGTAAGGTACGAGCCTGTAAAGCTGAAATGATCTGAATATGTTTTCCTGGTAGGAAACCGTGGTGAATAAACTCTGGTGTCTGGACATCACCAAAGATAACCCGGTGCGCATGACAGTCTATGGTGGCATGATGAACCGACAACCAATCCATACCCAGAATAACATCGAATTCACACATATCTAAAGGAAGAGCACTGACTGGACGGATTTTATCATCAAACTCAAGAGGGAGATCCTTATACACCTGGGTAATGAGTACAGAGTCTCGCATGGGGGTAGATATACTAAGTGCACTGTCTAGTGGCGTAGGGGTCATGTTTATTTTAACAGCATAAGAGGTGGATATAACTGAGTGGGTGGCGCCTGTATCGAAAAGTACGCAAGCAGCATGTCCGTGTATAAACAAAATGCCAGTAATGGTACCTGCGGTCTTATTTGCTTGCTCACGGGTAGTAGTGTAGACACGACCAGTGGTTGGTGGTAGTGGTGGTGGCGGAGGTAACATCTGAGGTGTCTGGCCTGAGGTACCAGCAGTATTCCCGCTCTTGAAATCCCTCTTCAGATGGCCCGGCTAGCCACACTGGAAACAACCACTTGTACCACGACGACACAGTCCCGTGTGTTTCTTTCCACATGTGATGCAAGTGGGATAAGTATACACGGCAGAAGCAGCTCTTGTTTGCTGAGAACCTGATTTATGATGAAAAACACGTGTCACGATTCTGATATCTTAACCTGAAATAAGGCTGTCTGACTGAAATTAAAATTACCAGAATTTGCCGGTCGGGAAACCTGCTGACCCCTGTTGTTCTGGTCACGCCCCTGTCCAGCATCTCTGTTGGAATTTACAAAAATTTAAGATCTGTTTTACACGATAGTTTAGTATTTCTGGAGCTTAAAGACTCACATGTAGCTGCCAGATGAGTTGGAGTTGCCGCGGTAATTATCACCGCCGTTCCTCTTATCTGACCGATTACGGTCATATGACTGACCGTGGTTCCTGTAGTTCTGATGCGGAGTAGCCGATTGGGATCGGTCTCCTCCTCTGTGTCTGTAAGATTATAATAACATATAAGTTGACAAGCAATAATGGGGCTAAATTGTTTAAGTCTGTTGGGTGAGATGTACCTCTTCTCCGGACGCTCTACATTCTCGAGCTCGTCCCTCTCGAAAAGCATCTCGACGTCCCGAGTTGCATTAGCTACTTGTGACACATTAGTGAATGTGGCACTCATCAGTCTATCTGCAGTCCTCGAGTGAAGAGCCCAGCGAAATTGCTTCGCTTGCTCCTCTACGGTACCCGCAGCCTCCCCTAAGAATCCAGCCATCCTGAGGTATCGGTGCATGAACTCTATACTGTTCTCGCCATTATTCTGACGAATAACGTGGAAGTCCCTCTTCATCTTAGCTTGCTCCGCATGCGGGACAAACTGGTCATAGAACATCGTCTTGAAACGTGCCCAGGTCAATGCAAGCTCCCAAGCATCTCCCCCATTGGACAGTTTCTGAGACCTCCACCAATGTAGAGTAGGACCCTCCAGCTTGTAAACTGCAAGCCTAACTTTGAAAACATCACCACAACCCATAGCTCCAAAAAATTTCTCTATATGGTAGATCCAGTCTTCAGCGTCAGTGGGGGCTACAGTATGTTCAAACAGTCGGGGTTTCTGCTTGTTAAACAGATCCAGCCAAGCGGGTAAAGTGGCAGGTGGTGGAGCAGGAGGGTTGTTATTCTGCTGAGGTCCATTTTGATATTCAGCTCGGATCTCATCACGAATTTAGGGTAACATGGCCTGTATAGCAGCCTGAACAGCAGCAGCAATGGCAGCTGCATTAGGATCATTCTCGGTGTCGCGTCTGGGTGGCATCTGAAATAAAAGAGGATAAGTTGATAAAACTGCTAAAATCTGGGGTAATATATCTGAATATGCTTAGTGTAGTTCATGAAGGTATAGCTAACAAAATATGACATGAAACACTGGTGAACGACTAGGGTCAGTTCACAAAATGACAACTTACTGAAACATAAATCTGACATGAGTAAGGATGAACGCCTATGGTCAGTTCATCCATACAAAATTTAAACGGCAAGGGTGAACGCCTATGGTCAGTTCACCAAAACGAAATGTTCGCTGAAAAACACATGCGATTAAGTATGGCCAGTCCTGTACTAACCGTTTACTTAATCAAAATTTTGAAAATCCGACTGATAAAATTCATGAGTAGCATGGAAGATAACGACGCCAAAATACAGGGAGTTCTAGGTGACTACCCACTAGTCACAGGTCAAATTTTAGAGCCTACAGGTCGAACCTTGCGCTCTGATACCATAATTGTAACACCCCACTTGGATAAATGGACCGTTACGTGTATTTATGGCGTGTCATCAAGCATGCAAGGCAATGTATTAAACATTAACTGACCAAACGGAAATACCGGAATCAAACATCGGTAGTCCAACATAAGCCCAAAATATAAAGATTAAGTACTGAAAGAAAAAGGACGAAACAGTGTCCAAACAATCAAAGTAAAGTAACGTAATGTGTGCATAAAAAATAAAGGAGTCTGGATAGCTCCCATCCCAATGCACGTACTCTCTTAGAAATCCTAAAATCGTCCCTGTGTACCTGCCGTTTGAAAACATGAAAGGAAACTACGGCTGAGCATGACGCTCAGTGGACGGATATAGCGTGAATAGGAAGTACTAAAAGTAATGGAACAGAAGGCTACAATGCAACTATATACTGATACGGCATGTGGTAAAACTCTGCATAAAATCTGATTAACCTGTTCATATATATCCTGAAACTGAAATATAACTTATTAACTCTGAAAACATGCATTTTCTGTATTTTAGTTTGCCAAGAGCTTATATAGGTCATGAACTGAGTCAACTGCTGCATGAATACATAGAGGGGTGTCCTCGTCATGCTGTAGAGGGGTGACCTCTAAATAACTGTGCTGGGTGGAGGGATCAGCTCCAATGTGAAGGATGTAGAGCACACACCACATTCACCTGCTAAACTGTAAACTGTAGCCTAGGATGCATCCATACGCCCCACTAATAATACTGATAAAATGGCCAAGCTGAGCTGAGTGGGACGATGCAGGATATCACTCTCCTGCATGTGAGTCACGACACCGGTGCCTCTAGTGCCGTGGTTACGGTACCTCCGTAACTAGTACATAAACTAATCATGCTTGTATATAATGCTCAGGCAATTTATTTAGTTATTGATATGATTACCGATAAACTTAAACATATATTGGGGAAAACATTTTGCTGAAGACGGGGAATCCTAATCATGCATAGAAAGGAAGTCCTTACTGAAAGGACGGAAATCCGTACCTCTAGTCCAGTAACTGACTGAATGGAAGACTGAACGAATACTACTCGGACTTCACGCGTGCTACATAAATAAAGGACGCGAATAAGTTAACTGATATCCGCTATTAAATTTTACTGATCTTATTGGTTTCTTATTTATTTATATTAGATATTCCATACATACAATCACGGCTAAGTTCGATCTTAAAATAATTTATTTTAATGTATTAACGTTCTACTAATAGCTACGTACAACGCATTTCTGAGGATAATATTTCTATAATAAGTATTTCGCTAAAAATAGAAAATTCCTTAATTTAGAAAGTTCTTAAATTGTTTAATTCGTTTTCTAAAAGTATACCCTTTTAAATATTTAAGAATTTATTTAATTTAATACACTTGAAATATTTATTAAATATTTATAAAACAATTTAATTTAAAAAGATATAATATAAAAATATTTATTTTATTATTTACAAACAAGTCCCGAGCCTACCGAGCCTATCTCGGTTGCACTACCCGAATTAACATACAATACAAAATCTGTCCAAGAGTTAGTGACAGAAATTTTTGTCACCAAAAACTGTCGCTAAAACTATTCCTTTAAAACTGCATAAACCCTAACAGTTTTGCGACAGTAACACTGTCGCTAAAACTGTCGCTAATCTCAAACTAAAACCCTTTTTATTTTCTGGTTAAAGAGTTCCCACTGCCTTCTTTTGGTTCCCCCCGTTCCATATAGTTCCCACTGCTTGTTTCTGACAAACCCAAACGCACCCTTATTTTCAGAAATCACCAAACGCACCCTGTTTTGGTTTTTTTGTGGTTCGGGTCTGGCCAGCAAAAGACACCGAGACCTGCTGTGGTCTCGGCTGGGTCGCGCAGCAACACACCGAGACCTTATGGTCTCGGTTTTCATGAAGTAACCAAAGCCCGACACCCCTGCTGCGGTTTTGTTCGTGGCTGACCAACAGAAACACCACCGAGACCATGAGGGTCTCGGCTGTACTCCACACCAACCCAAATCCGACCCCCTTTTTTTTGATCTTGTTAAATTACGTAAATCGTGATAGAAAGAAAAAGAAAAGACTGATTACCTTTGGTGGTGAACCCGATCTCCCTCACTTTCTTTTTTTTTTTTTCGGCGGCACAACACAAACCCTAATTCCTTATTTTTTTTTCTTGTACTGATTATGGGAAAACAAGTAACTCCCGTTTGGTTTCTTTTGTGCAAACAAAATGGGCTAAAGCCCATTATCTCCCCTTTTTTTTTACATAACCGGCCCCTTCTTTCATTTATTTACTTTTACATTTTTTTTTTTAAATTTCAAACTTGTATAATAATCACATTAACACTTGCATAATAATAATTCTTGTAATATTTTCTTATGTTGTTTTCGTCGATAAATTCTACGTAAATGTTTAAATAATAAACCGCGTATTTACATTTCTCGATTTAAATACGGGTTTTACAAGTTTAATTAATCCCGAGACGACATCGAGAAAGACAAATGAATTAAATCGAGTCGAGAAGAAAAAGAAAGAAGGAAGCACCACACATGCACTTCCCAACTCCCTATAAATACCCTCCTAATCACATTAGGAGGGGAGTTAGTTTTTAGTTTTAGTTTTCATTTTTTCATTTTTCTTTCTAGTTTTAGAGAGAGAAAGTTCTCCACTTTCTCTCACTAAGTTTTCATTTTTTTCTTTCTTTTAATCTTTCAAGATTAAACCTTTTGTATTGTTGATTTCATTAATCAAGTTCTAGTTAAGCTTTTAATCTTTCATCTCTTTCTACCTTTCTTGATTTTAGTTAACTTTTGGTGCGTAATACATTAAATCCGTGTTGATCTTGATGTTTTTGTGCTTAAAAAGTTAATCTTTTTGTTCCTACATAAGCTTTCATTCGATTAAGCTTTAAGATCCTTGTGCTTATTGGCTTATTCGCTTCTTTTAGCTTATTTACTTTTAAAAGTTTTCTTAACAAGTCCATCTTTTTATGGTTTGATTTTAAAGTTTGCTTATTTTAAGTTTGGATAAGTTGTTATTTGTGCTTATTTAGTCCATTTTATTATAGATTCGTTCAAGTTTGGTGATTACCTTATCAAAATAGCTTATTACTTGCTTATTTTTTGGATCAAAAAGGTAACCGGAAAGGGTAAACCCCTTTCCCATCACGTATTCCGACCACCCCTCATTCCGATCACATAGATCAGAAAAAGGTTTTCAGCTTTCCGATTTGCTCCCCCTCGTTCCGATCACCTAATCGGAATAGGGTTTATATCATTCCTATTGGTTCTGTTTTATGATATTCCGATTGTGGACTTATTTTCTATACATTCCGATCTGGATCTTATCCCCATATTCCGATTTGTCATTATTCCGATTGGGGGTCATACCTACATTCCGATCATTGTTTTCGATTTGCCATTATTCCAATCACGTCTCTTTTTGTGTATTCCGATTGGGGTTGTTATTGACATTCCGATTGGGGTTATTGTTACACATCCCGATTGCATCAGTATTCCGACCAGGGGTGTTGTTGACATTCCGATTTGTATTATTCCGACAGCATATTCCGATCTGACTTCATTTTGCATTCCGATGGTTTAATTCCTTGTTTTTACAAAGTTTTCAAGTGTTAGTTTTATTAAGTATTCAAATATTTTTCTAATCTTGCCTTTAAGTTTTCAAGCATTTATTTTTAACTCGTCATTTTAGTTTAATCTTTAAAGCTCTTTTTACTCAACGACATTTACATTTATTTGTTATTAGTTTAAAAATTAGATAGCCAAACAAACCAACCTTTTTTTAGTAACCAAGAACAAACTATTCCACTTTGAACCGTGATCAATTCGAGAAGATTCCGAGAACTAATCTGAACCCCAATGAAAACACATGTATCACCCAACCAATCCAAAGCATTCCTTTTGTGAATGACTTTGATGACACTTTGGTGACTTCACCATTTACCCCTCACAACTCACCCATTTCACCAACCTTGGAGAATTTACCTCCACACTCACCCATTTCCCCTTTAGGGAACATGCCTCCACTCTCACCAACATCACCCTTGGAGAACATGCCTCCTCCACCTCCACCCAACTCAAACATTCCAATTTTGGGTGTTCCACTTTCCCTCCTTTTGGGTGATCCATACTATGGGTTTCAACAAACTCATGGTCCTAGTTGTCCATGTTGTCTTTACAACCACTACATCATCCATAACCTTAGGATGGATATGTATGGACTACATAGGAGGTTGCAAGAGTTCTTGCTTGCCTTGTTCTCCATGCCTCCTCCTAGGAGATGAATGATGGAGTTTTCTTAATAAGAGTTTTCAACAAAACCAAGCCAAAGAAAACTACTTATCTAGATTTAATGTTAAGCTAGCTATATATTAGTTAGTTTTTATTTGTCTTTGTACTTGCTTCCTTAATTAATGTTTCATGTTGTTGATCTATGGATTTAGCTTTGTGTGTTTCTATCCTTTTGTGCACACTAATCAACTTTAATTTGAGATTAAAATTGAACCTACATCTATCACAACCTCTAAACTTGACTAAAATTGGTTCAAAATGATATCTAAATTATTTTGTCACCCTTTGTCAAGACATTCTTTGTGAATGTATTGCTTTATGCAACCCTAGCATAATTTGGTGCTAATAGAGGTAAAATTCCAAGATTTGCAACTTTTTGAAAAAGTCTTAGTTTTTCCCAAAACCGAGGAAAAACATGGTTTCAAGTCCACTGGACGCGGTTCCTTAAAGTCCCGCGGTTCCCTAGCAATATGGAACCGCCGGTCCCTATAAGGTACCGCGGACAGTAAGTGGCTTTTGACGAATTTTTGGTCAAAACTTTTAAAACCCTATACCCTGTCAAGATTCCTTGTTTACTCAAATTGACTAAACATTCCTTGACACTACACATTTTGTATTCAAACTCTTACCTTGATTACATTTTACTTATACCCCAACCTTGAGATTTCATTCTCACACCTTCCCAACCTTGAGATTTCATTCTCACACCTTCCCAACCTTGAGAATACATTCTCACATAACCTTGAGATTTCATTCTCACACTCTCACAATGCCTAACTCCTACATTCCTAACCTTGACATTTCTTTGTCACAACCCCACTCACCCAAAGCTTCCTCATCCAAGCTTTCAAAGAAACCGAAAATCTCGGTTCGACCTATTTGGGTTAAGAAGAATGAACCATCTTCGTCCAAGCCACCCAAAAACCCTACATTCTCTCCAATCAAGTATTGGAATGAGACTTATACCATAAACCCCATCACCGGAGCTAAATAAAATGTTCCCCCACCACCACAATCCTTTAATACCCCTCAACTCAATGACCTTTCAACCTTCCCAAACCTCACAAGGCATTGTGAAAACATTCCCAAACCCATTACCCCACCACCTCCTAACCCTAAGTTTGATGCCATACCCCCGTCAAACGATTTTGTGTTGCATCATGGATCCTCGTGTGCTTGTTGTCGATTTCAACAAATTGAACTTGCTCATGTGTATGAGAAGTTAAATTTTCTTGAATCCTCCTCACTCGACCTCCTATTCAAGTTTTCGTTCCGGTGGACAAAACTTCGAATGATGCATCGTCGTCTTTTTAGTCTTTTATTTCTTTTTAAGCAATCTTGGAAAATATCACTATTAGACTAGCTTATGCTTAGTGGTTTATTTTCCATATTTATTGCTTTTAGATACTCATATTGTGTGTATGACTATCTTCTTTATTGTGTCTTTTTCTTTTATGTAATCTTTGTGTTGTTTGTGTGCTATTTCATTAGTTCTATTTTGAGTTGATCATGGTTAATTTTTACAATTGCTTATGGGTGATTCCATCAATTTTAAGCTTTAACCCATTGACAAGCTTATCATCTTTATTGGATTGAAGTTTGATTTTGTCAATTACCTCTTTGGACATACTTAGCAAAATACTTGCTTCTAATTTGAGATTTCTTCTCTCTCTCCCTCTCAAGTTACTTAGTAGGTAGTGATCATATATACATTGGTGTTTCTTTCCTTTCTACTAACCTTTGTGTAGCATGTAACCTTAGCTCACAAACTTGGTGCCCCAAGCAAGGGGGAGCAACCACCAAGGGGGAGCTACTAGCAAAGTTCGATGTTCTTCAAAGACTTGTGCTAACCTTTTTGCTACGACAAAGGGGAAGAAATGATAGTGATAACTAGTTAATAATTCCATATTTTATGTTTCTACGTAAATGAGTTTATCGTTTGTCGTAATCAAAGAGGGGGAGATTGTTAATGCAAGTGATGCCTAAAAACATTATTAGTGTTAACTAATCTTTCTTAGTTTTGATCACAACAAACCATACAACACATTTAGTGTAAAACACAAAATGAATTATTTAACTAACACTATCATCAAGGTAATAATCATATCACTAACCTTTCTTAATCATACTTAGTGATCATCAAAATGATAACCCTTAGAACTCACTTTTGTTAATATGACAAAAGACTTTTTAATAAACTTTCTTTTTTAGAAAATGTTTTATTAAAATGGAAAATGAAAATTTGAAAACAGCATATTCCAAATGCTGTTAGAATATCCTTTGAAGGTTTCAAATACCTCAGATATTCCCACCTCACTAAAAGACAAAAAACGGAGCGGAGTCTAGTGGCGGTACCTTAAGTACCTACGCGGTTCCTTAGCGATAAAGTACCGCGGGGTGAGATAAGGTACCGCGCACAGCTAGCCGTTATAGATCCGTTATACTTTATCTCCTTTAAATAGTGGGTCAAATCTCATTTTCCAGTAAGCCTCTTGGACGTTTTTCTCAGCCCTCTTTCTATTTTCTATAGCATAATCATTAGTAAATGATCACTTAAATTGTTAAGGATGTTTACATATGATTATCCTCTTGATCCCCTCCTTTACCTTGTCCAATGAGAAGATCACTCACTCACTAGTGTTGTGATAAAGATGAATCTATGAGCTAGTCATATTTATCATGATACCCTTTTTGTTTTAGGTCAATCCAATGTATTTATGAATACTTGGACTAGTTGTGTTCATCCAAGTTATGTGTGGATACTTGGATTTGTTGTGTACATCCATTGCATATGTGTTTGCTTGGATTTGTGTTTTGTAAATCCAAGCTACATGTGTGTACTTGGATAAGTCTAGTTGAGTTGTAATATATTTGATTAGGAGTTCTCACTAAACTATAAAGTGAAGTGGTTGTGTCTTGTGAGTTCTCACTAAACTTAAAAGTGATTAGTAGTTGTGTTGTGTGAAGTTCTCACTTAGCTTCAAAGTGAAGAGTCGTGAAGATTGGTTCTAGCTTTCGATTAGAACTCGACATCTAGCCTTGTGTCGTAAAATGGTGAAGTAGGCAACGTCGTGAAGATTGGTTCTACCTTAAGATTAGAACCCGACATCTAGCCTTGTGTCGTTAAATTGTGAAGTAGGAAACGTTGTGTAGATTGGTCCTAGCTAAAGATTAGGTCTCGACATTTAGCTTAGTGTCGGAAAATAATGTAAGCAACGATGTAAGGTTTTCTCCGCCGAGAAGGGAGCTTGTGGATATAGTGGAAATCTCGAGTAGGTGTACTCGAGGAGTGGAGTAGAAACGAGGATAGAGCCTCGTTGTCGAACCACTATAAATCTTGGTGTCTTCCCACTAGGTTGTCTCCTTCCTTACTCTTTACTTATTTCATTATCATTATACTTACCTATTATCTTTGCTAGTGCATTTGAATTGAATCTAATCATTATGCAACTTAGCCTCAAGTAAAAGATAGTTTTGATATAAACCAAATTGAAAGTAATATTAATTTGGTCACCAATCGAAGAGAAACTATTCAACCCCCCCCCCCCTTCTAGTTTCTACATCTTAGATCCCTAAAACTCTATTCTTAATCTCCTTCTTTGTAATGCTGCCAAGAATTGAATGGATTTACGTTCATTCATGCAACAACATTGATCTAATTGCTGTCGCAACAATATGGATTGTTGATCATTACAATGCTGCCAAGATTTGAATGGATTTAGGTCCATTCATGCAACAGTATTGATCTATATTGCATATGCAACACCAAAAAAAGAATGTGTTCTCGGCGTCCATGATTGTGCAATCTGTTAGATCCCAAAAACTGTATTCTTACTCTCCTTCTTTTTAATGCTCCCAAGAATTGAATGGATTTAGGTCCATTCATGCAACAGCATTGATCTAACTGCTTGCACAACATTATGGATTGCTGGACATTTTCATGCTGATAAGAATTAGATGGATTTAGGTCCATTCATGCAACATCATTGTTTTATGAGGTGTGTTAGAATGGAGATTAATAATGCTTAATCTCCTTTGTAATGCTGCCAAGAATTGAATGGACTTAGTTCCATTCATGCAACAACATTGATCTAATCTTCATTCAACGTTTATGTTAATTGCAGGATATATGTGGAATTGATGATCATTGGCTTTTTGGTTGTTGCTAGTTATGATTCTGTGAATTACAGGATATAGGCTGATGCATAATCAGCATTACTATTGGTTCATCAAGCATGATACAGTTGGAATGAATGGATCAATGCTGTTGTGTATCAGCAGACTTGCATTGTAAGTTTTTAAAATATTTTATGGATACTTCTCTTATTATTGTCCTCATCATAAGGATTGTGTGGTGAAAACTGTCATGCCACCACTAACATTGCGATTTTTAAACGCTTCTTATAAAATTGCGTTTTTAATAGGGTTTTTTAAATGCAATTCAATGTTATGGGACCAAAATCTACGTTTTATAATGGTTATTGAATACCACTATTGTGTGCTTTGAATATTCCTTAATACACAAAAACAATTACAACATTTACAAACGTCTTATTCCTAAATAGATTACCAGTACTCAGAGCAGTTACTAATCCTGAATGTGAATTATTAAGACTTTATCAAATATTGTAGGGTTAAGTCCATATATTACCAACGTACTTTTAAACTTTTACACGTCTAGGTAACCAAATCCACATATTACCAATATAGTCATTGTAACTTTCAAATTTATATAAATATAAGTAAGATAACTGGTTAGGTGTCGGTTAAAGATAAAAATGACCGACATGTCATATTTTAGTTTTTTTTGCTTAGCTGGATATTCCAGTATCTATGACATATCACCTTTTCTAAGTTTGTTACAAAGACTCTTACTTCACATCATCCTCAACAACCCCATCACATCTTCATCTTAAATCAAAAATTCACAAAACAAAAACTCTAAAAATATAAACAGAATTCGACAACCACAAAACTCACTATCAACGTATTCTTTCTCAAACTCAAAGCCCATATCTTCATAAAAAAACCCAATCACAAAAAATATTTACATAAACACAAGAGCAACAACTATAAAAAAATAAAAAAATCACGAAACACATCTGTAAAGATCTTGATACCCAACCCAGATCCCCATTACCGACAATCCATATGCCTCACGTGACAATAAAATCATCCACAAAATAAGCCACAAATGAAAATGGTTGTAGGCTTCAGGTTAGAAAACAGAGGTGATTTAGAGGGTGTTTGTTTTAGCTTATATAGTGGGCTTATAAGCTTATTAGCTTATATAAGCTTATAAGCCAAAATCAAGTGTTTGGTTAAGCTTATATAAGTAGGCTTATAAGCTTATATAAGGGGGTTTTGGTAAGCCTCACATTTGTGGCTTTTATAAGGAATAGTGGGCTTATATAAAAATAATATATAAAAAGACTTTTATACCCACATTTAATAACTACAACATTTAATATTTTTGTGTTTTTTTGTCATTTTACTTTGTTAATTTTAATAAGCTAAACCAAACACTAAACATGGGCTTATAAGCTTATATCATATAAGCCATAAATGGCTTACATGATATAAGTTAAGCCTAACTCATAAGCTTAACAAACACCACCTTAGATAAAAAAAATTAGATTGAATTGAAGTATTTATGAGATAATGGTTGCGAAATGGAATCACTGAAGGTTATGACAAAATAACAATCTTAATTTAGATGTGGATACATGAATGCTCTAAAAAGTGAATTAAAATCTAAGCACCTAGATGTAATCTCAAATTGAATTTAGGATTAAAAATTAATAAAACCTTTAGTTTAACTGATATGAAAGATATGGCGGAGTGGAGATGATGCACGGGGGGAGATGAAGCTAAAGTAAGAAAACTATAATTAACAAAAAAGGAAAAAAATAGTATACACGTGGATAAAAAGAAAAATATTTAATTAGGTGGAAAAGTAAACCGGTCAAATTACGTATATCGTCACAAATTAGCCGGTTTCAATAACCATATTAGTAATATGTTGAGTTGGTTACCTATATGTGAAAAAATTGGAAAGTACGTTGGTAATATATGGACTTAACCCAATATTGTATATCCAGTTGACATTATAATACTTTTTGTAAATTCAATTATACGTTCTGTTCTTAAATGGTTGTAATGCTATTTAAACGATTGTAGCTATATGTGAATCTATAATACAACAATATAATTTTTATGATAATACTCAGTATATGTAACAAATTTATTATAATGAGGTCAACACTCTAATGCAGTCCTACAAATATGATCATACATAGGATAAGTTGTATACATCAATACAATGGTGTGGTTAGCAGGTTTTAATCAGTGATGTTTAAGACAATGACTTTCTACCATGGCGGAAATTTATGATACAAACAATCATGTACTTACATGCACCCGTTATGTATTTTTTTTTATTTTTATGATACCAAATTATGTCCAGATTTTTTTATTTTTTTGGTTTTAAAACTTTGAGAACAATAATTGGATATTGTGCAATGTTTAAACAAAAAATTATTTGTATACACTTGAAATACTTGGTGGATGCAATTTCTAAGCAGTAAATACAAAATAAATAAATTTAGACTGTATTAACTATGTTTACACATTTTAATGCATTTACACCGTAAACTAAGATTTTTCTTAGAAGTTTACAAAATAATAATTACATGCATGCATATAACTAATAACTGGTTTTTGTCAAGTATGAAAATTTGTTCGTCTCGATTCAATTCGAATTGATTATTGGTTAAAAGTGTGACTCAGTTGTTTTTGGTTAAGAAAAAGGGAAGTTTGGTTATCTATTTCTAAGTAAAAGGTAAAAGCGAAACGTAATAAAAATAAACCAAAAACGATTAACTAATAATAAAGGAGCGAAACAAATATTTAAACGTAAATTAAAACGAAACAATTAATAAAAATAAAACTAAAAGACGAAATTAACTATCGACTCGAAAATAAAGTCTACTTAATGAAAAATGAGAGAATAAAACTAAAATGGTACTTTAAAGCTAAACGAGGCAAAACCTAAAGCGGGTACTAAATAAAAGATAAAACTTGAACTTTACGAAAAAATATTAATTTTAAAAATAGACGAAAAATTCAACTAAAAATACGTAACTTTCAAAATTAAAATCAGAATAACTTTCAGATGAAACTAAACAATTACGGAACAATATTAATAAATAAACAAGCAGGCAGGCAGCTAGCTCAAGCTAGCAAGCACACACCTCCTTTTTGGGCGGGAAATAGAATAAAGCTGGCAACTAGGCAGCTCAATTTTTATTTACTTTCGTTCGGAATGTTTTTCTTTGTATCCTTCGTTCGGAAAATAAAAACTGAACTTGGTTCGGTATTTTTTTTTCACACAAATGGCTTCATTCGGGATTATATTATCTTATTCGGAAAATTGTCTTAGGCGGGATTTTTTTTATAAGCTTTCTTCATTCGGTATTTATGCTTCACTCGGTAAATTTTACAAAATGCTTCATTCGGGAATTCCAAAAAAATGGACTCATTCGGTATAATAAACTGGTTCGGGAAAATAAACTCGTTCGGGAAAAATGGCTCGTTCGGGAAAAATATAACAGTGACGAAAAACAAATAACTTTTGCTACTTTTATGCAAACACGAATTTAACCAAAATCAATCAAATTAAATCTAAAAATTAAACTAAACTAACCACTAATAATCAACTAATAATAATCAATCAAACCAAATCAACAAAACTAACAACTTAAGCTAAATCAATCAAAAACCACTTAATAAAACTATCAAAAACTCAAGAACACAACAAAAAACATAGACTAAGATCAATCAATTGAAAACAAGAAAGGAAGAAGGAGATTAATAAAAAGATAGATTAAAAGTATAAGATTCAACAATTAAAACATTAAGATTAAAGATTCTACATATTAATCTAGAGAGAGAAAGTGAAAACTAGAGAGAGAAAGTAAATCTACACTACTCCTAATCTAAACTAACTAACCCCCTCATAATGACACATTAGGAGGGTATTGGAGGAGTAAAATGTTGGTGCTTTCTTCCTTCTTTCTTCTTGTCTCGACTCGATTTAAATTCTTTGTCTTTCTCGACGTCGTCTCGGGATTTGTCGATATAACTTGAACTCGTCTTATAATTTTCTTCTTTAATTAGACTTGGTTCTTCGACTTCATTAAACTTCCGTCTTTAGACCTTTTCTTCGATAAATCTTCAGAATAGGCCTTGGACTTCTGTTCTTTTTGCACTCTTGATCTTTTGACTTCGTCTTTTCTCGTTTTCTTCGATAAAAGCCCGTGAAAGCCCGTGTTTTCTTCCTTTTTCATCTTTTGGTCCTAAAACACAATAAAAACACAAACCACGCATAATTCCAACATTTACGACATAAAATACACGTTTTGGCTTGGTTATTATTATAATTAAGTGGTAAAAGAATGGGTGTTTTCACACCTATCAATAACTTCATGTAACCATCTACTCTGCCTGTTCGTTTTCCTTGATCAGAATATATAAAAACATCATTGGGTGCAATGGATATCTCGAAACCATTGTTCAAACATACATACACTCTTCCATTCTTTTTAAAAAATCACAAAAAATGTCTGGATTTTATAAGAGAAACTCATCTGCTACGAATCTTGAAGATATTCAAGGCAATATCAAAAAGTAAGTTAGTTTATTTAATAAGTATACTTTGTTCCTCATATCTTTACAATATCTTTACAATATCTTTACAATATCTTATTTTTGTGTTTTGTATTTCAGGAAATCGCGTGTGGAATCTATGCAACAAGACAATGTAATTGCAGAAACCCAAAATCAGACTCAAGTGCAACCCTGCAATGATACAAACATTCTAAACCATGATGATCCCTATGATGAGCATAGGTACTATGCCGAGGAAGCTGATTTGCAGCGGCAATGGAGGTTGGAAGATGAAGAAAAAGCGCTTCTCGAACAGCGAAGGTTGGAAGAGGAAAAAAAGCGCTTATTGAACAGCAGAAAAGGGAGCAGCAAGAAAGATATGAGGAACAAATTTTTGCGCAACTTGAAAAGGAGGAAAATGAGGAACTTGCTGCGGTTAGAAGGGAACTAAATGAGGAAGAGGAGGGTGAGGATGATTTTTACTATCATTACAACCCATATGAATCAAAAGAAGAAATCAACATAGAAGAAGATGATTTTGTGGAGTCTCATGATTATGATGAATTGCATCATTCATTTGACTCTGAAAAATCTCCTAAGTTCAATTTCTAGATTTATGTTTTATATTCATGTAATGGACATCTTTTGTAATTGTCCAATTAATTTTAAGGAATATTATGAATTGCATCATTCCTTTGACCCTGAAAAATCTCCTAAGTTCAATTTCTAGATTTATGTTTTAAATTCATGTAATGAACATCTTTTGTAATTGTCCAATTAATTTTAAGGAATATTCAGTGCAACTGTGTTTGTTTATGTTAATTCAATTCACAAGTATTTAAATCCTACTTTTCAAGAGTGTTTAATTAGCAAACAGTTTAATCATTAGCAAGGGAAAGGCCAATATTAGTCATTAGGACTTAAGCAGTTTAGTAATTCTTCATTTATCAGCTATAAATCAATTAATACTTCATATAACCAGACACACACTAGGACACAAATTTGATAATTCCATACATTAATACACAAATTCAGGAATTAATCACAAGCATACACATCATAAGGCACAAAGTTACCAAAAGCACGATAGTGGCAATAAACATGATCAGCAATCACAAGGGTCTAAACATATCACAGATAAGTTGCATGAACAAGCAATCCATAAATATTTTCAGGAGCAAAAGACATAATAATTCTTAAAAAAATACATTTATAATAAGTTTGATTATAATTGTGTCATTCATGACGTTTGTATTTTATGCATCAGTAAAAGTGTAAATATGTATAGCTAAACACTGTTATATAAACACATCTGTTAATCCCATGAAACATACAAAAAACCCTATTCCTCTATGAAACCCTAAATCTCGTTCAATATTCATTCTGTCCAATAGTAAACCTCTCAAGTATTACAAAAAGTAAGCATGGATAATTAAAAACCTGAAATCATTCAAGATTCGTACAAACCACCAATAACGGACGAATCAAATTAAGAACAACAACAAAAACAGAAGGATGAGCAAGGAGATGTCAATGACAGAACAAATATTGTTGTTGCTCATGATGTTTTTTTACATATTTTACATGTTGTTTTGGATAGCAGGTTTGTATGTTGTTTTTACAACATGTAAGTTGTGTCATTGACATCATTATTGACCATAACATGTATATATACTTTATAAATATCAATCAAGATCATAAAGACTGATATAGGTTCTTAAAGATAAATTTTTGCCATTTGACCCATTTAGTGTTACTAATTTCTTGTATGTTATGCAGGTTTGGATAGCAATGATTGTATTCTTTTGGTAGCCGACATGAACAACGGTATACTCATATGCCATTAAGGGTTTCAAACCCAGGACAGTTTTAGCATATTAATGACATGTGCTATTGAGGTTTTAAATTTTCCGCTCCTAATATACATATGCAATTTATGAAACTAGCAGGACGGTTAATGAAACGATTATGTGATTGATAGAAACACATTGGCGGTACATGATACAATGTTTTTTCATGACTCTATCTTTATCCATAACATACTAAGTTCTAAATATGTCAAATAATGACTTTTGAGTCAAAGGTTAATAGACTAATTTATAGGTAAATGGGTCAAAAAGAAAAGTCATTTTTGTTGGTTATTAATTTATCTATACACGTATTAAGATACCTATGATTTAACGGGTAAAAAACAAAATATGTTTAAAGTTTGCCATTTGTGATAAAAATGGTAATATCTCAAAAGTATTGCTAAAACTACAACCAAGTACTTCAAGGTTTATGATGAATGGTGATATAGGTTCTTAAAGATAAATTTTTGCCATTTGACCTATTTAGTGTTACTAATTTGTTGTATGTTATGCAGGTTTTGATAGCAATGATTGTATTCGAGTCGATAGTAGATGATGATTCAATGTGAGTTGAAAGTCGTCATGTTCTTACTGTAGCTGAAATGATTGAATTCGAGTGGATAGTAGTCAAGTTCTTTTGGTAGCCGACATGAACAACGGTATACTCATGTGCCATTGAGGGTTTCAAACCCATGACAGTTTTAGCATATTAATTACATGTGCTATTGAGGTTTTTAAATTTTCCGCTCCTAATATACATATGCAAGTTTTTTTAAACCAGGTCATTGATGTTGAAACAATAAACTTGGTATCTCAGTGTTCACAGATTTGATTTCGTCTATGGATAGTGTTAAGTGAGACCATGTATCTCGGGATTTCATTAGTTGATTTTGCGTGTATTAAAATATTTAATTTTTTTTATTTATTTAACTATTTCCCTGATTAAGTACGAAGATGGTAGAAGGTTCAAGTCTTACATTTAGGTTGTTTTAAATCACCCATAATTTTAGTAGAGTTGTATCATATCAGAGATGGAAGTAAAGTAAACTATAACGACTGTTCAATTTATGAAACTAGCAAGACAGTTAATCATACGATTATGTGATTGATAGAAACACATTGGCGGTACATACGACATGCTTGAAGACTACTTTTATTATTGTTAAAAACTTTACTTGCTTATCGAATACTCCATGTTCTTTATATTACTGTTTTCATATATTACGCGAACCCGTTTCATGCTTTTAATATACATATCTTCTTATTTCTTTTTACGAAAATCACTCTTTAAACTAAACCCGATGTTAGGCGGGTTTTTAAGCTAGTTTAAGACATAAATTTCAAAATAAACTGGCAATTATGACAAGTAGTTATCATTTTTATTTTTCCATCCTTAACTTCAGATATGAGATCGATGTAGACTTTAAAATAACATATACCTAATCAACCAATCACAACTATCAATTTTTTTAAAAACTCACTTGCTACCATTTTTTTAAAATTAAATATCTCAAAAATGATAGATCGTCAAATGAAAAAAAAATACACCATTAAAACGAGAATTAAATCAACTTTCTATCGAGGAGCACATGTATATATACTTTCGACGAACTATTTTTTCGATTTTTTTCTTAAGTCACGTATAAGAAAATCATATATGATTCGTTCACGAATCATATATGATATATGATTGATATCACGAATCATATATGATTCGTGATACGAATCATATATGATTTTCTCAGATGTGATTGAAAAAATAAAAAAAAAGTTTGTCAAAAGTATATACGTGTGCCCATCGATAGATAGATAATTTAATTCTCGTCGTGATGATATGTTTCGTTTTGCGTAACGATTAACGATTTGCAAGATATTTAATTTTAAAAGAAATAATTTTTTTTAGTTGATAGGGTCTATATACTAAAAGAGGTGTACATCTAACTTTTCCCTACAAATATATACAATAAATGTCTTCTTAGGCAATAGAAACTCAAAATTTCATATTAATATATTTGTAGTTTTATCACATTTGTAGAGGATGAGTATTTCGACTCGAATCCTGAAATTAAATTGGAACTGTCTTAGAACCATACCGATTTCTGGTACCTGAATCTCGTTCGGGACGGTACTGGAACTATAAAATAAGGTGAAAAAAATTCGGGACCACTAATTCGGGACGGGACCGGTACCAAATCGGAAAATTCCTGAAAAAAAGGTGAAAAACCCAATTTCCCGGTACCGGTACCGATACCCGAATCCCGTTTGGTACGATACCGATACCACAAATTAATACTCGAGAAATATTCGGTACCACTAATTCGGGACGGGCCCGATACCGTAACATTTGTATAATAAATACATATTTCTTTAAAAGGCAAAACAACATAACATCGACAAATATACAATACAGCAAGGGTTCATTAATAGTTGTGATCGAGTTCTAATCATGCTTAAAACTTGTATAATATATTTGTTGTATATATTTTGAAATGGTTTACTTATCGATTTGAAACAAAATAGAGATACAATACATACTGAAGATGATTAAACAAGATCAAGTAGGGGTTGACGGATGCTTAAAGTGGGCACATCTTCTCAAAAGCTTCATAATATCCCCATTCGAGTCATCCGGAATTGGCCTAATCGCAAAATAAGTTTGCAAAAAACTAGTCACCAAAATGCAGGTAGCAACTAACAACGCCACGGTCTTCCAAGGACTGCTAAAGTACACCGTAATCAGTTCTGCCATCCACGTCTTATATCTGCTAGTACAATGCTTATCGATTTCCCGTCTTAGTTGATTAAACATGTAAATGTTAACTGCGGGTGCTTCAATCTCATCGAACATTTTCACCACTTCTTCATCTCGACCAAGGCTATGAAGCAATATCTTGCTGTTTCTTAACTCCTTCACGTCGTCACGTTGAATGACTAGGGATTTCATAACTCGAATGTAAGTTGAGACACGAAAGTCATTAGGGTTGTATGGGCACATCTCGTACGCGATCATGTTTAAGTATATAGCTTTTGTATTTATTGATATTGCTCTACGTACAAGCTCGAGTTCCCCGTAGCAGCAATGTGAGTGGAACTTTATGGATACATTTGATGGTGACTCGTCGTAGGTACGTTTTAAGAAAATCCCCTTTGCTTTGAGCTCCATAACGGAAGCAAATGAACGATTTCGCTTTACGTAGTTGTAATCTTCATGTCTTGGTTCCATTTTTTTAGCCCACCCTCGCCACTTGCTAAGATTAATCGAACCAAGACCTAGAGAAGCTGAGAGCGAGATGAAATATGATCTATAGAGCTCGAGCAGATGAAGGGGTTGTTGATTTTCGAGCACCTTCTCGTTCTGATTTATAATCACCTCGCCGTAGTTCAAGTAATTGAAGAACCCGTTTAGGATGTCTTCACCTCTATCTGTGAATCTCAATTCTAACAAAACTTCAAGTATTACAAACGGGATTTGGTTCTCGAGCAAGAAAATGTCACGAGCTACGTTTGCAAAGCCTAATGCGCCCAAATACTCGTTATTTAACAACACCTTATTGTATCCACAGGAGATGCACTCTATAAAGAACAAAATAAAGCAACCATCGCGTAACATCATCCAGCTGAACTCCTCATCATTGTAATCATCAGTAGAACCATCAATATAACAAGTCCTAGCATCATGTATGACTTCAAACACCTTGTTGTATAAGACACTCATTGTTTTTCCGCTGCTCAAGCGATACTCTTCGAGGGTTATGAGCTTGTACTTCTCGCCTTGAGCTAGTTCGGTTCTTCTATGGTGGTACGGGCCTAGTGACACCACTGCAGGCTCGTAGTATTCATGGTTTCTACGACCTTTTTCACCTTTTAAGAGCAACGGTGGTACTTTTTGGATGTATCGTTTGCGTTTGTTGGTCTCGTGGCCTCGGAGGCAGCCTTCCCACTCCTTGCTCACAACATTATTGTTGATTCCGGGTTGATTACCAGAAATTTCGATCCTTACATCCTCACTTTTAGACATTTCCATCTCCATGGGGTTTGAGTGTGGCCTTCTGCTGCCATTACATAACATTTGTAAAAAAAAATTGAACTGATTATAATCTCGAGTATCTACTACAATCACTGATATATTATACGTATATAATATAACTAAGTTCATGCTATTGCAATGCTAATTAATTACAAATCATTTACATTAAAGAAGAAAAGAAACACGGGTATTTCGCACTATGTATGTGTTAGGACTTGAATCACTATGTTCCCAAATATTGAAATGGAAGAGAAGAAGAAAAGAAAACAAAATAGGCAGAAAAGCAAACGAAAGGAGTGAAATTTAGTGTTGTATAGCAAAGACAAAAGAAATAACCTATGATTTTACATTTAAACTCTGTATTCTACATAAAATTTATGTCTCATATTAAGTAATTTAAGTAAACGTATGTATCTTTTAAAAGTTTTCTAACATACCTTTTCTCAAAATCATCTCATTTTGGAAATGAAAGTTTTAGAGAGAATCCAATATCTTCTGCTCATCTTTTATGCTAAAAAAACTCGAGATTATGAATTTATTTTGTTTTCTTTACAATTTTTTTCTTTTCTGTAAAAACATTGAAAACACAGCCATGAATGACGGTTGAAGTTAACTACATTTATTATTAGAACATCAACAATATATCGGGTATGTATGGCGATACGTAGCAGTAAGCAAAAAGAGAACCAGAAGTTAAAAGCAGTAAGCAGTAGCAGTCACCAAGAGCAGTAAGTAGTACATTTTTGTTTTAAAAAGATATTTGATAACGTAGCTGTAAGATATAGTTAAAAATATAAAATTATTAAAAATGGCTTACACCTAATTAAATAAATTTTAAATGTTATATTTAAAAGCATAAATATAATTTTATAAACAAACTGCTCGAGCAATTATGAAATACTTCTCCAACAAATATTAAAGATTAAAACAGTTATATAATATTGAAATGCTTACTAAAGTATTACCAAACAAACTTTTCATCTAAACTATTTATCACTTATCGCTTGTCACTCCTACACGTTTGCTATCAAACACAACCATCATATCCAGAAATGTTTAAAATACTAGCATGCAATTGTCGCATAGACAATTTATTTTCTGTACAAAATACCCACAATTTATTAAATCTTACATAAATCTAATGAATTTCCATATTTCTTTCTGTTTTATAATTACAATTATCGATAAAAATCATGTAATTTAATAAAAATATTATTTTTTCAACTTTTACTTTTATTTTTTTAAACAAAGTCAATTTTATTCTTAACAAATAAATTAATGATTTATTTATTGTTTTTTTTTTTTGAACAGATTTTATTTATTGTTTGTAATAATACTTTTAAATAAAAGTGATATATATATATATATATATATATATATATATATATATATATATATATATATATATATATATATATATATATATATATATATATATATATATATAATATTTAATTTATATTTTTTAGCTATTTTTAGACGTGGATTATTAATTTAGGATGTTTAAAAATTGTAACTTGAATTATAATTTTAAGATGAAGAAAGTATAAACTAAATTATCGTACTTTCAAAAGCCATAGTGAATGGATTGGTGTTTATAAGATTTGAAAAGAAAAGAACAAGGGATGTGATCTACATTTAGGCTATGTTTGGTTTATAAGTTTATCATATCTTATTATAATATGAGCTTATTATTTTTTAAAAATAAATTATTATTAAAAAAAGTTTTTGATTGACTGAGCTTGAAGAAATATGTTAAAATATAAGTTTTTAAATAACATGCTAGTTAAACTAGCGTGTAAAAATAAACTCAAGTTATATGTTTTAACATTCAGTTCTAACAATCTGCTTCAACAATATATTTTCGCTACTAAAAATTTCAAACATACCCTTATACGTGCATTTAAACTATTTGTTTACAGACATATCTTATTTCGATATATACATAGCTGGCACACTCACAGTGTATTTAACGTATCACGTATGCCACGTCAAAAAAGTTCTCGTTGAACCTTGTATTAAGGATGATCTTAGAAAAAATAACTAGTAGACGTATAAGAGCATATTTTAAATAACACTTCACTATTTGAAAAGCTATTAATATAGTTTTAAGCATTAAGGGCCCGTTTGATTTGAAATTGGATTTTACTTTAAATATAGGTTTATAAAGTATATAGTTTAGGTTTAGGTTTAAATGTGGGTTTTAAAAAAGACATAAAAAGAAGATCATGAGGTGGCTCACATGAAAATTAGTGTGCTAGTAAAGGCTAATGATTTGAACACTCTCAAAAGTTATTTACACTATCAAAATGTCGAGTGTTTTGTCATTTATAATCTTACATCATTTAATAGATTGTGTAATTATTAAGGATATAATTATCATAACACACATAATTTAAGTGTACAAATAACTATTTGAAGTATGCAAATCAACTACCGCCAGTAAAAGTGTGAGGTCCTCCTGAATTTCAAAATACCATATATGTGGGTTTTTGTTGGAACTTATTGAAAGGGTAAAAGCTATACAATACCATCTTACTTAGCAAAATGTACCGACTTTAAACACTTACAATTTAATCGCTAGACATTACCAATAAACTTTCAAATTGATTATACACTTTACCAATATGGTCCTAAAATGACAATATTACCCTTTTCTTCTTTTACATAATTACAAATAATGCCACATTCACTCTTTCTCACACCATAACCATTAAACGTAGTAGCTAAAGGATGAGTAGCCAAACCCACAATCGTAAAAAAATCGATGAAAATTTACTGACGAAAACGTAAATTTATTACTTTTGTTTTACGTTTTTCATCGATTTTTTACGTTTTCATCTGTATTTTTATGTTTTCGTCAGTAAATTTACGTTTTCGACAGAAAATTTACGTTTTCGTATGTAAATATACGTTTTAGTTAGAAAATTTACGTTTTCGTTAGTAAATTTACGTTTTCGCCAGAAAATTTACGTTTTCGCCAGAAAATTTACGTTTTCGTCAGAAAATTTAAGTTTTCGTCAGAAAATTTACGTTTTCGTCAGTGAATTTACGTTTTCGTCGGTAAATTTTCGTTTTCGTCAGTAAATTTATGTTTTCGTCAGTAAATTTACGTTTTCGTCAGTTAATTTACGTTTTCGTCAGTAAATTTAAGTTTTCGTTAGAAAATTTACGTTTTCGTCAGTAAATTTATGTATTCATAAGTAAATTTTCGTTTTCGACAGTAAATTTACGTTTTCGTCAGTAAGTTTACGTTTTCGTCAGTAAATTTACGTTTTCGTCAGTAAATTCACGTTTTCGTTAGAAAATTTTAGTTTTCGTCAGTAAATTTAAGTTTTCGTCTGTAAGTTTACGTATTCGTAAGAAAATCTACGTTTTCGTCAGAAAATTTACGTTTTAGTCAGTAAATTAACGTTTTCGTCAGAAAATTTACGTATTCGTCATAAAATTTTCGTTTTCGTCAGTAAATTTACGTTTTCGTACGAAAACGTAAATTTACTGACGAAAACTTAAATTTTTGACGAAAACGTAAATTTACAGAAGAAAACATAAATTTACTACGAAAACATAAATTTCCTGACGAAAACGTAAATTTTCTGATGAAAAAGTGAATTTACTGACGAAAACGTAAATTTACTGACGAAAACGTAAATATACTGACGAAAACGTAAATTTACTGACGAAACGTAAATTTACTGACGAAAATAAATTTTCTGACGAATACGTAAATTTACTAACGAAAACGTAAATTTTCTGACGAAAACGTAAACTTACTGACGAAAACGTAAATTTACTGACGAAAACGAAAATTTTCTGACGAATACGTAAATTTACTGACGAAAACGTAAATTTACTGACGAAAACGTAAATATACTGACGAAAACGTAAATTTACTGACGAAAACGTAAATTTTTTGACGAAAACGTAAATTTTTGACGAAAACGTAAATTTTCTGACGAATACGTAAATTTACTGACGAAAACGTAAATTTTCTGACGAAAACGTAAATTTACTGACGAAAACGTAAATTTACTGACGAAAACGTAAATTTTATGACGAAAACGTAAATTTACTGACGAAAACGTAAATTTACTGACGAATACGTAAATTTACTGACGAAAACGTAAATTTACTGACGAAAATTTACGTAATTATGTAAAAAAAGAAACTAACCTTTTGGTGGAATGGGTTGAAATTGCCACCTCTTGTAATTATGTAAAAAAAGAAAAAGGGTAATATCGTCATTTTAGGGTCATTTGGTAAAGTTAATAATCAATTTGAAAGTTCATTGGTAATGTCTAGCGATTAAATTGTAAGTGTTTAAAGTTAGTATATTTTGATAAGTACGATGGTATTGTATAGTTTTTACCCTTATTAAAATTAGTTTTATCACAAAACATTAAAATTCAAAGCAAAACTTAAATTCTAAGTGTTAGTCCTCTAAACCAAACGGGCCTTAAGAGTTTAAGACAAAGATTTTGCAAATGATTTCTTGTTAAAGACAATTAAACTACTAAATTTTTGACAAAAATGCAGAGTACAAAATAGAAAAATGATTTATTCTCCAACTTTATGTGACAAATATTCTTCTACTTATTTAATTTTGACAAATGGAATGATCAATAGATAAAATTATGAAAGAGAATGAGTAGATTACACATGTTATAATTTGATATAAATATGACGATAAGTAAGAAGATATAGTAGGAAGATTTAGCATTACTCTACAAAATACTATTGTTAGTAAGTCTCTATAAGTTTGATGCATTGTAAGGCTCGATGCATTCCCCTAATATCATTATAGCAATAAACTAATTAGGTACATGCTTTATGACGAATTATAGTAACACGAATTTGTGTAATTTAAAGCTAAATAATAGACACAAGTGTTGAGAGAGATTGAGAATGAGACCTTTGTGGTGTTATTGCAGTCATGGCTAATTGCTTGCTTCAAATGGAGGATCATGGGAAGAAAACTCTACTGAGGTATGAATATATAGCAACCAAAAGTTATAAGATAAACTGAGCAGGAGAATAATCAATTTGCTTGCAAATTTGGGCAACTTAAGCATCCACCTGCGAGAATGCAATTTTACTCTTTTTGCTTTATGTAGATTTATTCACACAC